>CM068767.1:5769737-5858310 GCA_035084275.1 Hydrolagus colliei
TCCCCCACATCGTGCCTTGGCCATCTCTGGTCCTCCTCCCGAGCCGGGCGGGTTGGCAGTATTTCGCTGTTGACAGTCAAGACAAGCGAGGCCTGGTTCCTCGGCAGGACTTGTAGGGACAGAATAGTTAATGGGAGCCACTCGATCCTCGTTTTCTTCAACGCCATCGCCGCAGACGACAAATTTGATTGATCCGATCGATGCCTCGAGATTGGCCTCTTGCCCAGAGAAAGAGAGAGAGAGAGAGAGAGAGAACAGGTGTAGTCTGTAGATGAATAAGACAGCCATTTTGCGCACAGCAAAACGCCCCCAAAAAACAGCCACGAAGCTAGGGGCCGATTTTACCCGTGAGACCGATGGCTGGGTTCTAAAAAAAAAACAGACCTTCATCTGTGAGCGTGGAGAGGGTGTGACTTACTGCTTACTGAAGAGGACAACACATTTGTGACAGCTGTTGCATGCACTGAACATATGTACTGCCTCTGTACGGTAGCTGACAGTGATTTCAATGTCAATGCAGACCTGACAGCTTGTCTCATTACGCTGGCGTCTCACGCAGCATCTCGCGCACGGAGGCAAGAGTTTGCTGGCACGATAAGGCACTTAGATCAACGTGAGTATTATTATTAGCGCTGCAATCTGCCTCTCCGAGCTGCTCACTCCCGACTCATTCCTCTAGCTCTGCGCGTAAAGGCATTCAATCTGCACCTTCCCCTCTCTCAGCTGGAGTCCGTGAATATATGACTTCCCTGCACTAATGCCATATATCATGTCCCCTGCGCTAAAGTCCTCGTATAATGTAATATTTGATATATTGCCGTTTAGTACAATATAACGCACAATTATCCTATTTAGTAGCCCTTAGTACCCATATAGTGTACAATATCTAATCCATCATCCCCTTACACTGTCGCTCGCTGGAAGCACAGGTCAACCTGCCTGAATAGGTAGCAAGCTCGACTCGAGGGCAGAAGGTTTTTTTGTGGGGTGGGGGGGGTCGTTTAGGGGTTCAAGCCCCACGTTCGCAGAAGATTTCTTCCTTTCCCTCCTTCCCACGCCCCACCCTCGTCCGACAAACACACGCACAACACCCCACCCCCCAAGCCTCGCGCCCCCCCCACTTACCCCACACCCCCCCAGCGGCCACCTCCGCCATTGGCGAGAGCGCGAGAAGCTCACTGATGACAAAGTAAAATAAGAATGAACAGGACCCAAGGGGTGGTGGTTCTCAGTCATTAATCAAACCGAGTAACTCAGATGATATCATAAAGCCTGAGAGGTTTCAGCTTTTATAACCATCATTTAAGGCCAGATTACTACCTTGAAATCTCTCCAGGATATCTGTTATTTTTTATAATATAAACTGTAAAGTTTTATGGGGTGTTTTTTGACTCGGTTTGGGGTCCACAGTCTTTCCCCGAGCATGTGGCTGTCAGGATCGGGTTTCACTGAATACAAGACATCGAAACGGAGAGTAATCAAACGGTTTTCTATTATCCGGGAGACTTTAGTGCGGAATCATTGTCGGTTAAGCCCGAGAGAAGGTTTATTTTTATGGCAGGTTATTTTGAAGCAATTTTGCATGTCTCAGTGTCGTAATTTTCAATGTAGTTTGTCACTGTACTCCCGGAGTGTATGTAGAGGATAACCTATTTGGGTTTGAATTGGCTCTATGGTGACTTGCATGGGCAACGGTACATTGGAATCAGAGCCCTGTCAATCACTGGCTTGTTGGCAAGAGTTGGAGGACTGGACAGTCTTCCTGCTTTATAATAATAATAATAATAATAATCTTTGGATTTAATAAAGTGCCTTATCGGTTCATTGAGACATCTTAAAAATCTGGTCAGAATATATTGTAAAGCGAGTTTGACTGCATATTGTCTGGGTGAAACGCGGTAGTCGCAGTTGTGGACTCGGCGATCGAATCTCGAATTACTCTAAGCTTTTCGCAACCGACTGGGAATCAAACCTGGTTCCTCGTGGCTTGCCAGCTGTGGGTGCTAAACCACTATGACATGTTTCCTGCCAGTCCTCTTGGATTAGGGTGGCCTTACTAGGACAAGCAGGCAGAAAGCTTGTCCGAACGTAACTTATGGTGTTTAAGTTCTTGGCTTGATATATGAAAGTGCGAGTTATCGGAGCGAGAGAGAAAAGAGAGATCCAACCTTCGCTGGTAGAACTATCAAGCGTCTCGGCCAACTCTCCCTACCGTCAAATTGATTGTTCCTTGCGTGGCTGTGAGCAGGAGTAATAATGATAATAATACTAATAATAAATATGGTCAGATATTAAGCACATTTCTAAGGAATATTGTTCCCTACGTATGGGCACTCGAGTCAATCACACGATTTCTCCTCGAGGAATCGCATTCAGGAATGCCTCAACTTAGACGCCAATAGAAAATGATTAGTGGGGTGGGGGAAATTGATGAGGGTGTACAGGGGGAAATATTATCACACCCACCGCTGAGTGACTTGGCTCTTTAAGATGATAACAATCGAACTCCCGTTCTAAATTAGGTAAAGAGATAGCTACACAATCCCTCAAACCCTAAGCCGGGCCATTTGCCCCCCACGCCCCCCCCCCCCACCCCATGTCTCAAGACAAGCCATGTGCTCTGAGCACCACCTGCTGGATCAACGACGGAATAACACAGGATTGAACGAGGTCAACTTGACCCACTGGAATCCCAAACCACAACGCCATACCATTTGCCCTAAACACCTGTGTGCGCAGTTAACGTCGCCGCAACCGTTTCCAGGCGGAGATTTTTATTTTTTATTTTTCACTGCGTTGTTGTTATACCACGTACGATACATAAGCTTTTGAGACGAATTAAAAGTAACGGAACGGCGTTAGAATTTAAAAAAATTAAATAAATTCAATGGTTAGTACAATTTTGGCGTCAGCCCAGTTGGTTGGGCTTCTGAATCAGGAGGTTGTGGGTTCAAGCCGTTGAGCTCACAGTCTAGGCTCGTGTTCCACAGCTGTGCTGGTTTGGGTAAGAGGAGGCGCCATCCTTCAGATGAGACATTAAACCAGGTTCTCACCCGTCCCCTAATCAGGCAAACTTTATAGGTCTTATGGCACTACTGGAAAATAAAATAAAATCCCGTGAAGCGCTTTGAGACGTCTCGGAGAACGTGACAAGACACTGTCTCAAATCCAAGTGATATCGTATTTGTCATTCTCGGTGCGTCGCGAAAAAAAAAGCCATGGGAGAATTAGAGCGCGACGTAATTGTAAAACCCGGATCTTTTAACGGATTTCGATAGACGAACGAAACGAGACGCTGACACAGTTAGGAAATAGAGATGGAATTAGGCTCAAACCCATTAAAAAAAACGTTTCCTCAAATTATTCTTTTGATTTCTGACACCATCAGAAAAAAAATTGGGGGTCTAAAATGCGACTTGGGCAGCTAGCCCATGGGTAAACATGTTCCCTGGGATAGCCCAGGTGCTAATAGGGAGTGTAAATGATCGGTAATGCATTCTAATACATTGTAATAATGTAGGGGCTTTAATTAAGCAATGAATGATACATGCCCTGGTGCTGGAAGGGGAGAGGGGAAAGGAGGAGGAGGAGGAGGGTAAATTGTGCTATTTCCTAACGCTTTCTTTAATAGGAAGCGTTTGGTTATTGATTGATTATTGATCGGTTGGCCGCCTGAGTAATGCGACAACCTTATCCCTTATTACAAAATCCTTCCCTGTTAGGCAACACGGCAAAAACACTGCACTCCAGGCTGGGTGGGTGGGGTGTGTTGGTTGAGGTCGGGGTAGAGGCGTAGAACGATACAGATTCGATGCGCTTGGTGCTCGGGGATGACATTATTCCCGCGAACGAGGCAGAAACGTCGGACAGACACACACGCGTGCACACACACACACACACACGCACACACACACACACACACACACACAAACCCGAGGCTGGCTTCTCCATTTTTAATTTCTTCCACGACAACAAATAATAAAAAAAAAGCCCCCAGTAGCATTAGAGAGCACTAATCTTTGGAAGGTTAATTTATTCATGGATATTTTGACAGAGATGTATGGCTCGGCCCAACATTCTCAGCGTTCCTTCCCACAGGGGAAGCCGAGCCGTGTCAGCAGCATTTTGGTCAGAGAAACATGAGGAAGCCCGTCTGTGAAGGGACTGTAAAATCTCTGGCCCGGATCTGTGAGGGGAGAGGCGAGGCTGGGGCTTTCCAAGCGCGGGAGGGGGGGGGTGGGGGGGTGGGGGATGGAAGGGACGACAAAGTAGGACCCGTTAAAGTGACTTTCAGATCCGGAAAGGCGCCGTTTCCGACCGAGTTAGTCGATTTCAAGATCCTCGCTCTTTTTTTTTTCCAAGCCTCTCCAGTCCTCTGCGCGTACACACACACACCCCTCCCTACCTCTCCGACCTTCTCTGTCCCCCCCAACACAGCACCCGTCGATTATCATTATTATTATGCGTGCGTGTGGGTGCGTGTGGAGTGAGGAAACTTGCCCAAGGTTTCGCCCTGACCTGATTCAAACCCAGGTCTCAACGGTTACAAGGCGAGTGTCTCTAACCACCGAGCTCCAAAAAGTGTAAGATGTTACACTTCACTCCGCGCGAATCTGTACCTATTACAAAAATCCTGCGTCACTATTGATTGGAAAAGAGAAGGGGGTTTCTCTCTCCCAGCACCCGAGTAGAAGCCCCATCCCACGCCCCACTCCCGGATAAAATCAGTCATTCAATTCATAGCTGTTCATGGTGAGTTCGCTGTGTATACACCGGCTGCTGCACTCACTTGTGGAACACACAGCCACTACACTTTTACAGTCAGATGGTGTGAAGCACTTTGAGACGTCATCCTGACGTGTTAGGCGCTGCATCAAATCAAAGGATTCGTATAGTTGCTATTGCAAAGACCTCTCGGATTTCCTAACTGAAGTGAAGGTTTTTGTGGCTAAGTGAACATTTTGGGTTTGGGAGTCAGCTTGAGATGGGGGCTGAAAGTGTAGGAGGCGGTGGGTCCGCGGGGGGGGGGAACCTGGAATATAAACGATTATGTAAACTATAAACTGGTTGAGAGACTACACAATGCCTTGAAATAGTGAGAGGAGGTAAACCCCCTTAGGCTAGCCAGAGTCAAAGGCAGCAAAGATTGGGAACAAAGTTTTTTTTTTACAGTGTATTGGCACACTGGAATGTCATAACGCAATATCGCTGAGCAAGGCAAACTCATCCGCTAATCTGCCCACAAAGTATTGGGCCTCAGTATTGGCAGTTTCAGCCTTTGACCCATTGACTAAGTAGTTGCCAACATCGCGCTGATGGAGTGAGAGTCAAATCCATCCCCCTCCAGCAGAGAAACTCGGTCGCAAGCGTCTGTCCCCTTCAACCTTTCTCTCTCTCTCTCGCTCATAAACAGTGATTTATGGTTGATTAGTGGAGGATTTTCACTTCCCAAAATTCAAAACGGGAGCGATCCAGCCACTCAATCCACGATTGTTTGTGGGGGGAACGCGTGTAGTTGGCTAACCGCCGCGTTTCGCCCCCCCCCACCCCCCACACCCCCTCCCCCACACACACACAGTGTACAGTGTACAGTGTACACCTTGCATTACGTTTGGGTGAGGCGCTTTGAGACGTCTTGAAGATGTGAATAGGCGCTATCGCAAATAAAATAGTTTTACAAAAAAACTATAGGAACCCACAGGGATATAAGTGAGGAGTTTGAGCTGCTCACACAGTCCAGTCGAGGGCCAATGCAGAGTTTCAGATAATAATATAATAATAATAATTAATAATAATCCTTGCATTTTGATATAGCAGCTTTTCACGTCTTCTAGACGTCTCAAAGCGCTTCACAGAATATACTGTAAACTGGATCGACTGTATGTTTGTGGGCGATGCCTCCTTCAGATGAGACTTTAAATCAAGGTTCCATTTATGCCTGTTCAGGTGGACACGAAAAACTTTGTTGCTCTTTTGGAAAATGTCTCCACTTTATCCTAGCTGACAATCTCCCCCCACCACCCTCCCCCACTCCTCATCCCCGCCCCCCACCACCACCGCCCCCCAAATGAAATTTGTCATTCATTTCCTGTGTTCAAATCCAGGCAGGTCAGAGCGAAACCTTGGGCAAGTTTCCTTACTCCACACACCTAATAATAATCCCTCCAAATAAAAAAACCACAATAATAAAATTGGTCATTTCAATCCATGACTGTCTGTGGGAGACACTGCTGTGTGCGCAATTGGCCTCCGCGTTTTCGCTCACATATGTACAGTCAATTCACTTTGCAGTAGATTCTGTGAAGCCGCTTTGAGATAACAGTCCAGAAGACGTGAAAAACGCCGCATCAAAATGCCAGGATTATTATTATTTTATTCAACATTATTTTTCATGCCCGTTTGTGGGTCATTGTGGAACTTGGTGGGAGAAAGAAAAAGAGAGAAGGAGAGGAGGAGAGCGAGAACGAGAATTCGAGAGGGTTAAAAGAAAGATAGCGACAGAGAGAGAGAGAGAGAGAGAAGAGAAAGAAAGTGAAAAAGTACACAAGGCTCGATCCGATCGGCCAGCAGTATATAAATAAAGGTTACACCGTTCCTCCTCCTCCAAGGCCTCAAAGTGTTAATGCACTTTTAGAGGAAGCTTGGCGATACCTCATAAATCTGAGCATTTTCTTTGCTCCAGTTTTTTCCTGTGGTGTTGTGCTGCTGTGAGTTCCTGGATTTGTACACAGACAGCTTGTAAAATTGCCCGAAACATCTGAGAGACATTAGTGGCGCTGATCTGCCAGCGCTGGAGCAAAGTGTCATCAGGTCTCAATGCAGCACCCTGCAGACAAGGCCTTTGCCAAAGCTGCAACCAATTTCAAATAACCCATGTCAAAACCTGTAACTTCTTTTTTTTCTCTCGCTCTCTCGCTCACTCACTCGCTCGCTCGCTCGCTCGATCACTCACCCGCTCGCTCACTCTCCCTCTAATTCTCTTTCTGCCCCCACTAATGAGGATTAGTAGCAGTGAAAGTGTTGAAAATGTAACCTATCCATCTCTTCTCCCCCTCTCTCCCCCCCTCCTCCCACTCTCTCTCTCTCTCTCCCGCTAACACCCCCTCCACCCCCACCACACTCCCCCCATCCGTCATGTCCTCATTCCCAATCCCCTCCCCCATACAAGCCAACACCGCAAATCCTTGCGCGTCTGCTGTGAAGCGCGTTGAGACATCTCGAAGACGCGATAAGGCGCTATGTCAAAGGCAAGGATTATTATTATTATTATGATTGCTTGCGATGCGTACAGAAAAAGATTTTTAAAAACCCCTCGGAAAAGTTTTCGGGCCTCCTGTTTACTTTGAATGGGAAAAAAAAACGCGAGTAAAATACGAGTTGCAAAGATAAAAGAAGAAAATATATGGGATTAGGGAAGCACAGAAGCCCCAACTACTGCCAGTACAAACACGAGAAGCGTGTGTGTGTGTGTGGGGGGGGTGGGGGGAGAGACAATCATTCACACTGTGCAACCAAAGCACTCATTCTGACCTGGGATGGACTTGCCTTGTATGAAATGTCCCTTCGCTGTATTTACAAGCTCTCTGGTGTGTTTTCTTCTCAACCCCTCTACCGCCCACACCCACCTCCCTCCCTCCCTCCCTCCCCACCACCCACCTAAGCTCATCCATCCACCCACCCACTCACCCGCTATCAATCAGTCCTATAGTATCTGTTACACGCCAGCATTCAGCCAAACCTAACAATTTCCTAACTTGTGTGTCTCTCCTTTCCTTCCCTTATTCCTTTACCATTTTCTCTTTGGAGGTGGATTATTCAACGGGGCCGGGAGAGAGGGAGGGGGCCGGTGGGAGGTGGTGATAGCGGCGGGGGTGAGTTGGAGTGAGTTGGGGTGAGTGGGAGTTGGGCGTACAAATTCTTAACACAGCGAACGAGAAACTTTTCGACGTCCTGAAAAACTTTTAGGGACAAGGCTGCCTTGAGCCGATGCCTTCAATTAACATCATTTTCAGTAAATCCCTCATGTCAGCTCAGGGCAGAGAATGGAAAGTCCTTTCTTCCTTATTTCGATCTTTCGCCGAGCCTATTTGCCTTGAGCCCATCTAATTGAAAGTGATCTTCAGTGCGAGTGAGCAGTGACTAATCCTTGTCTATGGCTGCCCACATGGTCCTGATTATTATCACACCGGACTAGTTTATTCAATTTCTCATTTCTTTTTTTTTATGGCCAGATACATTTCTAAGATGACATTATTAACTCCATCCTTGCAAGTTCCTCTCCTCGCTACAGCTCAATAGATCTTATCACCCCCCACCCCCACCACCTCCTCCCCTCCCCCCCCCAACCCCCCGTTGTCTACAGTTACCTCTCGAGGATTCTGTAGATTACATTGGGAATAACAGGCAATTGACGGAATTACAGCCTTAATATCACGGTAACCCATGCGTGCGTTTGTGTAAACAGTAAGGGAGAAGAGTGTGCGGCCCCCGAAATTCCGCCCGGTCCTAGCCTGACTGTCCCGAAGTCAAAGAGTGTTTGAGAAACTATGGCAAACTTGTTCGTCCACAGCAGTTAAGACGGACGAGGCGTTTCCAAATTGATACCGGGTTTTGGGGGGATATGTAGCTCAGCGGTTAGAGCACTCGCCTTACAAGCATGAGACCTGTATGTTCGAATCCAGGCAGATCAGGGCGAAACCTTGGGCAAGTTTCCTTACGCGCCTAATAATAATCCGTTCCCCCCCCAAAAAAACACAATAATTAAAAATTGGTCATTTCAATCCTCGGCTGTTTGTGGGGGACGCTGCTGTGCGCAATCGGCCGCCGCGTTTCTCCCACAGACATACAGTCGATTCTCTTTACAGTACGTTCTGTGAAGCGCTTTGAGACGTCGATAAGATGTGAAACGCGCTATATCGAATGCAAGGTTTATTATTTACATTATTATTATTAAACGAAGGCGTGGATTACGAGTATAATGGTCTCCCCTGTTGTTTTTTGAAATGGCTTGTCAATTTTGCCTAGACATTTGGCCAGGAGGTGGACTAGGCAGCCTCTGCCATCACACAACCGCCTAAACGTTGCTGTAATGAATCTGTTTGCCTTCCAACCGCAGGCAGCTTGCCTCTCTGCGGCTCTCACTGACTGAGTGAGTGTCTGGCTGTGCGGACGCAGCATCAACTAGCCACCGCCGTTACTGCTCCAACGACAACGTGAGTCAGCGTCCCAGGGACCCCGCGGCTCGAGACCGGACCAGCGCTGTACTGTCTGAACGCACGTGTTCTTTGTGCGCGGTCGAGTCTCGGGGCGAGCGGAACCTGGAGTGGCGTTTTAAAAGCCTATTCGCGGGCGTGGAGGAATCAGACTGGGTTCCACGGCAGCCATTGGGAGAAGAGGGATCGCAAAGCGCTTGCTGGATCCGAACGCTGGTCAAGGTTCTCCTACCAGGCATCGATCGAATTGTTGTTAGACGACCCCCCCACCACCCCCCCTCCACCATTAATATATTGTTCCTCTGGGACAGCTCAGTGTTCGCAGCCGTTCCTGTGCCTCAGGAAATCGCGGAACCCGAGCTGCCATTTTGTTGGACCGTCGCTGCGTGAAAACCGCCTCCGCCGTTTGCTCTGCAAATCCACCCAGACTCGACAGCAACTGTGAGGTTGCGAAGTGGTTTTGAGAATACATTTCCAAATGCTGCTGCAAAAAAATATATATACCGTATATATCTACACGTATATATTTTCTCTCTAAATGAGATGGAGGAAATAAGTCAGTTGGGCTTGGAAGAAGCTGTGAAGCTCATTGGTCTTCCTCTCCGATCGGATCTGCTTGATATCCAACAATGTTCTGTGGAAATATCTTCGTTCTCTTCAGTGAATACCCTGAAGTGGAGTCCTGTAGCTCAGTGGTTAGAGCACTCGCCGTGCAAGCGTGAGAGACCTGGGTTCAATTCCAGGCAGGTCAGGGCGAAACCTTGGGCGAGTTTCCTTACTCCACACACACACGCCTGACAATAATCCCTAAAAAAAAAATTGGTCATTTCAATCCACGACTGTTTGTGTGGGGGACGCTGCTGTGCGCAATCGGCTGCCGCGTTTCGCCCACAAATACACAGTCAATTCACTTTACAGGATATTCTGTGAAGCGCTTTGAGACGTCTGGAAGACGTGGAAACTGTGATATCAAATGCAAGGATTATTATTATTATATATAGTGGGGCTATTCAGGGTCAGGACTGATACGATCTTCGGCTGTGACGCAATCACTCACAGGTTCGCTCGAACGAGAGATGGAACGAGTGTCTCGTACCAGTGTCTCGTTGCCTTGTACCAAAACTGAATAGAGTGACTGGGAAAGAGAGCCTCACTGCTCACTGCTCGAGGTGCCGTTTTTTTAGACGAGACATCAACACAAAGCTTCCATCTGCATCTCAAAGATCCTGTGGAGCAGTTGGAGAAAAGAGAAGGGAGTTTCTCTCTCTTTCTTTGTTTCTCTCTCTCTCTCTCTCTCTGGCGTCTTGGCTGACAATCACCCAAAACAAATGGGGCATTTATCTCTGTGTTTGTGGCATCTTGCTGGAAGTCAATTAGCCTCTGTGTGTGTGTGTGTACCTGACAGTAAAATGCGTTTGAGATGTTTCAGGTGCAGGTCGATTTTGTTTGCTCCTTCTGCCTCATCCCCTCCCTGGCCTCCTTCAAGTCTCGCCTCAAGACTCCCCTCTTCGATGGACCCATCGGCAACTCCTTCCCCTCCACCCCCCCACACCAACCTCTGCCCCCTCCCCCCGCACACTCTTCTCAGCTCGGGTCCGAAGTAGTAACTGTCCAGCGCCTTGGGACGTCCTCCTGACATGAAAGACACTGTGCAAATGTTGTTGTTGCTCATTGCGGTTGAGTGTGAGGGCAACGAAAAGAACTTCTTCATCCCAGAGCTTTTGTGTTCATTAAAACTCACATAAAAGGCGTTCCCCGAATAAAATCTTGCGGGATTAAGAGTCACTGAGATCTCAACGCAGACAACCATCTTACTCTCCCCCGCCCCTCCCCCCTCCCTCCCCACCCACACTTGTGCGCCCGCCAGCTCGCTCCCTCCTGAGATCGAGATCTGTTCAATATACAATTTCAAAATAGAGGCTTTGAATCAAGAATGTTATCGTGCTGTATCTGTCCTGAAATGCTGCCTGCCTTTTCATTTCCAAATGGGTTTCACGTTTTCGCGATGTAATGTTACAGAAATAACAAACGTTAAGACCCAGAGAGTGCTGCGAATGGACTTTAATTGCATTAGTCGGGGGATACAGAGAGAAAGAGAGAGGGAGGGAGGGAAACGGAGAGAGAGGAGTGGGGGGCAGGGAGAAAAAGAGAGATGAACAGAGGAGACCCAGTAGGGAGACAAGGTGGCAGTGAGTGGGATATTCAAATGGTTTGTCGATATCGAAAATGGATGGCCTAAGGCCTTTTGGTTTGTGTAAAAATGCATATAATCTCCACCCCTACCTTCCACTCTTATTATCCAGACTCCCCCAACCCCCACTCCCTCCCCTCCCCGTCCTCCACACACACAAACACACTCCCTATCCCCCCTCCCCCTTCCCCCCAATCACTAGCTTCAGTCTCTTGGCTGGCGTAGACAATGCCTGCGTTGAACATTTTCTCTCTGATTAACCCATTAAAACCAATGATATCACATCCTGGCTGCCCTCCATACACTCCCTCTTGCATTTTCAAAATAATTGACTTGAACAGTAAAGTCACCCTTCTTGTTTATACAGGGGTGGGGGTGGGGGAGTGAGTATGTATTAACTGGAGCTCCTCAAAGAACAAGGCAAGAAGGAATGAAAGAGGTAGAGGCAGAAAGAGAGAGAGAGAGAGAGAGAGAGAGGGTGAGGATTGCACAACGATGAGATCAAATGGGTTGTAGAACCTTTTTCAACTCAACCTCTCGTGATGGTATCCCAGTGTATACAAACTGTCCCTCTCTGTAACTGAGTGAGATGTTGTCTACTTGAACAGGGCACAGACTCCGGGACCTCAATTTCACGTCTCGTAGCTTCACAAAGGACATGGCTTCCAGCAGTGAACTGCCTAGCTTTACCAGTGTCATGTCATATAGTGTGACCCAACTACACAAGCAAATATTGGGTAATCAGGAGATGGTGGAGGGGAGTGGTGGTGGTGGGGGGTGGGGCTAATGAGATTTACTCAATGCAGCTTCCCTACAATTATACAGTCACTACACCTCTCAAGGAACCAATTTGAGAATTCCAACAACGCGATAAGGAGCCATATCAAATGCATTAATATTTCTATCAGACAAGGGTGGGGGGGGGGGGGGAGGGGAGAGTATTACTTTAATACTTTATATTAAAGTAAATTTATATTAAATTTACTTTAATATAAAGTAAATTTTTCAACAATTTTCTCCTTTCAAACCCACCCCCACCCTTCTCAAAAATACATTTCTGCCAGGCAAACTGTAATTCATAACTACGGAAGTAAATTAAGACAAAATAGTTTCCTTTCAATTAACTGTGCCGTAGCCTCCAGTAAGTAAGTATAATTCTATTTAATGAAAAAATTAAATTACTCTCTCCACTTCATTGCCTTATAGTTGGTGCTCATTAAACGCTGGAATGAATTTATTTAATCCCCCCAAAAAGCCTTATTTGCCTGATTT
Source organism: Hydrolagus colliei (assembly GCA_035084275.1). Taxonomy (NCBI): domain Eukaryota; kingdom Metazoa; phylum Chordata; class Chondrichthyes; order Chimaeriformes; family Chimaeridae; genus Hydrolagus; species Hydrolagus colliei. The sequence goes on from CM068767.1 coordinate 5,782,413, forward strand.
TTTTAAATATAACAAAGGGACTTTGGACTAATTGAATGTTCACTCGATTGATGTCAGGTTGATAGTCAAGCGGTTTAATGCAAAGGTATTGATATGAAATGCAGTCAACACCACCAACATTAATAATCCCTGTTCCACAGTTTTGTTTCCTGCAGAAGTGTCATTTATCAAGCGATGTGAGGTTTCGAGTGGGATTGAGGAACGTAAGAACCCAAAACAACAAAAGTTCAGAAGCGTTGGGGGAATGCGGTAAGGAACGTCTTCACGCAGAGGATGGTGAGAGAGTTTGGTACTCGTTTCCATGAGTGGGAGTTTCAAGTAGAATGCATTCAAAGTGTTCAAGAGGACATTTGACACGTCACTGTAACAACAACGACAACCCTCGCATTTGATCCCAAGCGCCTTATCACGTCTACGGGACGGCCTCAAAGGCACTTCGCAGAATGCGAATTTGCAAAGCGAATTGACTGGACTGTATATTTTGCCGGGGAAACGAGGAAGACAAAGGGAAAAGACAGTAGAGGGTTGTAGGAGAGGGGTGGGTGGGAGGCTTGTGTGCAGTATAATTGCCAGATTGGCTCATTTCCATGCCACGTAACGTTCTGCGTAGTTTCAGATAATTCAAGGCAAGGCGACGGGAGCAATGGCGGCCAGCCTATCCACACCCCACGGGCCACAGAAAACCCGCATCACTCTAGGTGAGTCTGTTTCTAATCTCATGTTTTGTTTCCAAAATTTTTCTTTCTTTCTTCCTTCCTTCCTTCCTTCTCCTGGTTGGATATTTTCTCAATCTGTGGCACAATTCGCCAGATATTCAGTGAATATCTGGCGACCAAAATGGTTTGGGTTTCTCCCTGGAGTTTGGTGGCTTCAAAATGCCCACACTTTTCACTTTTCCGCAACTTGGATGCGGAGAAGACAAAATAAACACAAAAATAATCCTTCCAATTGACGCAACGCCTGATCCCGTTACAGAAATGTTTCAAAGTGCTCCACAGAACTTTAGTTTGATTGGTATTGACCATTGGTAGGCAAATAGTTTATACAGAGTAACGTCCCACAAACAACCACAGAGTGAACTTCTTTTTAACGTGTGTGTGTGTATATGTATATAATATATATATTAAATATTTAAATAAAAGAAATACGGATGTCCCTCCCGTCTCCCTTTTAATTAAAAGAAGGGGAAATCCAGGATTGTGGAATACTGGGTGTTCGGGGAAAGAGAAACACGGTCACTTCCCGTTCCATCAGCAGAGTTTGAACTTTTCAAAGTGAGTAATCTATTAGCCACGGATTTATAGGCATTTATTAGGAACACGTGCTGAAGATTAATTTCCACTGAAGTATTAAGGTATTATGCGGTAATGAAAGACATGGGAAGCCTTTGCAATGTGGACGGACTATACTGTATCCAACAACTAATATAATTATGGAAATCCTGCGCTTTGGAATTTAAATTGAACAATGTGCATTCTCATTTCGTTTTTAAACAGAAGAAACTAAAACTGATCATTTATTTGTGGCACGGGATGATGTCGCGCGCACGAGAAAAACAGCTCCACTGTCCCGCTGGGCAGTTTGCTCGCTCTTTCCTGCTCCGCGAATCGCCGACCACGAGAGGGGCAAAAATCCTCTCCTTCAGGTTCGACTCGCGGGAATCCTGAATGCCCGAGTGAGGAATCCTGTTCCGATTCCCGATCGGATCGCTGGCTGGTTCGCAGGGGCCTTCCGCTTCGGGACCGTCCGCAAAGCTGGTCTCGGGAAACGGTCCCTGAATTCAGCCTCGAAGCCGGAGGGAGTTTCTACTCGATCGTTAAAACCTGAAACACAATGGTCCAAAGGCGAAGACTCGGAGATTCTGATTGCGAGAGAGGGAGGGGGCATTGGTGGTTGTGGGGACAGTGGGGGTGGGGGGGTGCGGTGGTCACTAAATCGTGAGAACCCTACAGATTTTACCTCTTCCCTAAAGTTTGTCTCTCGCTGTGTGGCTATTTGTGGAGACGTTGCTGTGTGCAAATTAGTTATTAGCTATTACGATCACCTACAGATACACAGTCACTGCACTTCACAGTAAATCCCGCGAAGCACTTTGAGACATGTTTCTGGACATGAAAGGGGCTATATCAAATTGCAAGGATCATTAGTATTATCCCAGAGTATGGGGGGGAGGGGGGGGGGTGGGGGGGAGGCGGGGAGGGAGCGATGTGCTAAGCCCAAATTTAAAGCATTTATTTCTGTATACGAAAGCCACCTCTAAGCAAAGTTCTCGCAGAAATTTCATGGGAGTGAAATTATCTTCAACTAAGTCCATGGCTGTGCGATTGAGTCTGGGTGCCAATTACCGAGCGTGAAAAAAATAAATAGTACAAATTTACCCCGAAAACCACGGTAAACCGATTAACATTAAGAGAAATTACCACTAACTGCGGTAATAGCTGCCTTTCCCTCAGTATTTTTACGCTGCTATGTTGCATCTAAACTGGTGTCAGATCTACCCACCCCCCACCCACCCACCCCAACATCTTGTCCAGGAATAAGGACTTGCGCTTAACTCATTACCAATCTCAGTGTAGCATTGCCCTCTGCTGGACGCTTTCAATCACCGATACTTGCAGGAATAAGAATAATAATCCTTGCCTTTGATAATGCAGTGCTCTGGCGCTTTTCATGCATTCCAGACCTCTCAAAGCTCTTCACAGAAAATACTCTAAACTGAATTGGCTGTATATTTTGTGGGTGAAACGCGACAGTCCAATTGCGCACAGCAGCGTCCCCCACAAACAGTCGTGGATTGAATCGACCGATCTCTTCTTTTTTTGTTAGGGATTTTTATCAGGCGTGTGGAGTAAGGAAACTTTCGCCCAAGGTTTCACCCTGTCTGGAATTGAACCCAGTTTTCTTGCGTTGTAAGGCAAATACTCTAACCACACAATGACAACAACAACAACAACGAGTGCATTTTTGTAGCGCCCCTCAGGCCTGGCAGCTTCGCAGAGTGGCTTGTGATGGGCAGGTCGCCTGTCCAGGTTATCACATTGAAATCCAGATCAAGCAGCTAACTAACTCATTATTACATATTAGTATATTAGTGTCTTCCTGTAGCTCAGTGGCTATGGCACTCATCACGCAAGTGAAACACCTGGATTGGATTCCTGGACAAGGCGAAGAAATTTTGGGGCAAGTTTCCTTACTCCAACACGCCTGATAATAATCCCTGAATCTATATACTTTTAAAAAAATTGGTTGTTTCAATCCACAACTGTTTGTGGCGGACACTGCTGTGCACAATTAGCTGTGGTGTTTCACCCACAAAATATACAGTCAATTCGCTTTACAGTTTCTTCTGCTCTACATCAAATGCATGGATTGGAGGACTCTTTAACAAATGTGGATATACTTTGGGACTGGCCTAATAGCCTCTTCTGTGTTCCTGAGACTTTAAAGGAGGATACAAAATACTTTGTGAGCAACTGGGGGTGGGGAAGGGGTGGTGGTGGGTAAGGGCACTCTTACTCAGTCTCTCCTTTTCAGCTCAGCTCTCTATTCCATGCTTAACATGAGCAACCAAGCTGATCTGAATTAATTGCATGCATACTAATGAATCCGGCCTTGAAATTCCTTGTAAAAAAAAATGATTAAGCTGCTAATTAAAGCTGTTTAGAACTTGTTTCTCTGTTTCTAAGCCATCAGCAAACCCTGATAATTAACATGTAAATTACCCCAGAGGTGATGGGGTAGGCGGGGGGGGGGGGAAGAGAGAGCAAAGAAGGCACAAGGGACAGGTACACACCCCGCTCTCTCTCTCTCCCTCTCTTGAGTCCGTATGGTAGCTTAATTATTGCCTGAATACCGAAACATCACAATTATGAATAGTGGCGTTTGTTTTAGCGGCAATGAGGTAATTACCCAAATGGCACTTGGAGAGAATTTTCAGGACATTTGTCTTCGCTGCCTCTGGCAACGAGGTTGAGAATGATGAAGCTGCTTGATAAGCAAACATATTTAGCAAAATGATGTTTAAACGTGACACGACTATTAATTAGCCCGTGTTTATATACACTGTACTGTATATAGTACATATGCATATGTATATTTATTCAGACAGTTTATTTATTTCCTTATGCTCATTCAGACATGCGAATAATAATAATAATAATAATCCTTGCGTTTGGTATAGCGTTTTTCATGTCTTCTAGACTGAGTCGCAAAGCGCTTCACTGAATATACTGTAAAGTGAATTGACTGTATAGTTGTGGGCGAAACGCGGCAGCCAATTACGCACAGCGGCGTCCCACACAAACAGTCGTGGATTGAAATGACCAATTTTATTATTGTGTGTTTTTTTGGTGAGGAGGGATTATTATTAGGTGTGTGTGTGTGTGTGTATGTGGAGAAAGGATACTTGCCCTAAGGTTTAGTCCTGACCTGCCTGGATTCAAAACACAGGTCTCTAACCACTGAGCTACAGGAGCTCCACACATCCTGGTTACAGCCCTGAAATGGCCCTTGTTCCGTTGCCTTGGAGGAGTATCTTTGTGGGTTTATATCTCACCTCGGTAAGATATAGGCCTTCCTTCTCATGGAACTGGCTAGTGTGTAGCTGCCTGTAGCTGGCTATGGTTCGATGCCATTTGTGATGCTCTAATGTACTGTGAGATCACAGTGTAGGAAGGCTAATTCTCAGTGATGGGACAATCTTAAGTCAGTGATCTCACAGAGACTGCGGTTCAATGTGGTAAAACAAGGCACTGATTGGACCATCCCCAACAATGTGACCGTCACAAGAACTTGGGATCCTCTGGATCTCTCCCGTCAGGTGAGAGATCTTCGGTGGGAAACAGCATCTCCGAGAGGGACTTGTCGAGCTGGAATAGGCTGTCAACGCAATGTGCAGACCCAACCAACACTTGGCAAGGATATTCAATTGGCTGCCGCGTTTCGCCCACAAAATAGACAGTCAATTCTCTTTAAAGTATATTCCGGTGAAGCGTTTTGAGACACAGTCTAGAAGACGTGAAAAGCGCTTTATCGAATGCAAGTATTATTATTGTTATTCTTTGACTATTCGCGGCTGATAAGGTTAAGGATACAGAATAACAAAGTGCAGTAGACAACAGGGTGGAAAGTGCGACATTCTGTCACGGATCCAATCTATTTATCGCATGAAATCCGTGGGGAGACGTCGCATTTTTCAACTCTAAACTGCAGTTCACACACAGTCATCTGAAAGGGCTTGGGAGAAGATTTAATAGTACACATCATTCACCCTCTTAAAGGGGCAATGGCTGACATTTCACCCACTGTATATTGTATATTCGCCCACAAATTCACAGTTAACTCACTTTATAGTAAATTCTGTGAAGTGCTTTGGGACGTCGATAAGATGTGAAATGCTAGGATTATTATTATTATCCAAGCAAATAAAAGTTGCGTTGCCCGAAAATCGGGGCAAAAATAACAATTATTATTTCCTGTGATGGTTTGACCCAATAATGATCCTTGCATGTCTTCTAGACTGTGTCTCAAAGCGCTTCACAGAATATACTGTAAAGCGAATTGACTGTATGTTTGCGGGCGAAACGTGGCCTCTCGTGCCAAAAACAACACAGTAACTTTGGACCCAACTATGCTTATTTTCAGGCAAGCCGAGGAATAGTAAATTACTGGAGGTGGAAAGCAATCAGTGAAAGGTTAGAATGAAACCACCAAAGTTTCCCTACCTGGGTTTTTTCTGCCTATTCACCCGCCTAGAAAGCGCCACATTGGGCAAAACAGCCTGGAGAGCTGGTGGAGTAACGGATACATCCGTGGGAATCCTGGAGGGGAGCAGGTTTAAGGCGGCATGTGATTTCGGCCGGGTTAAGTCGCCTTGGGGAGTCTTTGAAATCGAATGGGAGCGTTCCTCTGGCGGAGAGGGGATGGAAAGGATCCTTCACCACTCCGTCACTCCCGAGCAGGAGACAGTCCAATACCTGAGTGATTGGATCAAAGCCAGATTGCACGGCAGCTCCCTCAACTCCACCGTGTCCGTCTTGACCATTGACTCAATGGTCATCCAGGACACGGGCAAATACGTTTGCTACGTCAATGGAGTCAAACAGCGCGCGTTCAACGTCTTTGTCTGCGTCCCCTTCAGCAAGATGGTCATGGATTTCGATCCAGAGAAGCCGGTGGAAGAGTCTCACATCCATATAACGTGTCGGGCAGGCATTGGGTTTCCCGAGCCCCTGGTCCAATGGTTCTCCAATGGGAATGACATCACCCACAAGGCCAACACTACCTTGGTGCGCTCAATCGACCACAAGATCCTGGTGAGGACTTCCATAACGGTCAAAGCCAAGAGAGGGTTGAGGTACATATGTAGCGTTTGGAACCAGTACATCGAAAACCTCCTGGTGGACTGGGTGGTCCCTGTGCCCGGCGTCACCGTGCGGACCCCGATCGCGGATGTACTGGGGGTACGCGGGAAAAGCGTGCTGCTCATCTGCGACATCGACATCCCCGGCAACGATCCGGTCACCATCGCGGAGCTGGGCTTCTACTGGGTCATCAGGGACCTGGATATGACTGAGCGCTTGGTCTACTCCTTCGTGAACGAGAGGCAAGACTTGGAAGAACAGGACCCGGCGTTCGCCGGCAGGGCCTCGCTTTCGTGGGAGAACTTCCTTCGCGGATCGATCGACCTGAGGCTGGCGAACGTGTCGATCGACGACATGGGCGACTACGTCTGCCGGGTCAAGAAGGACAACGAGGTGATGGGCGAGGCCTCTCTGGAGCTTCGAGTGGCTTCACCTTACAGCAAACCGACCATCGAATATTCTACTTACCCGGAAGTCCAGGAGCACAGTAGTGTGTCACTCACTTGCTTGACCGAAGGCGGGTTTCCTCTGGGGAGTGTCCATTGGCGGACGAACAGTGACGAGGATCTCACCTCTCGCTCCAGGACGTCGGTCAAGCTGACGAACGGCCATTTCGACATGTCCAGTGAGCTGACCGTTTCAGTGTCTCAAGGAGCTCGCTTCACTTGCTCCGTAGAGAACCCTTGGCTGGAGGCACGGCCTAGTTCCACTCTCGTCTTTGTTGACCAGTAAACGGTGGGGCTTGGGCCCTCAGCCGGTCGTTCGTGGGTTCGTTCATTCTTGCGTCCGTCCGTTGTCGAAGTATATATTCGGAACTCTGTACAGTTTGCTATTTTTTGGATGGCTTATTCAGAAGAAAAAAATAATATATCAATACAGTATTTTGTTTCTCTCTCCTCCGAAAACAAGAGCAAGGCTTGTATCATATTTCAGCGAGTTTTTTTTTGGCATTAAAAATGAATGACGCCTACAAAAAGTTTGGCGCCATAGGATTGAAAGCAGGGTCCAAACAAACAAAACACACGAGCAGCGTATCTATAAAAACAATATATTATTAATAGTGCTCAGTACAACGCACTCGTTGCCACGCCTTGCACACCTCATCGGGGAACATGGCAAAGTGCTTCAACGGGATGCACTGTAAAGTGGAATGACTGTACCTATGTATGTTTGGGGAGCGTCAGTCGGTCAGAAATTATTTAGAGTTTAACTTAATCTCGCCCAAACGCATTTGTTGGTGTCTCCTAGCGCGGAGGCTACCGGTAGATTTTGATATTCGAAACCCAAACTCCGCTGAAACGGATCTTGGCTTTGCAAAGTCCCAGATAAAAAAAAAGAGAGACGGTGACTTCATTCGGAGTTGACGCGACCGGAATCGTTTTAATTGGCAGTAAATGACAAAGGGGGTTGATTTCAGCTTTGCCTGCTCTCGTCGGTCTTTTCTTTGTGGGTTTGTGTGTGTCTGTGTGTGTGTGTGTGTGTCTATAGCTCTCTTTCAGCTTTCAATTGAATTGGTTGCATTAGCAAGCAAAGCGAGTGACCGGCAAAGAGAGGCTTTGGGTTCTTGAAGGAAATGTACGCATCAGGAATTATGGTGAGTTCAATTTTTTTAATATATACATGTATGTGTGTGCGTGTCTCCTTGGATTTGGTTTATAAAATATGGAGCATCAGACAAGATGAAATCTTCCTTGATGACTGACTGATTGACTGTCTCTCTCTCTCTGTCTCACACACACACACACACAAAAGAATTTGGCTCGTAAGAGAAAGGGATGGATAGGATGAAGGGGAAGCCACCACTGGTGTTTCTCTGGAGCTATAGCAACAGGGGAAACATGCCGAGCTGAAATTGACCAGAATCAACTGATTGTATTCAGGTGGCGGCCAGGAAGAAGTTGGCAAGAGTCGTTCAGGTGAGTGTTGTATGTGATTGTGAGTGTGTTGTGGGACAGTGTGTTGTGTGAGTGTGTGACTGTGTGAGTGTGTGACTGTGTGTGTGTGTGTGTGTGTGTGAATAGAGCATTCAAGCTACAACAGCTTCCCATTATGGGATTCGGATCAGAACTTGGATTTAGGACAAATAAAAAAAAAGTTAACCAGAACAACAAGATCATTGTTTTGCCACCCACCACCACCCCCACGTCCCCCACCACCCCCTTCCCAACACACCCGTCTCTCTCTCGTTTAGACAAAGAGTGGGAGGGAAGAGAGTGGGAGGGAGGGAAGAGAGGGGGGAAAAAGAGGGAAAGAGGGACAGTAGTTAGAGAGAGGAAGAGGGTGAAAGAGAGCGAGAGAAAGGTGGGAGGGACAGAAGGAGGAAGGAAGTTCTTTCACAACAAGTTCAAACATTTATAGGCAGCTCTTTCTAGCTGCTGCTTTCTCTTATTATGTATGTGTGTGTGAGAGTGTGTGTGTGTGTGGAGGTGGCATCTTTACTATGAATAGTAAAGCATGAGCTTGAATTTGAAATTCTACCCCCACCCCCCACCACCACTTCCCTCGATCAAAAGGATACTCTTAATTAAACAGGACACAATTTGGTGAGAGTCTCAGGGAAGCAGCGGTGTGGAGGTGATCTGAGAATTGTGAGTTTCTGTTCAGTTTCTAAAATGTTTATTTTTAATGTTTTTTAAGGGAGCGCAATAATAATAATAATAATCCTTGCATTTGATATAGCGCTTTTCACGTCTTTTAGACGTCTCAAAGGGACAGACTGAAATAAACTGAATCGACTGTACATTTTGTGGGCGAAAATATGTGGTGTGTCAGTGTGGGTGGGTGTCAAGCGCACACTGATACTCACACAATATTAATCCTTGCATTTGGCCTAGCGCCTTATCTGGTTGGAAGGACGTCTCAAAGCGCCTCGCAGGATTTACTGTGAATAGGATTGACAGTGTATTTGCGGGCTTGCGTGCATTCACATAATTGCGTGTGTGTGTGTGTGTGTGTGTGTGTGTGTGCGCACACGTCCGCAAACATATGCTCACATACATTCGTATATGTAGATGTAGCTTTATACGCATGCTCAAATGCATGTGCAGGTTTGACACAAACACGCGCGCACACACACGCACACGCACACACACAAACACCTGTACTAGTAACAGGTGTTGTTCACCCAGCACAATTGCGCTCCCTGCCTCCCGGGGGATTTCATGAATATTTCATGTTTCATGAATAGATTGTGTTTAATTCATTGCTCGGCCAGTCTCCTCTATCCAGCTGTGCGGGTGAGCATTACTGAGCACGGGGCCGAGTTACCTGGCAGCGTTCGGCGTCTTTGCTGTCGCCTCCACCCGCTGTCTAGTCTCTTGTTTTTCGCGTCGTCTCGTGAGTCCCGTAGCTCAGTGATTGGAGCACTCGCCTCGCAAGCCCATTGAACCTGGGTTCAATTCCAGGCCAGGGCGAATCCTTGGGCAAGTCTCCTTACTCCGCAGACGCGCCTAATAATAATCCCTCCAAAAAAGCACACAATAATAAAATTGGTCATTTCAATCCACGACTGTTTGTGGGGGACGCTGCTGTGCGCAATTGGCTGCCGCGTTTCGCCCACAAATATATACACTCAATTCACTTCACAGTATATTCTGTGAATCGGTTTGAGACGTTGATAAGATGTGAAAAGTGCAAGGATCAAATACAAGGATTCTTATTATAATAATCCTTCCAAATCCCCCCCAAATTGGTCACTTCAATCCATGACTGTCTGTGGGGACACTGCTGTGAGTTCCACCCACCAGAATATACGGTGAATTCACTTTACAGTGTACTGCGTGAAGCACTTTGAAGACGTTTGCAATCAAAACAGAAGTCGCTGGGAAGGCATTGCAGGTCAGGCAGCATCTATGGAGAGACAGAGAGAGAGGAAAATGAGTTGACATTTCAGGTTGACTCGGGACCTTTTCGACCTTTTCCCATTAGGCCCATCGATGGATCTGGTTCCCGGGGCTTGGGTGGGTCTTCAACCCAAAGTTCAACCCTATGTCTGTAGCAGTGACTGCCCCGCGCTCTTGGGAAAGGCGCTCTACAAGTGTCATTTTGGTGTTGTCGTACGTGCCTTTGTGAGGGGACTCAAACCGCTTTGCCTTGACAATTTGGACCGCTGACGGTGTGCGTCTCTTCCTGCTATACAAAGGTAGTGTCGTGGTTGTTGTTGTTGTCCCATCATCGGGCGAAGAAAGGCATAGTTTTTATTGATGGAGATCTAATCTGCTCGTTTGCCTACCATTTCCATGTACGGCATCGCCTCCTTCGCCTTGTGGGTAGATTTGCATTGGCCTGGAGCCAGCGCCGGCGGCTAGGATGTGGAAGGAAGCCGGACTAGCCGTGCGGGCGGGCCAGGCGTCTGTGTCCGGAGGATCTCCGGGTCTCCCCGGATCCGCAGCTGCCGTTGTCCAGCCGGGAACCGGGGCGAACAAGGACCGGAGGATGGCTTCGGAGACGTCGCCGCCGCCGGTGAATGTAGGGGTGGCAGCCGTCTTCCTCTCCGACGAGCCTCTCTCCTCCGCGCTGGCGGTGGAAGCCCTGGTGAGGGGCGGCCGGTACCAGGAAGCCATCGGACGCTGTGACGCCCTGTTGAACGCCCGCCCCGGACACTCGCTCCACCTCCTGCTGACCCGGGCCTTGGCCTGGGTGCTGTCCGGTGGCCACGGCGCACACGGGGTGGTGGACTACCTCCAGGCCTTTGCCGACCGGCAGCAGGAAACGCTGGACTTCATCGCCACCAGGCAGAGGGACTATTTGCCTCGCATCGTGGAGGCGTGTCGCGACTACCTCGCCCACCGCCACCGGGACCGGGAGGAGCCTCCCTCCGGTCACGCGCTGAGCGACTGCCAGCGCTTCCTGCGGGAAATAGCCCCCGGGGCCCGGCCCCCGCCCGAGCCCGGCAAGGCCGAGGCCCCAAGCGCCGAGGTCCTGGTGGAGCGAGCGGCGTTGCGTTACACGGCCGGCGCCGGGGAGGACGACACCATCCTGGACCTGGCCTCGGCCTTCAACGTCTCGCCAGCGCCGGCCGAGCGGAGGTTTCGGGAGCTCTTCCCTCCCAGGGACGCCGCCGCCATCTTGGATCAGGCCAAGCGCTCGGCGGAGTCGCGTTTCGCCGAGTACCGGGAGGCGGTGAGGTGCCGGGCGCAGCTACGCGGCGAGGGAGGGGCCGAGCTCCTGGCCCGGGTCTCCCTGGTGCTGGGGCTCGTCCTCCGGCTGCAGCCGGGCGAGAACCGGGACCTGCGGGTCCGGCTGGCCGACTGCGGCCTCCTGCGCGGCGACTCCGCCGGCTCCCTCGCCGCCTGCCACCGGCTGCTGGGCTCCGACCCGCAAACCTACCACAACACCATCCTGGCCATCCGCGGATTCTGCCACCTGCGGGCGCTCCGGACCCCCGAGGCCCTGGAGGACTTCCAGGCGGTGCTGGAGCACGGCTCCCCGCACCCCGGCAGCTGCGTGAAGGCTCTGTGCGGCCGGGCCGTGGCGAGAATGACGGCCGGCGGCACCTATCTCACCGCGCTGGACTACATCACCGCCTGCCGGCTCCGGCCGGACGAGACGGCCCTGGTGACCAAGTCCTACGTGCCCTGGAATCTCCGAGGTTTGCTCTACAAGGTGCTCCAGGAGGAAGGGCAGAAGATCCTTCGAGGGAAAGCCACACAGCCACTGGCCAGCCCCCCGCACAGAGGGAAAAAGCGAGCTCAGCAAGGTTCCCAAGGCTCCTTCTTCAAAGAGGGGTAAGCTCTATACAGTGAAATAACAACAAATTGTATTGACACAGTAGATTTGCACATCCCAAGACAGTTAGGGATTAAGACCCAAATTGGGGATTGGGATCAGGTGAGTAAGGGTAGGGAGGGTGCCCAAAGGTGCAGGGAAAAAGGAGGGTCTTGAGGCTGGCCATGAAGGAGGGAAGGGAGGGAGGCGAAGGGACTGTGGGATGGGGTTCCAGAGGATGGCGGAGGAGAGGCTGAAAGCCTAACCCCACATATGGTGGACATGGCGCAGGCCACATCAACCTAACACTGTAATAATATATTAAAATCCTTGCGTTCGACAGGGCGCATTACCACATCTTCGAGACGTCTCAAAGCGCTTTACGGGATATACTGTAAAAAGTCAATTGACTGTACAATATGTGGGCCAAATGGGCTTCAACGGTCTGGTCTGTAACATTAGTTCAGGATTAAGACCCAAACTGGGAATCGTGGATAAGATGGGAAAAGGGTAGGAGGGTGCCCATAAGGCAAGGGGCGAAAAGGAAGGGTTTGAAATTGGCACGGCTTGATGGTTCTTTGGGAGTGGGGGGTGGGGAGGGAACGGGCATTAAAACCCAGGACTAAAACCAGTGGTGGGGGTCTTTGCTTCCTCCAGGGACGCGTTGGGGGTTCACTACTTGGCTTCGCTGCTGCTGGAGTTGGATCCCTCGGACGACGAGTCTCGCATCTTGTCGGCGGACGCTCTGTACCAACTGGACCGCGTGGAGGAAGCTCACCAGGTCCTGCTGGTCTCTCTGAACGGCCCCGCGCACCGGCCTCCGGTTCTGGCCCGCCTTGCCCTGCTTCAGCTCAAGAAAGGTTTCCTCTACGATGCTAACCAGGTAGTTGTGTACTCTGCCCCCACCCTCAGCCCCCACCCCCCACCCCCGAACAGGCCCTGTGTGTCCCAACGCAAAGAGAGTGAAGTCCGACCTAGAAGGAGAAGGAGATGGTTCGAGTCTGTGGAGCTCCTGTAGCTCAATGGTTAGAGCACTCGCCTTACTCGCCTGTGTTCAAATCCAGGCAGGTCAGGGCGAAATCTTGGGCAAGTTTCCTTACTCCACACACATACACACGCGGCTAATAATAATTCATCCATCCGCAATAATAAAATTGGTCATTACATTCCACGACTGTTTGTGGGGGGGACGCTGTTGTGCGCAAATTGGCTGCCGCGTTTCGCCCACAAAATACACAGTCAATTCACTTTACAGTGTATTCTGTGAAGCGCTTTGAGACGTCGATAAGATTGAAAAGCTCTGTATCAAATGCAAGGATTATTATTATTCGTGATTATTAATGTAACCAGACAAGATGGGGGCGGGTGGGGGAATTCTCCCGGCAGGTGAGACCTGTTGTACCGCGTTTTACCACAAGGCAGCGCTGTGACCACAGATTTCCCAAATCCGTACCTGTACCACCTGCACTCAGGTGTGTAACCACAAGGGGTCGCTCTAACCACGTAGCCGCCCAAGCTAGTGCGGCTCTCTATGTCTGCCACAGGAGGGCGATAAAACCCTAAACCAGGCAGCCACACACCAGGATTGTCTGGATACTGTAGACGCTGGATAATAATAAGAATAATTCTGGCCTTATCATGTCCTCTAGACGTCTCGAAGAGCTTCACAGAGTATGCCGTCATGCGAATTGACTGTATATTCGCGGGCGAAGCGCACGAAACGGGCACAGCGGTGTCTCACAAACGGTCGTGGATTGAAACGACCGATTTATTGTTGGGCTATTTTTCTGTGGAGGGATTATTGTGGAATTCTTTACCCCCAAAGGGCTGTTGATGCTCAGTCCTTTGAACATATTCAAGACCGAGATAGGTAGATTTCTCTTTGGGACGTCCTCCAGACGTGAAAGGCGCTATATAAGTGCAATATTGTCGTTGTTGTTCTCATTCATACAGGGATCGACGGGTATGGGGAATAAGGCAGGTAGCTGGTGTTAGAATGGAATACCAGCCACGATTCAATGGCGTGGGCAGGCTCGATGGGCCGAATGGCCTACTCCTTCTCTATGTTCTTAGGTGTGTGGAGTAAGGAAACTCACCCAGGGTTTCACCCCCGGTCGGGAATCGAACCCGGGTCTCCCTCGCTTTTCGAGGCGAGCGCTCGAAACCACTTCGACTACTGGAGTCCAGGATTGGAGCGAAGTGAAGAGGGCAAAACGATTGGCTTTTTTCCTTTCAGCTGATCAAGAAAGTGATTCAGATCGGAGACACCGCCTGTCTCCTGCCCATCATGGACATCTTCAGATCGGAGGACCGTGGGCTGATGGAGAGACATTGTCACTCCAACGCAACTTCAATCCTCCAGAACAAGGAAGGGGACACTTACATCAAAGAGGCTGTGGCCTATCTCTCCCTTGCCATCATCTCTTCGGGTGAGGATCCGTCACTCAACCATAGTCTGTCTCCTCAAATAATAATAGAATAATAATAATAATATTAATAATAATCCTTGCATTTGACGTGGCGCTTTTCACATCTTATCGACATCTCAAAAGCGCTTCACAGAACATACTGTAAAGTGAATCGACTGGATATTTGTGGGCGAAACGTGGCAGCCAATTGCGCACAGCAGCGTTCCCCCACAAACAGTCGTGGATTGAAAATTGCCGATTTTATTAGGCATCTGTGTGTGAGCGCGCATGTGTGTGGAGTAAGGAAACTTGCCCAAGGTTTCGCCCAATCTGCCTTGGGATCTGCCTGGATTCGAACACAGGTCTCATGCTTGTAAGGCGAGTGCTTTACTAACCCCTGAGCTACAGAAGCTCCACAATCCTTGTTTATCGCGTCGTCGAGGCACAGGATTTTCCTGTGAAGTGGATTTGCTGCCCAATTGTCCCTTCAACAGCCAGGAAATTAATTTGACGGATTTTAATTCTTGAGGGTGGGTGGGTGGGTGGGTGGGTGGGTGGGGGGGGTATTGTTGGTCAACACACAGGGAGAAACTCACTTCTGTTTTCGAAACGGTGCCTTGGAACCGCTGTCTGCTCTGCTGCTCTCTTATTCTTACTCAATGGGGTTTCACGACAGATCTCAACCAACCTGAAGGCTCCTCACAAGCGCCTCAGTTCTTCAATCTTTGCCACCCACCCCCAATTCAAATTCATTTTGCCCCTCGCTCTCGCTCTTTCAACTTAGAGTAGATCCCTCAATTTCTCCTACCTCGTTCCTAGTCTCTCTCTCTCTCACACGCTGACTCTCTCTCAAAAGGGACTCTCTCCCTTTGCCTTGCCCCTTCCTTCCCTTCTCTCAAATCCTGGCTGTGTCCGCCAGGATTTGATCAGTCGCCATTACTCCCTGTCGTGCGTTGAAGAGCTTTGAGACGTTTGTCTGATGTGGTGGCTGCTGTACACATTGTGTTTCAAGGCGGATGAGAGAAGGTCGGGAGAGGGAGAGAGAGAGAGGATAAACACGTATATTCTTCTGAAAGAAGAAGAGTTACATACGATCGCTTAATGCTCTATTTATCCCAACTTTGGAGAAATAAATCTCCAGGTCGGGCGTGACTGGAGCTCAGTCCATCTGTCAACTGAATGTGGCGATGGGATTGAGACCATTAATCAAGTCAAATGGGAGCCTGGTGAAGTGAAGAGGACATTAGGGAAAACGGTTCTGTTATCTGCAAGCTCGGGTGATTTTGGACTTGACTGATTTCATTGGGGCTGAAATGGGACATTTGGCTATATCTCTCTCTCTCTCTCTCTTTCTCTGTGTCTCTCTGAGATGAATCTTTCGGATAACAGGTTAAATTAACCCCTGCTGTGCCGTGCAGACAACGCCACTCTCCCAAATCCGCCAGAAGATTGTCTTCATCGAAGCTTCGTCCTGTTGATAGCGGTCTCGCGTGTAGATCAGGAGGTGGTGGGGTCCATGCCTCCCCTCTAGGCTGATTCTCCAGGACCGTTCTAGGACTTACAACGGCAACGACAACAATACAATTGCACCAATAGAGCGCCTTTCATGTCAGGAGGACGTCCCAAAGCACCGACAGAGGAATTAGGAGTAGGCTATTCCATCCCATCAAGCCTATTCCGCCATTCCATGAGATCTTTAATCGTGATAAGGGAAGCAATTTCGCCCATAAAATCAACCCACTTTACAGTATATTCTGTGAAGCGCTTTGAGATGTTTGAATCGTGCACAGAAAGGCACGAATCATTATTATAAAATTCTTGCCAACTTTCTCCGACACTGAATCGCTCTCGCGCTCTCTCTCTCTCTCTCTCTCTCTCTCTCTCTCTCTCTCTCTCTCCCCCTTAGGAGGCTCTGCCTTGGATGCTCTCCTGACGAGAGCGCGATGTTATGCGCATCTCAACCAGAAGAAAACGGCCATCTTCGACTTCAGTTCCATTCTGAGGACCTGCCCAAGCCACGTACAGGCACTCTGTGGTCGTGCGTTCACCTACGCCGTCCTTTGCAAACAGGAGGTACAGTCACCCACCCACCCACCCACCCACCCACCCACCCACCCACTCCCTCACCCACCCACCCACCCACCCACTCACAATAACAATAATAATAATCCTTGCATTTGATACATCGCTTTTCACATCTTATCGACGTCTCAAAGCGCTTCACAGAATATACCGTCAAGTGAATTGACTGTATATTTTGTGGGCCAAACGCGGCAGCCGATTGCGCCAATTGCGTCCCACCCCCCACAAACAGCCGTGGATTGAAATGACAAATTTTATTATTGGCACATTATTATAAGTGAAACTCCTCTCTCCCAGAGGCTCTCCCTCACTCCTCCAGCAATCTTCTGAATAAGTTCCACCCAGCCCTCCCCCGTCAACTCTCTGGATACACTCACACACTCTCTCTGCCTCTCGTTGCCTCTGTATTACGTTTATGTAAGATCAAATTAAAAGCACTAAAAGCCTACCTCGTTTCCACTCCAGGGCTGCTGCTATTTACCAGGCAAGGCACTGAAATTTGAAACAAACAAGGTTACTGACGAGGCTTAACAATTAACAGCCCTTTTGTGTAGGGTTTGCATGGTTTGAGCACTTGACTTCGGGGACTGAGTGTAAATGCTTCCAGAACCCCTTCATTGAGCCAATTAACAAAAGCAATTTGAATTCGTTTGAATGGAAAATGTTGCTTCCCCCAGTTCCCCCACTTTTACACCCCACCCTCCCCCAACTCCCCACCCCCACCTTCCCTCAGCAACCACAAACCTAATTAAGAAATCTACCTGAAAGCTCAGCCTTGTTTGTTACTAAACAATTTTGCTTTCAAAGCGTCGGTACACATAAGAGCTTATTAACAACAGCCCAAAGCCACACAACATCTGAGTGTGTGCGAGAGAGAAATAATGAGACAGTGCATTGCTTGTTTGAGTGGACAGAGAGCAGTGTAATTACGTGGTAATAGTTGCTCATTCGATCCTTCCTCCTCTTGTTTTTTCCCCCCTTCCCTTTCACTCTCCTCTCTTCTCTCCCACCACCCTCCCCACCCCTGTTTCTTCCTCAATCCCTCCCTCCCTCCTTCCCTTTTAGAATCTTTCCGTGTTACGTTTCAGAAATCCTTGTTTTCTGTCTCTTTCCCTCCTTAACAGCTCTCCCTCACTCTCTCTCCCTCATCAACTTGAAGTGTTTCAGGAGTCTGGAGGCCCAACGCTGTGTGTGTGTGAAATCCGCCTAAAGTTTATCTTAATTGGTTTTAATCCCTCGTGCCGTTTGAACATTGTTTTTCATTATGAATGATTAATGCTCGTGTTTCTCCCCAGAATTGAATAATTCACGCTAAGCGGGGGTTTTCGCAAGATTGCCTGTTCATTAAAAGCCATTCGAGTTCTTTGCAAGCCAGGAAAATGCTCCCCAAAGCGCTTCACTTGATGTGTGGTGACTTGTGTTTTGTAGGTGAATGCGGGGGAGGGTGGGCCCGATTCGACAAGAGTCCCAACACTTATGCGGCTATTCGTACATAGGAAATGCTCGAAGAAATAAACACCCAATGTCCATCTATAATAATACATCAATAATAATAATCCTTGCAGTTGATATAGCGCTTTTCACGTCTTATCGACGTATCAAAGAGCCTCGCGGAATATACTGTAAAGTGAATTGACTGCATAGTTTGTGACAGCCACTTGCGCACTGCGGCGTTCCCCCACAAACAGTCGCGGATTGAAAATGACCAATATTTATTATTGTGGGTTTTTTTGGGGGGGGAATGGATTATTATGAGGCGTGCGTGCGTGTGTGCGTGTGGAGTAAGGAAACTCCCGAGGGAACCTGTTCCACAGGTTTACTGTTTGCTCACTTGCAATAGGGGTGGGGGGGGTTTCTCCGCAGAATATTGGTTGTGAATTTTCCTTGCGTTTGGCCCGCAGGAAGCCGTTCAGGACATGGTCCTGGCTCTGAAGGCAAATGAGACACTGGCTCTCGTTGAGGTGCAGTGTCTGAGACCCGAGGCCCAGGCCCTGATCACAGGCTGGCTGCACGACCATTGCACTAGGAGCCTGACCAGGTCCCAAGAGGCTAACAGCGTGAGCCCAGAGGAGCTTCTCAGTCTTCAGGTGATCACTCGATCTCTACTCGCCATCGATGGGAATAACTCAGCCTGGCACCTCTTGGCCGTCGATGTGTTGATTGCTAAAGGTGCGTTTGTGAACCATGAATGCATCATCGCTTTTAACGTAAGCGTGGAGTCCCTGTAGCTCAGTGGGTTAGAGACACTCGCCTTGCAAGCGTGAGACCTGAGTTCGAATCCAAGCAGGTCAGGTCAGGGCGAAACCTTGGGCAAATTTCCTTACTCCTCATACACATACAAACGCCTAATAATAATCCCTCCGTTAAAAAACACATAATAATAAAATTAATCATTTAAATCCACGACTGTTTGTGGGGGACGCTGCTGTGCGCAATTGGCTGCCGCGTTTCTCCCACAAACTATACAGTCAATTCACTTCACAGTATACTCTGCAAAGCGCTTTGAGACACAGTCTAAGAAGACGTGAAAAGCCGCTGTATTCCAAATGTAATGATTATTATTATTATTACGCTGCTTTCGTCGAGCAGTTCTGACCTTCCTATATGCTTGCGATCCTGACCCGGCTCTGGATTCTCTACAGGAATGTACGAAGACGCTTTGAGAGACTTACAAGAGGCTTTCGGTGCGTCGCTGGGTAACGTGTGCGCCAAGGCCAGGTATGGCATCATCCAAGCCACCAAGGGTAATCTCCAGTTGGCCACTCAACACCTCAGCCCGCTGGCCGAGAGGGACAACCGGGATTTGGAATTTCTCTTGGGATTCCTGGATAGCAACGTGCGTCGCCTTGTCGCCCAGGTAAGAGGGATCGTAGGCTAGCATGGAGCTCCCTGTCCTGTAGCTCAGAGGTTCGGTAGAGCACTCACTCACCCTAACAAGCGTTGAGAGACCCGTGTTCAAATCCAGGCAGGTCAGGTCAGGATCAGGGCAAAATCTTGGGCAAGTTTGCTTACTCTATATACACACACGCGCACACACACACACACCTGATAATAATACCTCCACATTAAAAAAATTGTTCATTTCAACCCACGGCTGTTTGTGGGGGGGACGCTGCTGTGCGCAATTGGCTGCCGTGTTTCGCCCACAAATATACAGTCAATTTGCTTTACAGTATATTCTGTGAAGCGCTTTGAGATAGAGTCTAAAAGACGTGAAAAAGCACTATATCCAATGCAAGGATTATTATTATAGGAACTCTGTTCCCTAACCCTCTCTGTAGATCTCTGTGCCATCATTCGACCATCTCCCAAACCGAAGTTGCTCGTTCTATCATTCATTCAGTGGAACCTGTCACCCTTTACTGTAAAGTGACTGTGTATGTTGCGGGGGGGGGGGGGGGGGGGGGGGGTGGAATGCGGCACGCCTCTGTGCACAGCAACGTCTCCACAAACAGCGGGGAAGTGAGTGACCAATTTTCTGTCCTCAGGATTGTCGGCAGGACACTTAAGAGAGAATAGGTCCAAGGGATCTATACCAAATGTGCATAAACGAGTGTATTGGGTAGCGCGGGCAGTGGAAAAACTTCTGTTTAAAGACACAATTTCCCTCCCCCTTGCATTTGTTCTGTGTGTGTGTATGTGTGTAGGCCTCAGCAGTTCATACTCAAAGTGCCACCATTCAGTATTTGGTTTCCCACCCCACCCTCTTTTTCTCTCTCTCTCTCTGCATTAAAAGCGCCAGCTAATTAGTATAATGGACTGCTGTTTATTGAAGTGATTGATTTAAAAGTGGAGCTGGAGATGCGGTATGCGCTTTTTCAGCGAGGAGAATTAATGAGCAAAGTGACTATCCATAAGTGGTGCATTAAAGGTTCTCCCAACAATTTCTGAGTTTGCTCTCTCTCTCTCTCTCTCTCTCTCTCTGTCTCTCTGCACCTCCTCTCAGTCAACAACTAGAAGTGTCTGACTTTTGGTGACTTGTTCTGAAGAGTTTTGACGTGTTTATGGAGCTCCTTTCACGTCGGGAGGATGTCCCAAGGCGCTGAACAGTCCCGGACGGGACCCGAGCAAGGGAGAGAGGCAGGGTGGTGGGTGGGGGTGGGGGAAGTTCTAGTTGTCTCAAAGTGCTTCACAGAACATACTGTAAAGTAAATTGACTGTATGTTTGTGGGCGAAACACGGCAGCCAATTGCGCAATTGCGCAGCGTCCCCCACAAACAGCCGTGGATTGAAAGGAACCAATTTTTTATTATGGGTTGTTTTTGGACGGATTATATTATTAGGCGCGTGGAGTATGGAAACTTGCCCAATTAGAATAGAGAAGCGAGTTTCTCTCCCGCTGTGTCAGCCCGCCAACCCTTCAGGAGAAAATGATCGATCTCTTCTTCAACAACAAAATGACGCTTTCACGTAGCGCATTTCACGTCAGGAGAACGTCCCAAGCGCTCTGAGACGCCGTCCGGCGTGGAGGGCACTATATAAATCAAAGTTGTTGTTGTTGTCCCAAGACCCGAGCTGGGGTTAGACTCGAGTAGTTGAGATTGTGGGCCTGGTGGATGTCAGTCTTAGCCTTGCGTTTTCTATCACATTCCTGGCAATAAAACTCATGGCTGGAAAGTATAGGAACTGGGTCCTTGTTATCCTTATTTGGTTTGAAGCTCTCACCTCTCCATAGTGACTCCCAGACTAACTGTAATTCAGAACATCTGACTCTCCCGAGTGTCTTTAACCCTGCGTTTACTTAACAAGCGGAACAGGCATAGGATGAGGCCATTCAGCCCATCAAGTAACTTACACTACATTAGATCTTGGCAGATCTTTCATTCCAATGCCATATCTCTTCTGCTGAAGTCTCTGTAAGCTTCCTCATTAATTCTACTTCAAACAGTTTCCTATGTCAGAGCGTTCCACATCTTCACAGCCCTGCGCTAGAGGGAGTGAGTTCCACAGGTGAGGGGGAAGGAGGAACTGAGCTTTGGGTCCTGGATTGGGAAAGGCGGGTGTTGCCGGGCAAACGGAGAGGCCATGGGTGGAACGTGTAAATTGCACCAAAGTGCTGATCAAATGTGTGGGATTGACATGGAGCCAGAGGGTAAATACTGTCACTGGAAGCCTTCCAGGAAGTTCTGGGAGCTTGGCCAAACACATCTTCTTGAAGCCTAGAATATCTAATGGGGTTTCCAAATTAGCCTGATTGACTCTCAATTGCTGAAACTTTTACTGGGGCCCATTTCTGGGGGAAAAAGCCCAGAGCCCTATTTTCTTTCTCAGTGTCCTTTTTGTGGACGTGTTTTTAAGTCTGTTCCTCTTTAACAGGATGTTAGCTTGAGCAGCCTCCTGGCCCCATTATGTCACGTTGACCAGACCTGATCCTCATTACTTAACTCCTGGTGCTTTTTTTTAACATCAACTTGCACTTTTTTAACATCAACTTGCATAAAGACATTCACGCAAGATGCCTAGCATCTCGCGAGGGCATAATGTCAAGGTGGGGGGAGGGAGGAGGTGAGTGTCAGCACGGTCAAAGAGGGAGGTCCTCAGTCGCGATCAAAAAGAGGACGAAGGAGGAGGCAAGATGGAGGGAGGGGAGAAATTTCTCAAGCTACGAGAGATGGCGCAATGGCTGAAAGGGCGGATGTGTTGGCGGTGGAGCAGGGGGGCGGGCGAGGGACAAGCAGGAGGCCAGACTAATGTGAACTTAATAATTATAATAATAATCCTTGCATTTGATATACATAGGCCTTTTCACATCTTATTGACGTCCTAAAGTGCTTCACAGAATATACTGTGCAGTGATTTGACTGTACACATTTGTGGGTGAAACACAGCAGCCAATTGAGCAAGGCAGCGTCCCCCCCACACAAACAGTCGTGGATTGAAAACGACCAATTCTGATTGGTGTGTATTATTGGGGACGGATTATTATTAGTTGTGTGTGTGTGTGTGCGCGCGTATGTGTGTGGGTGTGTGGGGGTGTGTGGAGTAAGGAAACTTGCCCGAGGTTTCGCCCTGAACCTGCCCGGATTCGAACGCGCAGCTCTCTCGCGCTTGTTAAGGGACCGCGCACTCTAACTGGGTTACTTTGGTTCGGGCAGGCGGCATCCCAGGAGGCGAAGACCTTGGCCGGAGAGAGTCGCCAGGAGAAGGCTCTGCGTTGTCACACGGTGGCTGTGCTGGCCAGCGACTCTGCCGGGCACGTGCGGGCGCGGGCCGCGTGCCTGGCCAGGCTGAGGCAGTACGAGAGAGCGGTGGGCGACCTGAGCCGACTCATCGACCGGCGCGGCTCCCCCGAGCCGGTGGCGGACTACTGCGCCAGGGGCCACGTCAGGCTGCTGGCCCTCAGGGACCTCGAGGCTTGCCAGGACTACGCGGAGGCCCTGAGGCTCGACCAGCCGGCCGCCCTGGCCCTCATCGCCCGCAGGCCCGGTCGGTCCGCGCTGTCCCAGCGCTTCCACCGCGCGGCTCTCGGCCGCTTCGAGCGAGGGCTCCACCAGGAGGCCTGGAGACTGGCGGACAGTGGGATGGTGGTGGACGAGGCCAACGTTGAGCTCAGGAGACTGAAAGCCAGGATCAAGAGGGAGGATTCCAGCTGCGTGGTTCACTAGCACGACCTCTCCCTCCCTCCCTCTCTCCCTCTCTCCCCCACCCAACCACCTCCCCTCCACCCATCCCATCTCCTCACCTCCAACCCACCGCCCCCCAGCCCAGGACTCACGGAGATTGGCAACGCCCTCAAACCCCATTGGGTCCCCTTTGGCAGAACAGAACCGAGACTGATGGCCGGTGGGGTGTTTGGTGACGATCGAGCCTTGAGGGATCGAGCGGGTTCTGAACCTCTGGCCTCGAGACCGATCGCACGGCAGCAGACGTCTCGCTGCGAGCCGCAAGGCAGGGTCACTCGGAAACGTTCAACCGTGTCTCTCGGTGACTTATTACGGGGCTAGTAAACTCCACCACACGCAACAAACACCTCCCTCGATTTGACTCCCTGACGGCGAGAATGAGACTTTGTGGAAACATGTCCGCCGGCCTTGTGTTAGGCGAGGGACTCGATTGTCTGTTCGTGAGTGATAGAGGAACTCCACCTGGTGCGAGATTTTACTCTGTACATCGCTTTATTTTAAAAGCCCCCCCCCCGCTCCTCACACCCCCGCCTCTCACCCCAGATTCAGCAGAATTTTTGAATCCAGCTTTATTTAATTTCCAAGTCGGCTTTTCTGTGAAGGCACGCACCAGGCACAATCCACTTCAAAGCTAAAAGACCGAATCCAAGCCATTTGCCAAGTTCTCGATGCTTCTCCAATGCCGGATTTGGATCCAGATGAGAATTTTCAATCCTGTAAATGTTCACGTCTTGATCTTTTAAATATCGTCTAATCCTGACGAATGTGTTTTGCCTGGAGTAAGCTTCTACAGCGCGCTGTCTCCCACCTAAATCAAACACACACACACACACTCTCTTTGAAATTGACAATGCGCCTTAGCACGTCGCCGAAATACTGCTCTCTCTCTCTCTCCCTTTTTTTTCTCTCTCTTTCTCTCAGTCCTCTGAAGGTTCCTTCAGTGATTTGAGCTTTGAGTGCACGGGGTCTCACCAAATTAAAAATAAATTCAAACGCAAATATTAATCATGGATCGTTGTCAAGGGGCCTCCCTACACATGCGCGCCCGCTAATTATCCACCACAATCGTGTGGTTACAAATGTCTGGGAAATTGTAATGGGAGTTTGGGTCCACATGAGACAGCTCGGAATACAAAACCACCCATCCTCCCGGAAATGCCAGCTTGGTTCCTGCCCAGCTCGTTCCTGGCGATCTGCTTAGGAAACGTTGCGTAGGCAGTCGAGAGCCGATTGGGATGTTCGACGGATCTGTGTTCCAAGTGTGTAAGTAAGAGAGAAGGTAGTGTGTGCTTAACGTGGGTCTCTCTGGCACGCTCGCTCGCTCGC
Source organism: Hydrolagus colliei (assembly GCA_035084275.1). Taxonomy (NCBI): domain Eukaryota; kingdom Metazoa; phylum Chordata; class Chondrichthyes; order Chimaeriformes; family Chimaeridae; genus Hydrolagus; species Hydrolagus colliei. Next base: position 5,806,920 of record CM068767.1, read on the forward strand.
TCACTCTTTCTTGCTGTCTCCTCACACCCCACCCCAAGATATAATAGATATACACACACACACACACACGTGTGCGTGTAATGCCAGCTCCCCCACTCACTCACTCACTCACTCTGTCTTTCTCTGGCACACACACACAAAGCACTTTGCTGCATTTGTATGTTATTAGCAAGGTTACATTTTCTGGCTTGACTCAAGTCTTTTATTCGGCTGACACGAAGTCTTTTTGTTCGTGCATTTTTGTACCTGACAGAGATAGGTGAATCAAAGAATTTTTGAAACACTTTGCAATCTTAAATACCTCGGTCAGAATCCCCTTCCCGCCCCCATCCACCCTCCCACACACACACACACACACGCAAACACACTTCACAAACCCAGCCACCTGATCACCTTGTTTCTGACAATATTGCATATTTGAATAACTGAAAACAAACGATCAAAGGAGTTTGCGAATCACGCTTTTGGGTTAGCAAACATGGATTGCTAATGAGTCGTTTTATATACAGTGTAAAGTGGGTGTCGTGTGGCCATTGTAGTCAAATTGCCAGCTTGGGCGAAGTGTCTTTTCAGCTCCTTTTCCCGAGGTCTCTCGACAGATTGTGAAGAGGAGCAGCAATAAGGTAAATAAATGATGGGGTGTGCGGTTGTGCGGGAGTTAATGGTGGGTGATAGGGAAGTGGAAATTCATTTATTTAGTGCCACAAGTGGGTTAGGGCCTCTGGATTTGTGGCAGCGAAAAAAAATTGTGGGCGGAGGGGGTGGGTGGAGGGGAGCGAGGGCGGAGAGGGAATTTCTGGTTGTAAAGTAAATCTTTGTATTGTGATACAGCCTCTTTAACAATGGGAGATCTCAAATCGTCTCTGCGAAGTGTAGTGACTGTGTTTTTTTGTAGGCAAACACCGCAGCACACGTTTGCGCACAGCAAACAGCCCCACAAACAGCCGCAAAGTGAACGGACCCTTTTAAAAAACTATATAGATATATATAATTTGGGGAGGTGGGGAAAGAGAGAAAAATTCCTTCACCAAGGAGGGTTATAAGTAATAATCCCTTTAAAAATAACTCACATCATTTTATTTGACTTATTTGTGGGTCTCGACCGTGCGCGATTGGCTGTTTGGCCCACCAAACAAACTTGCAGCCAGTTCACTTCCGATTACATTCCACGAAGCGTTTTGAGACGTTCTCGAAGGCGCGATGAGGCAAACCACATCACATGTCCAGGATAATTACTATTCATATTATTATTAATATTGTTGGCGTTTTCAAATCGGTTATCAACGCAAGTGATCAGCGACCGAAAAAAACCCGACTCGTGCACAGAGATGAAGCAAACGTGACAACGATGATGATGATGATGATGATGAAGAGGCTTCTCAATGCTTGATCTGCCATAAACACTCCCGATGGCTCGAAATAGTGAAAAAGTGTGTGTTGGCAGGGTTTAAAGTGAGCAAATGAACCCAGAGGAAGGGGCTCGCAGGACCACTCCGCGAGTCCAATGACAGTAAATGGTATTATTCGTGGCGGAGGGGAAACCAGAGGCCATATGGACGATGGCACGGGCAGAGAGGGGAGAGAAACAGAGATAGAGAGAGATAGAGAGAGAGCACTTCCATAGTAATTGCTGTCGAGTGCAATGACTGTTCATTTGTGGGCAAAAATGTGACAGCCAGTTCCGCACCCTGCAAAGTCCACATTGACAGTGTGTCTCAACCCTCCGTCACCTCGACTCACCACACATCACTCGATTGAGTATAGGAGGGAGCCAGGTGTTAGCTCCCCCCCCTCCCACCCCTTTCCCCCGACCCCCTCCATACCCCCATCCAAGACCACCACAGTCCCCCGACCCCCTCCATACCCCCAACCAAGACCACCACAGTCCAACGCATTTTTCTTAAATTTGGAAATTCTTTTCTAAACCAATTTTATTTTTGAATCCACAAGTAATATTTCCCCTCCCGGGTCAAATCGCTTCTCTATATCGGTGGAGAGGAGGGGTAGGTTTTAATTTAAAGCCCCCTCAATAAAACACGAACATTTGGTGAAAAGTTGGCAGATTCTGATTGAATGAAGCAAGTTTGATTCATTTGCCCGTCTGGTGAGGTCAGAGATGTCCATTGTCACTGAAATTCACAATCCACGTGTTGAAAAAATAGGACCTCTAATATAACAGGACTTCCTATACCCTTCTCCCCCCACCTCCCTCTCTCTCTCTCTCTCTCTCTCACACACACACACATATGCATACACACACCAACTAACAACTTGCAAATTACAGAGAGCCCTCCATCCAGGGTAGTATTTCAGAACACACACACACATACTAGAAAATCAACTTAGACCGTGTGCTCAAAGTCACACTCTTTGGGGCTTGATCCCCCAGCCCTAACCCACCCCCCCCAAAACCCTCCGACCCAGAGGCAAAAGAAAGAGGGAAACAGAGACAGACAGTGCTACCAACTCAGCCTGGCGGCCACAGTAAATTTTAATTAGGTTCATCACTATAGATGGTCACTGCAAGCAACCGATCCATTTCAAAGTTAATTGACGAGTGTCACCAGGCAGGGGCGCACGCGCGCGCGTGTGTATGTGTGTGACACAGACTGTCATCTGCATGTGTCACTAGTCGAGTGAGCTATTTACCCCTCCCCTCCTCCCCTCCCCGCCTCAAATCTGTGCCTGGCTTCATTTGGGATTCCGAACCACCTGCCCACCTCTGGCAATTGGCCTCCAGATTTTGCGGTGTGAGAGAGCGGGCTGAAAGGCGATTTGCATCTGAATGCGCGACTGCTAATTCAGTCGCAGTTTGAGAAAAGTGTCAGTCGGTGGAAGCTGGGCTGCTGTGGCGGAGGCTTTTGGCAGCTGTCTCCCCACCTGCAGATTCCTCCAGCAAAACGGCGGTGAATCGTGTGAGTGTAACAAGTTTATTGATCACCCACACACCCTCCTCCCCACCCCCTCCCCCCCCCACCACCACCGTCCCCCTCCCCACCACCACCCACCCATCTCATCTCTCCCCCCATCTCTCTCGTGTTTCTTTCCCTTCATTTCGTCCGTCCCCTTTCGCAGGAACATGTTGAAATCATCATCCTCTTTTGAATATCCATTTGATGAATTGAATCAGCTGTTATTACTCTTTTTCTCTCTCTCTCTCTTTCTCTGTTTCCCCTGCTCTCTGTGCGTTGGGTTCAAGGTGAATTCTTAAGTCCCTTTCTCCATCCAGCAGTCCCTCCGCCTCGCACCCCCCCACCCCCCCACCCCACACCACACCACCCCACAACCCCCTCCCTCCCTGGCCTCCTTCAAGTCTTGCTTCAAGACTCTCCTCTTCGATGGACCCATCGGAAAATCCTAATCCCCCCCCCTCCACTTACCTCCCCACCCCAACCCACGTCCTCAGCTCGGGTCTGAAGCAGTGACCCAAGCAACTGTCTTGAGACATCCTCCCGACGTGAAAGGCGCTATATACAAGTGGTCATTTTCTTGTTGTTGTTGTTGTTTCTGGAGGCTGAGACGCGGAACTGGGACCTATTATCACAGGTGGCTGGGAGAGTGGTGCAAACAGAAGGCAATATTTAGTGGGGGGCGGTGGGGAGGGGGGGGGGAGAGAGAAAGGTAGAGAGGAGGTGAGCATGAAAAATTCTCAAAGGATGGACTGAAATGGAGTGATTGAGAATTATCAGTTGCTCACTTCATATTATTATAATTCTATTATTGTAGAATTATGCCGTACGCGAAGAGGCCATGCGGCCCACCGTAACTCTAATAATAATAATATGAAAGTCGTCTTCTAGACGTCTCAAAGCGCTTCACAGAATGTACTGTAAAGTGAATTGACTGTATATTTGTGGGAGAAACGCGGCAGCCGATTGCGCACAGCAGCGTCCCCCACACACAGCCGTGGATTGAAAGCGATCAATTTAATATTGTGTGGGTTTTTTTGGAGGGATTATTATCAGGCGTGTGTGTGTGTGTGGAGTAAGGAAACTTGCCCAAGGTTTCGCCCTGACCTGCCTGGATTCGAAACACAGGTCTCACGCTTGTGAGGCAAGTGCTCTAACCACTGAGCTAAAGGAGCTCCATGAGGCAGGGGCAGGCTGGACATTGTGATCTTAACAGTAAATAAATAACTATGCCGGCTCTTTGAAGAGAGCTGTCCAAATCAATCCCACTTCCCCCCGTTCTCTCCCCGTAGCCCTGCAAACATCTCCTCCTCCCCAAATAATTCTGAAAGATTCGTGGTTTCATGTTTGTGAGTGAGAGCTGTTTGCAATACTGGCTGCGCCTTTGCCCCGCGAAACACACCAGTCACCAACCGCACTTTACAGTATAGCTTGTGGAGGTACAGTTTTGCGAACTGAAGTTTCTTGCTCTTTTTTGTATTGTCTCTAGTGGTGGTAGGGCGGGTGGGGTGGGGGGGGGGGGAAGTGGGGGGGCGCTAGGAGTCCCCTAGCTTCATGTTGTGTACTGCTGTAGACTAGCCTAGCTGGACATGGCTTCAATGGATCAGAACTCAACCGTTCCTGAATTCTGCCCCCCTTTTTTTATGGAATGATTCCCCACTCTCGAATTCACCCCCTAACTCGGTTCTAAACCCTTGACTATCCAACCTCAGGACGCACCCCATCACCCCCTCCCCCCCACATACCCCCACCCTCCCCGACACGAAAGGTTCTGTAGAAATGCAATTGTTGTTGTTGTAATAATCCATGCGTTCACCCTTTACTTCCTTGGAGCTGTTGTAGCTCAGTGGTTAGAGCGCTTGCCTTACAAGCGTGAGACCTGTGTTCGGATCCAGGCAGATCAGAGCGAAAGTTTGCGCAAGTTTCCTTACTCCACACCCACACGCCTGATAATTATCCCTTCAAAAATAAATAAAAATTGGTCATTTCAATCCACGGCTGTTTGTGGGGGACGCTGCTGTGCGCAATTGGCTGCCACATTTCGCCCACAAATATACAGTCAATTCACTTTACAGTATATATTCTGTGAAGAGCTTTGAAACAGCCACTTAATGATCCTTTATTCGAGAATATAGTTATGATGCGATTCACTTCTGAAAGGTTTCAGATCCTGGGTGGGGAGTGGGGTGAGTGGGTGGGGGAGTGGGTGGGTGGTGTGGGGGGGCGAAGGGGTGAATGTGTGGAGAAGATGGCTGAGAAAACAGTTGGTTTTTTTGAAAAAAAATGTGTGTGTAGAGACATGAAAACATTCGTTGATCACACGCACAAAACCATCAACTGGCTATTTAATCATTCGCGAAGTGTCTGAGCTGAGCTGAGATAGCTGGCAAGTCACTAATCGCCTTTCCACCCCCTTTTTGTTTGGATAAATCTGTTTATATGGGAGTCCAACGATTCTGAATCACGTAAGCGATGTCAACCTCACCCCGCCCCCCCACCACCCGCACTCACCCTCACAAAGCAATCTCCCTGAGTACATATGGAAATCTGCAGCAATGTTGATAGCCAATTAAGAACTAATCACAGAAAAGCTGCAACGCTCCGAAAATCCATTTTCCGTAATGAAGGACAATTAGACATGAATATTGGATTTAATTGAGTGCCCTTTTAAGATTCTGCGCTTCTCTTTCTGCTTAGACAAGGACTCAAAATAAATACCCAGAGTCTCTCAGCGGAGATTCTCTACCGTGCAACATAAATTGAGGTTCGGGTCTAACCTCTGCCTCAAAAGATTCCTCTGCACTGTTCGGAAATCGATCCCTATAGTGTCTGGAAACCAGCCCCACTCCCCCTCCACCACAACCCCCCCCCACCCCCAGATAAAACTGGTCATTCACTATCCCCACTGTTTTTGGCACCTAGCGCTGTGTGTGCAAATTGATTGCAATATTCACCTAGATAACGTACAGCTGCTACACGTTAGTAGCCACCCACACAACACGAGAGGCGCTGAAGGCTGGTGTTTTTGTTGTTACGTACAGCGATGTGCCCTTTGGGGGCGAGTGCGACACATCTCATTACCTTGAAAACCATCAAGTTATCGACCCATCTCCAACCTCCCGTTTCTATCCAAGGTCCTTGAAAGAGTGGTTGCCTCCCAGCTCCGCTCTTTACTTTCAACTCACTCACTCCTTGAACCCCTACAATCAGGTTTCCGCCCTATCCACAGCACAGAAGCTGCCCTGGTTAAGGTTACAAATGACATCCTAACCGCCTGTGACCAGGGCTCCCTCTGCCTCCTCGTCCTCCTTGACCTGTCTGCTGCGTTCGACACAGTCGATCACACCATCCTCCTTCAACGTCTTTCCTCCCACCTCAACCTTCAAGGCACAGTCCTTGACTGGTTCCATTCCTATCTGACCCACCGTTTACACTTTGTATCTTCCAATGGTTTTTCTTCAAACCCCCGCACAGTTTCTCACGGCGTCCCTCTGTCCTCGGTCCCCTCCTTTTCACCCTTTACACGCTCTCTCTGGGCGACGTCATCCGCAGACATGGGGTAAATTTCCACATGTATGCGGATGACACCCAACTGTACCTTTCTGCCTCATCCCTCAACCCCCAGACCATCGATGTTCTGACAGCATGTCTGTCCAACATCGAGTCCTGGACGAGGGACAACGTTTTGCAATTGAACGTGAGTAAGACCGAGGCCCTCCTGATTGGCTCAAGCCAACGCCTCCGCACATCGGGCGCTGCCAGCCTCAACATCCAAGGCTGTACTCTCCACCTCACAAAGCCAGTCAGGAACCTCGGGGTCACGTTCGACCAAAAACTTTCCTTCCTCCCCCACATCCGCGCCTTGACTGGCACCGCCTATTTCCACCTGCACAATATTGCCAGGCTCTACAACTATCTTACCCCCCGCGCTGCCGAAACACTCGTGCAGAGGCGTACATCACCTCACGGCTGGACTACGGAAACTCTCTCCTCGTCGGCCTCCCCAGTTCCTCCATTCACAGGCTGCAGGTCATCCAAAACTCTGCAGCCCGTGTACTATCCCGCACCCGCCTCCGCGACCACATAACCCCCACCCTCGCCCGTCTCCACTGGCTCCCCATCCTCCAGAGGATCGAGTTCAAGATCCTCGTCCTCACCTTCAAGGCCTTACACGGCCTTGCCCCATCCTACCTAACCCATCTACTCTCCCCCTACACGCCCACCCGGACCCTCCGTTCATCAGGACTTGGCCTGCTCCAAGCCCCCCGCCCGAACCGCCCCACCATCGGAGGCCGGGCCTTCAGTTTCTCCGCTCCCACCCTATGGAATGCCATCCCTCAATCCCTCCGTCTCGTCTCTTCCCTTTCCTCTTTCAAGGCCGGTTTGAAGACTTTCCTCTTCGATCGTGCCTTTTGTTCCACCCCGAACTCTTTTACCTCCCCTTCGTGTTTCACCCCTTCCCAAACACTCCCCTCCCAGCTCGGGTCACACGCCTCCTGTGCAGCGCCTTGGGACGTCCTCCCGACGTGAAAGGCGCTCTATAAATGTAAATTGTTGTTGTTGTTGTTGTTAGTGTGAAGCTTCTGAGCCACCCACACAACACGAGAGGCGCTGAAGGCTGGTGTTGTTGTTGTTACGTACAGCGATGTGCCCTTTGGGGGCGAGTGCGACACATCTCATTACCTTGAAAAGGCACTTTTGCGTCCGTACGGCTAGTTAATGTGAGATTGTTTTTCAAAATACACAGTGCGTATGTGTGTGTGTGTGTGTGTGCGCGCGCGTGTGTGTGCGTTGCTTTGTGTACAAGGTGACAGATGTGTGGAGAGAGCCATAGTACAACAACAGCAACAAAATGACATTTATAGAGCGCCATTTACATCGGGAAATGTACTTCAGGTGGACATTATCTGAATATACAGGACCCAATGCAAAAATGAAACCCCTCTCAATACTATATACACACATACACACACACACTCTCCAATCTTCTTTTGAGTTGAATAAATGGCTTGGAATGTTGAGTTATTGCAGACTTTTTTGTCGAAGAACAAGAAAGTCTGACCCAACAAAAACAATCATGTTTCCAATTCTTCAAGTCTTCAGATAGTGTGTGTGTGTGTGTACTGTGTATATATAGCAACAGCTCTGCGCAGAGTCAACATTTGTGTAGCATGAGTTACGGCCCTGACTTTTACTAACTGAAACAACATGTGTGGAAAAGATGTTCTGGGAAACGTTTCCCATCCCGAAAGGAGACTTTTTTTTCTTCTTGTTAGTCCTAGGTTTTACCTCGGCTGCAAATCAACGGCGATCCGCTGATTAACGAGATATTTAGATACCGGGAGTTTCATTCAAATTCTCTGAGCCAAACCTTCGAGCAATGGTCAGAGTTTTCGATCGTCTTTTTATACCTCGGCTCGTGAGAGTTCCAGCGAACTATATCATTCAGACAGATTCATTGCCTGGCTCGTTCATTGTTGTCCTTGGCCAGCGCTCGGTTCGAATGGTAATAATACTCCAATGCCAACAGACTCAGTCAGTAGACGCAAGTGTACTTTACTTGTCAAGTGGGAAGAACATTAGAGAATATTAAACATTAAAGGCCTCTAAAAGTGCTTTGCAGCCCAGCCTAGTGACTGTTATTAGGCAAGCTAACAATAATACTAATAATAAGCATAATAATATTTGATATCGCGCTTTATCACGTCGTTGAGACGTCTCAACACTCTTCACAGAATATAGTGTAAAGAGGATGGACTGTGTATGTTGTGCAATCCTTTAGTTGAGACATTGTGGAGCTCCCATAGCTCGGTGGTTAGAGCACTCGCCTTACATGCCTTACATCTGTGTTCGAATCCAGGCAGATCAGGGCAAGTTTCCTTAATCCACACACACACACACACATGCGCCTAATAATCATCCGTCCAAAAAAAAAACACAATAATAAAAATTGGTCATTTTCAATCCGCGACTGTTTGTGGGGGGGACGCTGCTGTGCGCAATTGGCTGCCGCGTTTCGAACACAAATACACACAGTCAATTCACTTTACAGTATATTCTGTGAAGCGCTTTGAGACGTCGATGCGATGTGGAAAGCCGCGATATCAAATGCAAGGATTATTATTATTATTTTTAACCCGAGGTCTCACTTGCCTGGTCAGGTGGGCGTTAAAGATCCCAAGGCACAATTGAGAAAGGCGAGAGAGTTTTTCCCCCAGTGTCCTAACCAACAAATAGCCCAAATAAAATGGATCGCTCCCTCCGCGATTGTATGTGGGACATTGCTGTGCGCAAACCGGCTGCCTTGTTTCACCCACAGAACCCACAGTCACTGAGTGACACACAGTCACTCCGCTTAAACGCAATAACATCCCGTGAGAAGTCTTACGTTAAGATGTGTTAAGACGTTGTATAAAATGCCAAAATTATTACTGTTGTTATTGCAATATTTACAATTTTCATCAACTTGTTTCCTGGCTATTTTGCCAACAGTGAAAGCGACAGCCACGTCTTTTCACAACAAATCAAATGGCTCTATTCCTGGCTCTTAAATTCCTTCACAGTGGTGCTCATTCCACACTCTCTCTCTCTCTCTCTCTCTCTTTCTCTTAAAAATGTACAGTATGTTAAAAGTTGAAATGAAACTGCATTGCAGACAGATTACTGAGCACATTCTAGCTAGATCCAAGGCAAGTTGGGCGAGATCCAGTGGCTGAAAGTGATGTGAGATTAATGAGGGTTTCTACTGTAAGGTTGAGTTGGGTCAACTCTCTTTCTCCCACTCGCTTCCCTCCCCCTCGCTATGTCTCTATATGTCTCTCTCTCTATCTCTCTCTGTGTCTCTCCTATTCTGGGATTGTTTCGGAGAGACACATCTACAAATTCCTACTCCCTTCCACTCCTGCGAGCTGAGATTTTGAGTTTCCATAGCTGTGCCAGAGTTTCTAGTGAAGAGAAAATATACAGTACAGAGGGAATTCTTCCAAGATGCACCCAACTGCCCCTACCTCCCTCGCTCAGGAATGATCTCAAAGCTGAATACTTAGCTCTGGAAAAAGGAAGTGTGGGCTACAGAGACATTACTGACACTCGGTCGTTCAATGTGTGTGTATGGGGATGGGGGGTGTGGAGAGGGAGAGAGAGGATTGGGGGGAAACAAAAATCAGAGATTCATTTTTTCCCAAGAACTTTTTGTAGAAAGTTGACTGATGTGTCTGTTCTTCCTATCCTGACCCTAGCTGGGCATTTGGCAGTTTGGAAGGCGTGAAATTCTCAGAAGTCAACAAATGGTATGGACTTACTTACTTTACTTACTAACACTCACTCACCTCCTCCCCTCCCTCCCTCCCTCCCTCCCTCCTAACCTCCTCCCCACTCAGTTTCTCATGCGATTCAAATCCATAGCACTCCACTCAGCAGTTACAAACTCAGGGATTTGGGGGAGAGTGGGGGAGAAGAGTGGCACGTCAGCAAACCAGAGGCAATCAGCAATGGAAGATCAAATGTAAAAGTACATGTAATATGTTCTATTAATTATATATAGGTTTATATTATATTTGATATATATTTATTGAGATGTGCGAAAAAAAAGTAAAATAGCAAATTATTCAGAGATTTGTATGCATATGTATAGTGTGTGTATTTATAATATAATAAAATCAGATTATTTAAAATCTATTTTAATATACTTCAATATATATTTTAATATACAGTATAATTTTAATGTATTCACACATAACAATATTATTAATAATGATATGATTATATGTGTGGGTGTCTCAACCGTAGCCTTGATCTCTCTCCCTCTCTCTCCCTCTCTCCTGTTTAACTAGAGTCACGATCATGGGAAAGTCAGAAAGTCAGATGGATATCGTTGAAAAATCTACTAAATCCGTCAAGAGAAATTGGAGTCTGTTGGAAATCGGTCTAGCAGTTTTGCTGCTACTGATGACATGTGCAGTGGTCGCGTTGGTCGTTCTATACTCCACCGAAAAGGGTGAGTGTTGAGAACAGGCGGGTGAGTTACAACTTAAAAGCAAAGTTCCAACTCTTTTAACTAAATGATCATTTTTTTTCTGAACGTTGAAATAGTTGATTGTGATTTTTTTTCTTACTTGTTTTTATCTGCACTCAATATTTCTCCCTCCCCTCTCTCTGTATGTGTGTGATCGCATTATTTGAAACTGATTTAAAGGCAGCATTAACAGTTGTGATTCACGTTAGTCCAAAATAGTGAAAAGATACTGGAAATAATAATAATAATCCTTGCAATTGATATAGCGCTTTTCACGTTTTCTAGACGTCTCAAAGCGCTTCACAGAATATACTGTAAAGTGAATTGACTGTATATACGTGGGCGAAACGCGGCAGCCAATTGCGCACAGCAGCGTCCCCCCCCCCCCCCACAAACAGTCACGGATTTAAATGATCAATTTATTATAGGTTTTTTTTTAGGGATTCTTATTAGGGGTGTGTGTGTGGAATAAGGAAACTGGCCCAATGTTTCGCCCTGACCTGCTTGGATTCGAACACAGGTCTCACGATTGTAAGGCATAATGTTATAGTGTGAAATGTTAGTTTACTTTTTTTTTAAAGTGTTGAATATTACATGTATACGGTTAATTCACTTTACAGTGTATTCTGTGAAGCGCTTTGAGACGTCTAGAAGAGGTGGAAAGCGCTATTTCAAATGCAAGCATTGTTGTTATATTTCTTTGGTGACAATGTGGGAAGTTTGCAGCGGTGCGTCACTCCGCCAATGAGAGTGATAATGACTTGAGACTTTGAGAGTACGGTTACACAGCTTGTGATAGTGATGCTCACACTAAACTGAACTCAGCAATGGCTGGGAATCACATACAACAACTTGCATTTATATAGCGCCCCCCCCCCCCCCCCTCCACGCTGGATGGCGTCTCTGAGTGCTTCACAATGGCAGAAACAAAGTTTCGGAGTGTTAGTGGCCGAGAGCACGGCCACCGATGGTGGAGCGGAGATGGGGGTGGGGAGGAGTGGGGGGATGGGGGGGTTTGGTAAGTGCCGTAAATGCCATCTTTCGGGTGAGACCTTAAGCTGAGGTCCCTTGAGGTGCTATTTGAAAAGGATGTTTCTCCTAGTTTCCTGGCCAACAAATCCCCCAAAGAAAATTGGTCCCTCGACTCCGTGAATATATTGTCAAGTGGATTGACTTGTGTGTTTTTGGTGACTGTGTTATTTTGTGGGGGAATAGAATCGGTTACTCACTCCATGGCTGTTTGTGTGGGACGTTTGCTGTGTGCGAACTGGCTGATGTGTTTAGCCCACAAGACACACAGTCGATTGCAACAGTAGATTTACAACATCATATAACTGCCTTGCTGGTGAGTTCTAGGATAGTACAGTGCCCATTAAAATTAATTATGTAATTCACTCCCAATTCCACCCACAAATAGATTTTTTTTATGGCTGCAAGATTTATTAGTGTTAATGATTGTAAGAGTGCTTCACAGAGAGAAACATTTGGCAAATGCACTACAGAAAGAGAGAATGTTCTAGGTATTGATAAATGCAAGTTCTCCATATTTAGTATTGTGTCTGTGTTGAGGGAGCTGCCCTATTCTGATTTTTAAACAATAACTTGGATGATTAAAATAGCATTTAAATCAGTCATTTCAATCCCAGACTGTCTGTGGGACACTGCTGCGCGCAAATGGCTGTCTACACGTTTCGCCCACAGAGAGACAGTCAATTCACTTTACAATATATTCTGTGCAGCGCCTTGAGACATCTCATTGAATCAAACGCAAGGATTATTATTATTATTTCATTTCCAAACCTTTGCTATGGGTGAAAATAGTGCGTTTGCCTTCGAAGAACTATTATTGAATTAGTCTGTGAAGCGCCGTGGGGCTTTATGCGGAGACCGTAAGGCACGCCAAGAGTAGAAAGTTGTTTCCGCAGTGGAGGAAAGTTTTTTTTTGGGTGTGAAAAGTGTTTACAGAAAGAGCATCAGGGTGTTTTGTAGGACACATTAGTCACACTTTCCAGAGCGTGCTTTTCCTCTCCTCGGGTTAAAGCAATTCCAGCAAAAAAAAGAAAGTCATTTAAATCACATTCTGGATTCAGGACCTTAGAATAAATCACACAGACCATTAGCGAGGGCCAGTACCTATCTGTATCTGCCACAGAAATCTCGCTGTTCACCACAGCGAGCACACGTTTCTACCTCCGTTAGTGTCTGAGCCTCTGCTCTGCGCTAGACCGAATGCTCTCTGTCTTGTGGAGTCCGGTAGCTGAGTGGTCGCCTTACAAGCGTTGAGACTTGTGCTCGAAACCAGGCAGGCCAGGGCGAAACCTTGGGGCAAGTTTCCTTACAGACGCCTATTGATAATTCCTCCAAAAAACACAAACAATACTAAAATTGGACTGACTGTGGGGGGGACGCTGCTGTGCGCAATTTCTCCCACAAGTATACAGTGAATTCACTTTACAGTTCATTCTGTGAAGCGTTTTGAGACACAGGCTAGAAGACGCGAAAGGCACTACATCAAATGCAAGGATTATTATTGCTATTATAAATGCAGAAATCGAGACTGGCTAACTTGTTTGTTCAGAGCAAAGCAGTGCCATTAATGATGCCATTAATCACAGTTTAATCTCCTTGTTATGGACTGTCATCGCTTTATTGTCTTTGGATCAAGGTACGCAGAGGATTCGTTCCTCATTCGAAGGGATGTTGCACTCTCTCTCTCTCGGCTGTCTTGTATGATGTATCTGTTTGTCAATCTGTCTCGGTGAATAACTAAACCTCTTAATAGTCAGAACAACGCAAAGCGCGCTGCAGAATGAGCATCCGCGAGGTGCCCTTTAGACTTAATATCTATTGTTAAAATGCGTTCGCGTTCCCCTCCGCTCAACGTAATCAGCCTCTGAGCCTCGGCCAGACTCTGCCATCTGAAGTGTCACTTACTAAAACCCCCGTGCGTTCAACGCAAAGACCTCTTTCCACCCCTAGGGCCTTAAGTTCAAACGCATTCATTATCAGGGAGGAAAACCTGGTGCATCTCTTCCTTCTCTCCCCCCAACCCACCCCCCACCACCTTTCCATGTACAGGGTATAATCATAAATAATCCTACCATTTTTAGAGCGCTTTTCACATCTTCTAGACGTCTCAAAGCGCTTCACAGGATATACTGTAAAGTTAATTGACTCTATATTTGTGGGCGAAAAGCGGCAGCCAAACGCGCGGCAGCGTCCCCCCCCCCCCCCCCCCCCCACACACACGATCGCGGATTGAAAATGACCAATTTCGTGATTGTTTTATTTTTGGGAGGGTTTAGTATCAGGCGTGGGTGGAGTAAGGAAACCTGCCCGAGGTTTCACCCTGACCTGCCTGGAATCGAACCCAGGTCTCGGGGTGTTCACGAACTGACTGTTTGACACTCGTGCTTGAAACACCCTTCCCTTCTCCCTCAGGCGAGCGGCTGAACAGAAGTTCGGATAAAGTCTGCACGACCCAGGGCTGCATTACCGCAGGTCAGTGACTAACTCCACCTCCGCCACCACCAACAACAACTTGCATTTGTAAAGTGCCCCCTCATCACCACAGTGTAGCTTCCTAGATGGGAATATGTTTGAAGAAGGGGGGAGGGGGGGGGGGGAAACGTGACTGTAGGAACGTGATGGATTGAGGGATTGAGCGTCCTAGAGTTTCAGGATAGAGTGGGACAAGCAAGAAGCTGGGGCCGGGCGAATAGAGGCACGAGTGATATTGTGGGTGGGTGGGCAGGTGTGATTGATGGTATTAATCTGTGTCCCCAGTGGAAATATTAATGGGATTTCTTATTAATACAGCCGAGAGGTGACACCGATATCTGTGTGCGTATCCATGGTTGGAGGGCTGTTACCAAACTAGTAGAGGCCAGGGTAGTAAATGTTTGGGGCAGGCTCCGCGAAGAGATGGTGGAAGCAAAAAAATAGTATTATTAACAATTATTTAACTAATTAAATCATTGACTAAATCATTCAACTTAAGAATGTTGATTATTTGAATGATAGTAATCCTTGCATTTGATATGGCGCTTTTCACGTCTTCTATACTGTGTCTCAAAGCGCTTCACAGAATATACCGTAAAGTGAATTGACTGTATATTTTGTGGGAAAAACGAGCCAGCCAATTGCGCACAGGGCATCCCCCACAAACAGTCGTGGATTGAAATGACCAATTTTATTATTGTGGGGTTTTTTTTGGTAGGGGGGGGGGATTATTATTAGGTGTGTGTATGTGTGTGTGTGTAGGTATATGTGTGTGTGAAGTAAGGAAACTTGCCCAAGGTTTCGCCCTGACCTGCCTGGATTCGAAACACAGGTCTCACGCTTGTGAGGTGAGGTGAGCGCTCTAACCACTGAGCTGCAAGACAGGATGCATCTCAGGAACATCTCAGCGACGTGAATGCTATTGTTTTGTCTTCCCCGCAGCTGCTCGAATCATCCAGAACATGGATTCCACAGCCCAACCCTGCGAGGACTTTTACAGATATGCCTGTGGGGGCTGGTTGAGCCGAAACATTATCCCCGAGACCAGCTCAAGGTACAGCATCTTTGATATCCTTCGCGATGAACTGGAGATCATCCTGAAAGGTAACGGAACAACAGCAAACACATTGTCCCAACTTCAAATACTTTTTTTCTTATAAAAAAACAAAAAAACATCTTTCTCTCTGTGTTTTTCCTTCCCTGACTTTTTTTTTTCCTCTGAGCCTCTCCCTCCTCCTCCTCCCCACCCACCCTCCCCTCTCACTCTCGGGCGAATATACCGTTGGCATTGTTAGTAAGATGGAGTTACTTCTCTCTCGTTTTAGGCGTCTTGGAAAGACCCGATGACGGAGACCGAGACGCTGTTAAAAAGGCTAAATGTCTGTACAAATCCTGCTTGAACGAAAGTAAGTTCATTCTCCCAACTGTGTTCGCTTTGAAATATCCGATTGAAATTCGCTCTCAGCCTCGAGAGTGCCAGTTCGCGTTAACACCAGCTTAATAATAAATGCCAGTACAGTATTTCCACTCACCAGCCGCCCACTCACCACAGCCCCACCCCTCCCCCCCCCATCCATTATAAACAAAGCTGTCAGATGGCGAAGGGACTGGTCAGATGAGCCCTTTTAATGGATGGAAGGAGCCAGGAAGCATCAGCTGCCCGGAATGGTTGTCTCTCTCTCCCTCTCTCGCTCGCGAGTTAATGAAGGCGTTGGCAATGCTTGCAAGGCTATTAGCTGTGAAGGGAAGCGTGAAGGCTGTGGTTAACGGCCTTTTATAGCGTGTGACGTGCGTGTATCACAATGAGATTCTCATTTCCTCGCAAATTACCGAGACCTCCGAGGCTAATCGTGTGATGCTTTGACAGGCGCATGATCTCTTTCCTAACCTCCCTCCACACTGTGTCACCTTTCTTACCCAGACCAGCTGTGCACGATTAGGTAGTGATTTAGCCCTTCGCTCTGCGGGCTGGAGATGTGAATCCAGGCACGGCTGAAATCCGTTGACGGAGGCCGGTTGCCACCATCGCTCGGTCTCTGCTTCACTCACGCCCACGTCGCGTCAAAGCAAAACCCTCTCGACAGACTGAGGAGGATTAGGAAAACGATTGAAATACAATGCAAATGATTTGGAGAGGTGGGGGCGGGCGGATGGTGGTGATGGTGGGAGGGTGTAAACAACATCCACGACACAGCAATTGCAGGAAGAGATGTGCGCAAAGTGGCTGCCGCGTTTCGCCCACAAATATACACAGCCGATTCACTTTACAGGATATTCAGAAGGTTGGGAACGAACTCGGCAGAGCGTGGAGATCGAAGCTAGGCCTCGCCTATTCCTCTCCTAGCCGCCTGAGCTACGGAGAAAGTCATTGAGCCACCAGGTTGCGCTGGTCGCCCTGCCCTGCCCACGCTCTTATTTCTCCACAGGTTTAATAGAGGAACGCGGTTCGGAACCACTCATGTATTTGTTGGACGCGGTTGGAGACTGGCCAGTGGCCACAGTTGACTGGAACGTCACAAGAGGTAAAGTCAGTCAGTTCAGGTGTCAGCCTGGCTCAGATGATAGCGCGCTCCCCACCGCGAACCTGGACTGCAGACCCACGTGAAGACTCGGGTTTGCGGTCGAGACCGACCAACGCCGCCGCCGTGATTTCGGACGAGATGGCAAAACGCGGCTCCCAAAGCGGACCTTAACCATCACTGCCACCAACCAGGGCAAGAATAAAATACATTTACCTCACGCCTTCCTCGTCGGGAGGACGCAAAGTGTTTCTTGACGCCCCTCAAGTTGGCTTGAAGTACAGGTTCTCCTTCGTAGGGCGTCCTCCTGACGTGAAAGCCACAATGCAAGGGTCATTTTGTTGTTGTTGTGTGTGTGTCCCCCAGATCCTGAGTGGAGTCTTGAGAGGATCCTGCCTCTGTTGAACACCGATTACAACAAGAGAATCCTGGTGGACATGTTCGTTTGGACGGATGACATGGACTCCAGCAGATACACAATTTATGTAAGAGCCCAGGCCTTCTGATAATTTGCTCGGCGGTCTACTCTCTTGCTGTTTGGTTCCGTTAGCCAACGTAGCACCCGTGCCGCGACTCTAGAAAGTTGAGAGTCTCGACGCGTCGTCACCTCTACGGGTGTTTGGTTGCTCAGAACTCTTCCCCATTTCAAAGGGCACTTCGGGGAAATGTGGGGGGGGGGGGTGGGAACGACGACGATCGAAGCTGATTTTAAACGTTGAAATTTGTAGTCCAAAAACCATAGAAATTGGACACCAGCGAGGAAGGATAATCGGTCTGTTGTGTTGGTGCTGGCTTTTTGAAAGAGCGATTCTTTCGCTTTCACTCCCATTTCCAATTCCTCTTTTCCCCATACCTCTGCAGATTGACTGATTTTTTTAGATGTCTCGTGTGTCCCCGGCCTCAGTTTACCAACAGAATAAGTAGGAACCCGATTTTTAATCCATCCATGACTGCTCGAAGCTCAGCGGTTGGAGCACTCGGCTTACAAGCGTGAGACCTGTGTTCGAATCCAGGCAGGCCAGGGCGAATTTCAACCCACGACTGTTTGTGTGGGGGAGACGCTGCCGCGCGCAATTGGCTGCCGCGTTTCGCCGGTGAATTGATACACAGTCAGTTCACTGTACAGGATACACGCGCGATATCAAAGGCAAGGATTCATCAATAATAGGAATAAAATATGTTGCTCAACGCTTTGCTCTTCCAGGTCGATCAGGCTCTACTCGGAATGCCATCCAGAGACTTTTATTTCGGAGGCGGCAATAATAAAAAGGTGAAGCCGTTTGAATCTCACTTTCTTCTTTCCACATCCCGGCTCGATTACGCAAACGCCTTGCTTGCTGGTCGGCCTTCCCAATTCCTCCCTCCGCAGGCTGCAGACAGTCCAGGACTCTGCGGCCCGTGTCAAACTGTTCCAAACTACCATCCCTCCCCACACCCAATCCTCGCCCGACTCCATTGGCTCCCCATCATCCGGAGGATCCAATTCAAGATCCTGGTCCTCACATTAAAAGACCTCCACAACCCAGCCCCCCCCCCCCCCCCCCACCTTAAGTGAACGTGACCGCCTATCCCCTTACCAACCTGCCCACCCCCTCCGTTCGGCATGCTCTGGCCTGCTCCACGTCTCCCCCAACCATTGGCGGGCGAGCCTTCAGTCCCCCAAAACCTCTGGAACTCCATCCCAAAGTCCCTCCTGAAAAGCGCTATGCAAATGTAATTTGATTATCGTTGTGGTTTCACTCGGTTTCACCCCCTTTCCGTTGCAAGGTGCGTGACGCCTACTTGCAGTTTATGATTTTGATCGTCCAGATGATCAGAGAGGACAGAAACCTGACCAGGAACGACGCCTTCGTCCGGGAGGAAATGGCCAAAGTCCTGGAATTCGAAATAGAAATTGCCAACGTGAGTGTTTAACAAGGTTTTATTTGGAGTCAACTTGGAAGAGAGTGTGTGTGTGTGTGTGTGTGAGCTTAGCTGGTAGCGGTTTTGCATCTGGTTCAAACGATTGTGAGTCCGTGCTCCTTTGAGCCTGCAGTTCAGGTTCCAGTGCAGTAATGGGAGAGAGGGAGAGAGAGAGGGGTGGTTTCATTGTAAAATGTACTATTTCGACATGGGGTGCGGAGCTTCTGTTGCTCGGTGGTTAGAGCACTGGCCTTACAAGCGTGAGACTTGTGTTTCGAATCCAGGCAGGTCAGGGCGAAACCTTGGGCAAGTTTCCTTACTCCACACACGCACGCGCCTAATAATAATCCATTCCCCCCCCAAAAGATAAAAAATTGGTCATTTCAATCCACGATTGTTTGTGGGGACGCTGCTGTGCGCAATTAATTGGCTGCCGCGTTTCGCCCACAAATACACAGTCGATTGACTCTACAGTATATTATGTGAAGCGCTTTGAGAACAGAGTCTAGAAGACGTGAAAAGTGCTATGTCAAATGAAACGATTATTATTATTATCTCCCTAAACTCAGGTGCAAAGCTGAGTTTGTCTATCTTAACATCTCACGTTAATCTCAAAGGCAACCGCAGCACAGGAAGAAAGACACGATGTCACACAGATGTACAACAAAATGACACTTTCTCAGCTGCAGGAAAAGTTTGACCTCAATGTGAGTAATTGTTCATTGATTTCTTCAGCCTTGATGTAATAGGGCTTTGGGTCTTATTTTTTGTTGTGTGTGTGTGTGTTTCTTTGTCCGCTGGCAACCCATCACTGTGCTTAAGAGAAACGATTCGCTCTTTGGCTCGTAAGATTAAATCAGAGCTGGGTGGGTGGGTGGCTTAGGAAAAAATCCCTGCTCTCAGTGACTCGTCCTGGCAAAAGGGAAAATACATAACCATTCTCATCTTACAAACCGTAGCGATTCATTCGGATGTTCTCCTCCTTGTGTCTCAGGGGTTTAACTGGACCAAATTCATTCAAGGAATCATGTCAAGTGTGGACATCAAGGTCTACCCAGAAGAAGAAGTTGTGGTCTACGCTCCCAGATACCTCCAGAGGCTCAAGTATATACTCCCCAAGTACTCCAAAAGGTAAGGGCATTCATTAGAACCTACAAAGCCTTGTTTAGAGATGTGCTGAGATGTTCTGATGTGAAAGCTGTACTGATGTGAAAGATCTCTTCTCAGCCTCGCACATAAAACCGTCAGATATCAGATAATTTATTGGCATGAGATATTTTACTATTAGACATGATTAGGAAAGAGAAGGGAGTTTCTACTGGCAGAAAGCACCCTATGTTCTGTTCATGCCTTGTTTCCCCCCCACATCCCTAGTGATTCTGACGCTATCACTGATGCTTTTCCAGCACTGTACAGAATTATCTCGTCTGGCGACTGGTGATAGAACGGGTCAGCAATCTCAGCAGACGTTTCAAAGATGCCCGAGCCAACTACCGAAAGGTTTGAAACCCTGTCTTGTCTTTCGCGAGCGTGGGGTAGAGAGGGGCTCTGGCCTCTGGGGTGACTGTGCGTTCGGGCTTGTGGGGGGGAGTGGGGGTGGTGGTGGGAGGTGGGGGGATGATGTCTTAATGAAACAGATGGCGCATGGGTTAGGCCTGTGCTGACTTGCGGCTGACCTTGGGCAAGTTTCCTTACTCCCCACACACACCTAATAATAATCCGTCCAAAAAATACTCACAATAATAAATATTGGTCATTTTCAATCCACGACTGTGTTTGTGTGGGGGAATGCTGCTGCGCGCAATTAGCTGCCACAAATATATACAGTCCATTCGCTTTTACAGTAGATTCCGTGAGGCACTTTGAGACATCGATGGGGATGCAAAAAGCAATGGGATTATTATTATTGATTGGTTGACCTCTCGTCGACTCAGGCGCTGTTTGGCACCACCGTGGAGGAGGCCCATTGGCGCGAGTGCACCAGCTACATCAACAGCAACATGGAGAGCGCGGTGGGCTCACTTTACGTGAAGGAGACGTTTGTGGGAGACAGCAAGAGAATGGTAAAGGGCGTCTCGTCGAGGGCAGGGCTTCAGGCTGAAAAAACGTGCCCTTTGGCAATCGAGTCCCAGTTCAGTCCACATGCCTGACAATAATCCACCCATCACCCACCCCAAACCCCCCCCCCCCACAATAGAATAAAAATTGGTCATTTTCAATCCACGACTGTTCGTGGGTTCGACGCTGCTGTGCGCAATTGGCTGCCGCGTTTCGCCCACAAATGTACAGTCAATTTACGTTACAGTATATTCTGTAAATAGGAGGGTGTCTCCTATTGTCAACGCATTGTACTGAATACGTTCTCCCCCCCACCTCCCACTCCCCCTCCCCACCCGTCCGTCCCCTTTTTATTAGGTCAAGGATCTGATCGATAAGATCCGAGAGGTGTTTATTGAAGCGTTGGATGAGCTGCAGTGGATGGACGAGACTTCCAAGGAAAAAGCAAAGGAGAAGGTTTGCTCTAGTTAACTTTGTTCGCCCGTATTTAACGATTGAGTGTTTTGGTTACCGGTCTGTTGCACTCTCCCCTTCGGCTTGGCTGGCAACAACAACAACAACTTGGATTTATATAATGCCCTCCCTCACTCCACGCCTGACGGCGTCTCAGACAGCTTCCCAACAACGGATCCGGGGCAGGGCCGAGCCAATGGGGAGTTGTGGGGGGTGGGATAAGGTGACCGAGACACGCGGTCGAAAAGAAAGGTCTTCAGCCGAGATCTGAAAATAGGAAGAGAAAGAGGGTGGAGGGAGCGAGGCAAAGGGAGTGAGGGAGAGTGAGTTCCAGAGCCTTGGAGTCTAATGGGTCCCAAGCCCCAAAGCCTGAACTCCCTGTTCAGGGGATAATCCAGTGTGATAGCAGAAAGAAAAGGGGGAGGTTGTGGTATTCGAGGGTGGGGAGTTGGTGGGGGGGGCTGGGGGTTGGGTAGAGCTGCATTGATAAACGTGCCATTCTTCAGATGAAAGTCAGTTAAGCAAGTTCCTATTGGTGCCTGTTCAAGTAGATGTTAAAATTATAAAAAGAGAAGAGAGTTTTCTCCTGTTGTCCTGACTGACAATTCCCCCCTCGCTCTTGTGTTGCTCATCGACTAAGGCCCTGGCCATCAATGAACAGATTGGATATCCAGACTACATCCTGGAGGAGGGTAATCCCAGACTGGACCAGGAATACGCACACGTGAGTAACACACATGAACTGATGGAACACGTTGGGTGGGCTGAATGGGCTGTTCCTGTTCCAAATGAAGATCTTTGGACCTGATCTAGAATTAACACAGGATTTCATTCACCTCAAAGTTAGCTCCACATAGTTGCAGGAGAAATGTCCATGTCACAAGACTCTTAGGGCCTCAAGACATTCGAAACAAAAACAGAAGTTGCTGGGAAAACTCAGCAGGTCAGGCAGCATCCATGGAGAAAGGAAAGTGTGAGTCAACGTTTCGGGTCCACGACAACTTCGTCAGAACTGGACATTTTTTCTGTTCGCTTCAAAATCTCGCCTCTCTCTCTCACTCTCTCTCATCCTCGTTTGGTGTTAACCTGTTTAGCCCCGATATTGAAGTCGCAGTAACATCACAACGGCCAAGGATTAAGTAGTAAGGGGCGATTGCCTTAAGACTTCGAGTCTTGTAAAGCAGAGATGATTAGCAAGCGCACAATTCACCTGGTTTAATCCTTTATGTGGCTTGCTGTTGCTGAGATTAGTTGCCCTAGTAACAGCCCGACTGCAACATTAACCTGCGGACCTTCAGAGTTAAGGTTGAATTCGGCACTTTACCGCGTCCTGGGGTCTCCGAAATGCGAGATGATCAGAGTGAATGAATCTAGACCCGCTGAGAATTCATCCCAATCCACTGGCCTACTTGATAACTGCACGCTTTTCTTGCAAACGGCCGATTCCCAATAACAAAAACGGCCGTTTCTACACGATCGTCTCCCAAAGCATTAGAGCTTGCTGTTCATGGGAGTCCCATAGCTCAGTGGTTAGATAGAGCGTTTGCCTTGCAAGCGAGAGAGAGAGAGAGAGAGAGAGAGAGACCCAGGTTTGATTCCCGTGCAGGTCAGGGCGAAACCTTGGGGAATTTTCCTTACTCTCCACACATACACGTCCGATAAATTATCCCTCAAATAAAAATATCAATTTAATCACTCGCTCCACCGCGAGTGTTTGGGGGGACGCTGCCGCGCGCAATTGACTGCTACGTTTCGCCCACAAATGTACAGTCGATTCACTTTAACAGTACGTTGCATGAAGCGCTGAGAGACGCCTAGAAAACGTGAAAAGCGCGATCTCAAATGCAAGGATTTATTTATCTGTTATTACGATCAACACACACAAATTTCGGGGCCACAGCAGACCCTCACACGTCAGCGCTGATGAAACGTTCTGCTTTGTCCAGCTGGACTTCAACGAGAACACGTACTTCGAGAACGTCCTCGACAACCTCAAGGCAAACGCGCAGAAGAACCTGAAAAAGCTGCGTCAACGCGTGGACCGAGATGCGTGAGTAACAGTGTAGAGAATCTACCGAGTCCTTCAATGTTAGAACAGCTTGAACCACTTCTCCATAAATCCCTGTGGAGTCATTTCTGTTCATTGGCAAACGCGAAGGCCACTTTGCTCACAATGCGAAGCGAGCGACCGATTTAATGTGGGGAATTGTCAGACAGGATACTGGGGAAGGGAGGGGGGGAAGGGGGGAGGGAGGGAGGGAGGGAAACTTAAATACATTGCCATCCAAATGCTTCACTGCATTGGAGTCCTGTAGCTCAGTGGTTGGAGCACTCGCCTTAAAAGGATGAGAGCTGGGTTCGATTCCAGGCAGGTCAGGGCGAAACCTTGGGCGAGTTTCCTCACTCCACAATTCTGATAATAATCCCTCGGAAAAAATAAAATGAATCAGTCATTTCAGTCCACGACTGTTCGTGGGGACACTGCTGTGCGCAATTGGCTGCCGCGTTTCGCCTACAAACATACAGTCAATTCACTTTACAGTATATTCTGTGAAGCGCTTTGAGACACAGTCTAGAAGACGTGCTAAAAGAGCGCTACATCAAACGCAAGGATAATTATTTTATAGAACAAATGCAAAAATTATTATTATTTTTTATATAAGGAGTTGAAGGTTCCACGATAGCTTTTGGGATCTGCCTTTCGACGCATGAAACCACGGAAACCATGCTTTGTAGAGGCCGACGATCGGGTGAGGTGTCAGAGACTTGTCTACCTGAGCTCAGCGCACTCCTTCTCCCTCCCCCGTGTTTTTTTTTTGTGTGTCAGGTGGAACATCGGAGCCGCCATCGTCAATGCCTTCTATTCACCTAACCAGAATCAGATCGGTGAGTGAGAGCCACCGTGGAGCACTGACGGGGACACCGACGTTGCGCTGACATTTCTTGGCCATTCAGTGCCAAGAAAGGCAGTAAGGATTCATCCGAAATAATTCGGGCTTGCACACCTCGAGCCATGTGTTGTGAGTCAGGTGTTGTGAGACATCTCTCCACCAAACACACGCACGCACGCACACACATGCACACACACACACGCACACATACACTCGCCCCACTGTCAAGGTTTCGCAAGTTGGTTCCTTGAAAATTCTGGTTGGTGATCCCGCTTCTCATCCAGGAACCTTCCTGTGGAGCTCTTGCAGCTCAGTGTTTAGAGCGCAATCGCCTTACAAGACCCTTGAGAGCTGTGTTCGAATCCAGGCAGGTCAGGGCAAAACCTTGGGCAAGTTTTCATACTTCACAAACACGCACGCCTAATAATAATCCCTCCCCTTCCCTCCCCCAAATAACACTAAAATTGGTCATTTCAATCCACCGCTGTTTGTGGGATACAATTGGCTGCCGCGTTTCTCCCACATTGTGTTCAGTCAATTCACATTACGGTATATTCTGTGAAGCGCTTTGAGACGTTTCTTTGTGTCTTACAGTATTCCCGGCCGGAATTCTCCAGCCTCCATTCTTCAGTAAACACCAGCTCCAAACGCTGAACTTCGGAGGAATTGGGATGGTGATCGGGCACGAGATAACACACGGATTTGACGACAACGGTGAGCAGGGATGGGAGTTGTTCCCAATCCCACCCGGGTTTTGGTTGCTGCTCTTATTAGCTTCGCATTTCAGAGTGTGCCCAGCGTTTCGCCCACAAGTATACAGTCAATTCACTGTACAGTACATTCTGTGATGCGCATTGACGTCTGGAAGATGTGAAGAGCGCTACATCAAGTGCAAGGTATATTATTATTAATGATATTAGTTGGTAAGTGCGTCTGAAATTTCTGAAACTTTTAGAAAATCTGAGACTGACTGAATTCAGCAAATTTTCCCACCTGTCCCACGAAGCGCTCTGAGGCGTATCAACAACGCGATAAGGCACCGTGTCGAAGGCATGGATTATGATTGGCCAAACTCTGGAATGCTCTGGAATGCCAGGGGGAGATTAGAGTCCGTCTCAGTGGGATTTCTCTCATAGTGAAGTCCTGTTCATTGTCTTCAAATCCCTCCACTCCTCTGCACCCCCCCTATCTCTCTGATCTCCTCTCCCCCCAACCCAGCACCCGCTGCCTTCGCTCCTCTGGGTCTGGCCTCCTCCACGTCCCCCCGAATCCTCCGCTCCACCCTCGGCGGCCCTGCCTTCAGCCACTACGCCCCGAGGCTCTGGAACTCCCTTCCTCACCCCCTTCACCTCGCCCCACCCTCTCTTCCCGGTGACAGCTGAAGACCTTACTTTTCGTCCGCGCTTTCGGTCACCTTTCCGCCCCGCCCCCCCCGTCCGACGTGGAGGGCGCTATATAAATCGGAGTTGTTGTTGTTGTTGTTATTGTGCTTATTTTCCCTGCTCGTTCCGGCCGCTTGCCTCACTCCCGGTTTCCGTTGCTGTTTCCAGGAAGAAACTTCGACAAGGACGGCAACATGCTCGATTGGTGGAGCAATTTCTCCGCCACCCACTTCGAAGATCAGTCGCGGTGTATGATACACCAGTACGGCAACTATACCTGGGCCTTAGCTGGAGGGCAGAATGTAAATACATACATAATACATACCGTACGCCTTCTTATTTATCTTTGTCAGGATCATCGGGAGAGGAGGGCCAGGAGGTGGTGGGGGGAGAGGGCTTGAGTAGGAGAAGAGGGTTTCTCCCAGTTTCTCAGCTGAGAATCCTCCATATTAGTTTGGCCGTTCACTTGTTCTCTCTCCTTAAGTACGCTGATTCACTTAGTTCTGAATGTCTTCTGGTGCAGGTGAGTGGTATCACTACCTTGGGTGAAAACATTGCAGACAATGGAGGTGTGCGGCAGGCGTATAAGGTAGGTCTGAAAATCAGCCACGTTTATTCCTTTGAGGTAGACTACAGAAAAATAGTCTTTCTCACCCTCCCACAGCTCTCTCCTTCCCTCTCACTCTCTCGCTCTCTCTCCCTCTCTGATTTTAGCGTCAGACTGGCTCAGTGGCTCAATCACTCTTGACTCTGGATTCTGGAAGTTTGAATAGATTTAAACCCCTGGCGATTGGGAGTTCTAGACTGGGACTCCAGAATTCGCAGTCACTACGCTTTACAGTAGCGCCGTGCGAAGCGCTTTGAGACGTCCTCCTGAACGTGAAAGACGGCATGTGAACAACAACAACAAACTGTATTTACACAACGCCTTTCATGTCGGGGGGGAAGCCGCTCCAAACCTCTGAAAAGCAAGGGCTTATCGTTCGGACATTAATAATAATAACATCTTCTAGCCGTCTCAAAGCGCTTCCCGGAATATACCGTAAAAGTGAATTGACTGCACATTTGCGGGCAAAACGCGACAGCCAATCGCGCACGGGGGCGTGTGTGTGTGTGTGTGTGTGTGTGTGTGTCCCCACCCCCCCCCCCCCCAAACAGTCGTGGATTAAAAATGACCCAATTGATTAATTGCCGAGGTTAATTTGCTGAGTGCGTTCGTTGGTTGCAATGTTTTGATTCAGGCCTACTTAAAATGGACGGAGAAAGGACGAGACGAAATGAAGTTACCGGGTCTGGACTTGACCCACGACCAGCTCTTCTTCCTTAACTTTGCTCAGGTAAGCCATCCAGAGCACACCCGAGGATCAGGCGGGTCCCTAAGTGCGTGTCCGCGAGCTTTCGATCACTCTGTGTACACCCGTCACCCCCACCTCCAACACACTCTTCGGTTTTATCGTTTTCCACTGTTCTTTCGATCGCCTTAAACGACAACCACCAACTTACACTTTCGCGTCAGGGAGGGGATCTTGAATTGGATCCTCTGGATGATGGGGAGCCGGTGGAGTCTGGCGAGGATGAGGGAGATGGGGGGACGAAGCTGGGAAAGGTTTAAACCTGCTCTCCCACCTCAGCTCCCAGTCCCCGTGTGAATCTGAGATATTCAATGTGAAAGTCTCTGCCATTAGATGGAACAGTATTCAGTATAGTAGTAATCGACACCCTATTGCGCCTACTCTTTTCTAAACGCCCTCCCGTGTGTTGTGCAGGTGTGGTGTGGTTCCTACAGGCCTGAGTATGCTAGCCAATCCATCAAAACCGACACACACAGCCCACTGAAGTACAGGTGGGTGATCACACACACACACGTGTGCGCACACACACACACACGCCGACCAGCTCCGACTCTGCAAGCGTTTGCCAGCCCGCGCCGAACAGCAGACAATCTCCGGACCCGTTAACACTTCCTTCGTTCACTCGGTTCCTCGGTCACTGTCGGATCCGAGTCTGAAGGTAGGTGGGTTCAAGGCCCAGGACGAGAATTTGAACTCACAGTCTAGGCTAACAGCGCTGGTGGGGGAGGGGTGGGGGGGGCGAGGGGGAGAGAGGAAAAGTGAGGGGAGGTACCCATCCTTCAGATGAGGTGTTAAACCTTGATCAAATGGATGTGAAAGATTTGCGCGACACTATTGTGTTTGTCCCATTGTCTCCCTGGTAAGATTGGTAGTGGAGACAGTTGGCTTTGATATCCGCATCAAGCGAACGCATGTTCCGAACGCTTTGAGATCTCCTCTCCCACCCCGATGTGAAACGAGCTGTAGACGAGGCAAGTTGCTGTGTGGTGTGTGTGTGTGTTCGGCAATAGTTGAGTGAAGGGATGCCTTGTCTTGCTGTGTTCTTCGCAGGGTGATGGGCTCTCTCCAGAACTTCGAGGCCTTCGCCGAGGCCTTTCAGTGCGAGAAGGGAAACTTGATGCATCCCGCCCAGAAATGCCGCGTGTGGTGAATAGCGAGAGAGCGAGAGAGCGAATGGAGGGGGGGAGGGGCGGGGGGTTGTGTTGGGCAGGCTCCGTTAGGTCAAACCAACGGTTCCACGTGGTTGGGAAGAAAGCCGATAGATCTGCCCTGACCGGTCTCCCGTCAATCCCCGCCAAGGTTAATCCGCTCTCCTCGCTGTTGCTCTGAGGGTTGTATGCAAACGGATGGATGTGGGGATGGGTGGAGAGGGGGAGGGGGTGGATGGGGGGTGAGGGGGTTTTGGGAGGAAAGTAAGGCGTTAACTGTTAAACATTTTACACTGACTGTTTTATACTGCGACCAGACTGTTAACTCTTACTTGCGTTCAGAAATGACGTCAGGGTGCTTTTAACCGTTCGGTGTTGTCTACAAAGGAATGGAAGAGCTTTGTGTGTGTGTGTGTGTGTTTATGTGTGTGTGGGTGGTTTATCCTCAGTGATGACGGAAGGAGTCATTGTATAATAACGGCAGAGGAAACGTTTAGCTGAAAGAGGGAGCTCTTGATATTGCTACATAAGCTGGTGTCTCTCTCTCTCTCAAGACTCGGTGAATTCTGCATTTTCTCTTGCATGTTTGGGGGGAAAATTTTACCGGCAGTTCTCGTTGCCCCCAAATTGACCCGTTTCTCAGTTGCTTGAAGCCGCTTTCCCTCTGAAAACAAAGTGAAACCCCGAAATGTTCGTCCTTTCTAGTTCGTCAACGTGAAACGCTGTTGTTACACTACTGGTGTGAATGATTCATACGCACATTTCTAACAAAAATAAATCTATTCTATATAATAATATATATATATATATGTGTGTGACGGAGATTTCCCACTACATTGTGTCAGTGTTATCATCGGTGTACGCCTCATTTCAAGCCTTTGGAAAGCCTTTTGCAGTTGCGTTTTTGTTGTGCTTCAGTTTGGAAACGAAGGTCTGTGTGTGGACTTTGGATTTCTTTGATATTTTTTATGACATGATTTTATTCCACTTTTCTCGTCCTGAGAAAATGTAACAAAAATTTATCGGATGACTTGTCTTCTATTGAGGCTATTTAATCTCAACTCCTTGTGTGGATTTAAATATACACATACAGTATATATATATACAGTATATATATCTGCTCTGTTGGTATTTCTGATTAAATTACTTGATGACTGTTGTTCTTTCTTGTGACTCGGTTTGTGTCCTTGCTGGTGAACATTAGTTAGTCAAATGGCTGGAACGTTGGAGGCTTGGCAGAGGTCAAATCACAGCAGCAAAGTGCCTGCGATTTGTAGAACCAACTCTCCACCTCCATAGCCCATTTGCAATTATCCGCCTGACAGCTCTAATCTGCTTCTCGGAAGGTTAAACGCGAGAGCGTTAGCCAGGGCGAGGCAAAGCAGCTGTGACAAGAAGGAGTTGTGTTTTGTTTTTTTTGAAGAGGAAGGAGGTTAGAGTGAGATTGGAGGGTGGGAAGGGGGGCGGTGGGGAGTGGTGGATGGGTGGGATGGGGGGCTCGTGTCATGATAAAAACACTAGCGCAGATTTGAGGACACAATTGGCCAATTGGTGCTTTGAATATTTGAGGATTTTATATGATTATTAAACGCTTCCCCTAAAATAGTTTAAACCGAGTTTCCAGTGCAATTTGAAATCCTGTACATCTATATGATATACCCAGTTCCTAACCGTATCTATAGATTGATAGATTTAATAATAATAATCCTTGCATTTAATGTAGTGCTTTTCACATCTTCTAGATGTCCTAAAGCGCTTCACAGAATATACTGTAAAGCGAATTGACTGTATGTTTTGTGGGTGAAACGCGGCAGCCGATTACGCACAGCAGCGTCCCCACAAAACAGCCGTGGCTTGAAATAACCAATTTATTTTAATTTTTTTTCCTTGAGGGATTATTATCAGGCGTGTGTGTGGAGCAAAGACACTTGGCCAGGATTTCGCCCCGACATGGAATTGAACCCAGATCTGTCGTTTGCGAGGCGAATAGTCTATAACCAGTGAGCTACGGGACTGCGCACACATGCATTTACAGTATATATATCTCTCTACACAAAATCCCCAAATGTTAGCATGTCAACAAGTTTGCTATAGGTTCAAATCAAGCAGAGTAGATACGGAGTTCTGATCTCAGACTCAAAGATAGTTTGGGCTATAGTATATTTGACCTCCATCCCTCCCTCCCTCCCCACACAAGTATTTTAAGTGTCTCACAACACCTTCTCGTCGGTGAAATACTTTCATTGCAGTTATCCGCAGCCAGAGGGGAGCCCATCTGTGTATATTGATCGTTTGCTCTGCGTCCTTCACATTGTGCGAGCGTTGTCGTCGCACTGAGAAGAGATTAAATAACGTTAGAGAAAAAAACATCTACTCAGTAGATGGGACGTCCTCCCGACATGAATGAAAATGAAATCTTTACTGTCGTTGTAGCCTCTCCCATCTGCTCTCGTACTCTCTCACTGATTTCCTTACACCGGTTACCACCTCGCCGATTAGTGAAAATAATTTCTAGAAACCCCCTAACCCACCACCACCCCCACCGACTCAGAATTCAAAACAGAGAGTTGATCAGCTTCCACTCTCAAACGTCTGCGTTGACTCTGGTTTCTGTGGCCGCTCAGAAGGGAACTCAGTTAAGGGTGATGAGGTGGAGGCCTGTAGCTCAGGAGTTAGAGCATTCGCTGCACAAGCGAGAGGACCCGGGTTCGATTCCCGGGCCGGACAAAACGTTAAGCGAGTTTCCCTTATTCCACCCATTTAGCAATCAGTAGGAAACTGCGGTAATGATCCCCGAGAAAAATAAAAATTCCAAATTACTCAATCCACAATTGAGTAATTTGTGGGACACTGCCTGCGCACAACTGGCTGTTGTTCTGGCTACAGTCGATTCACTTTGCCGTATATTCCGCGAAATGCTGTGAGACATCTCGGCGATCGAATGTGAGGATCGTCCGTACGATGCTCTATTCCACGCTGCGCGGCTCAAGTTAAGCGGGTCCGACGGCTTCCGGCACCGAGAATATTATCGATTCCCTCAAAGGCCAGCGACGTCTCAACTGGTGCGGACAGAGTAATTACCCTCAGAAAACCATCGGCCGCTCAGCAGGAGAATGGATAATTTCACGACTGTCAAAAACAATCGGTTTGTATGCCCGGCACTTGCTCTGTCTCAAGGGTTCTCACCAAAC
Source organism: Hydrolagus colliei (assembly GCA_035084275.1). NCBI lineage: Eukaryota > Metazoa > Chordata > Chondrichthyes > Chimaeriformes > Chimaeridae > Hydrolagus > Hydrolagus colliei. The sequence goes on from CM068767.1 coordinate 5,838,240, forward strand.
ACTTTCCTTGTGGGTCAAAGGGTTACCGCGTGCCAAATTACTGCCCAGATCCAATCTTTTATAATTAGGTTTTATTTACTTCCATCGTGTTTTTTTTCTCTCCTACTGTGTTATTCATTTAGGTCTATTTAGAGCCCCTTCGTCCCCCCCAACCCCCCCTCCCCCCTGCCCCCGCCACACACACACACACCTTTCCAAGGGCACTATATAACTATGAGTTACAAAGAATGTAAAGGACAGAAACACAACAGTGTTTCAGACTCCACTTTGCTCCCTCCTATTCCCCTCACGTAGAAAAGTCTAGAATGTAATCTATGCTATCCGATTCAACCAGCACTTCAGGCAGTGACCTCCACTATCTCACTCCCCTCTGCGTGAAGCAATTCTTCCTAAATCCTCTTTCGGATCCCTCCGAGACTCTATTTCAAACGCCATTCGAGCTATTTAGCTCCAAGCTCAGGCAAACAAAAAAAAACACTAAAAAAAAATTACATTTACTAGAGCGCCTTTCACGTCGGAACGAGGTCCCGAGGACGAGGGGAATGCAATGGGAGAGAATTCCCAACTCTCCTCACCGTCGGAATTTAAGCAGCTTCTACTTTGGCTGCGATGCTGAACGTCTCGAGGATTGTTTCCAAAGGTATGTATTCAGCCAGAGAGTCCTGGATGTGACTCCCTCCATCCCTCCCTCCCACGCACCCAAAAAAAAATAATCCAGTCAGAGGCAACTATTTCTCATCCATTCAAAATGCAACCAATGGTTCAGTCAATTCTCACCCAGGAATGCAGACTAAATTGGGACACTGGTAGGTTTAGAAGGTAGATAGCTAGCTGTGGGACTCGTGGTCTCGTTCTGGAGTCTGCCTGGAGTTGTGCGATTGCGCTGACTGGTGGCCACTGCTCGGAAGTGCAGAAAGCCTCGCTGTCTACAAGACAGAACAGTGAACCCCCTTGGCGTCTGTCAAAGCAAAAAAAAAACGTCCTTCGCAGTTGAGAGGAAGCGAGAGACCCGTGTTAGAATCCAGGGGATCAAGGGGCGAAACCTTGGGCAAGTTTCCTTACTCCACACACACACACACACACGCCTAATAATAATAATCCCTCCAAAAATAACTACAATAATAAAATTGGTCATTTCAATCCACGACTGTGTGGGGGGGGCAGGGGGGGAACGCTGCTGTGCGCAATCGGCTGCCGCGTTTCGCCCACAAATAAATATAATTCTCGTGAAGCGCTCTGAGACGCAGTCTAGAAGACGTGAAAAGCCGCTGTGTCGAATGCCAGGATATTGTTATTATGATGATGATTTAATCATTATATTTTTTTAAATGTATATAAAATCACATGGTATCATTTTACGGACGTACGTACCTCCCCGATGTTGGCTAAAAGCTGCTAGATCATGTATGTTAGTTAGTTAGTTAGTTAGGGCTTGTTTGTGTAAGGTTGGTAAGGGGTTAGAAGGTCACGGATGTAGGGGGGTGAGGTTTGTGGAGGGCTTTAAATGTGAGGACCAGGATCTTGAATTGGATCCTTTGGGTGATGGGAGTTGGGCGAGGGCGGGCGAGATGGGGGTGGGGGGTCACGGAGTTTGGAACGGTAGAGGACACAGTTCTGGATTATCCGCAGCCTGCGGAGGGAGGAATTGGGAATGCCAAGTTCAGGGCAAGAGATTTGTTTTCCCCAGAAGACTTCAAAATACATATTTTAAATGACAATTAATTGACAGTAAAGTTTCCAGCTCTTGAGAATAAATCCCCCCACCCCACCCTCCTCTTCTTTCTGGTATCAGACAATCAGAACAACAGTCGCATTTGATGTATAATATTATATTATTTGTATGTCGTACCGTATTTGATTTTTTTTAATTGCAGTTTTTTTCTTAAAATAATTTGATGGGAATCTGTGCGGTTTCGCTAGGTGTCCACAAGATGGGGAAATTGCACAGCCGAACAGGGAGTACATCAGCCCAGATGGCCTGATGGCAAGTCAGGGTGTTTTGATTATATCAAGTGTGAAAACTCTCCAGCTTTAGCTAATCCTTTAATCACACCAGGGAATTATTTTGGAACCCTTAATAATAATACATTCGATGTAGCACTTTTCGCATCAGGAGTGCAACGCTTCACAGGCTTTGTGTGGGTGGGGGGGTGGGGGGGGATTCGGTAACTAATACTAAACGCCTTTTAATAATCCTTCCCCCCAAAAAAATCGGTCAATTTCAACTCACGACTGTTTGCATGTGGGGGGACACGCTGATGTGCGCAATCAGTTGACGCGTTTCGCCCACAAATATATATATATATATATATATATATACACACACACAGTCGATTCACTTGACGGTATATTCCATGAAGCGCTTTGAGGCACGGTCTAGATAGACGTGAAAAGCGCGAGATCAAACGCAAGGCTTATTAATAATAATCGTTATTCCTGTCATTCGCATTTGACACAGAACGCTATCGCATCGTTGAAATGCCTCAAAGCCTTACGGCGCGTACTGAAAAGTGGATTCATTTGGTGCCTTTTGTGGACGAAACACAGCTGTCAATCGCGCGTGGATGGGGTGATCCAAGTCATTTTTGGGGGGGGGGGGCGGTGGGGGGGGGGGGGGGGCTACAGACGGATTATTACGCCCTAGGAACTCGTCCGCCAATCGACCAACAACTGGGTTCATACTCATTGCTTGGTAAACACTGAATGGCAATGCGGAGTAATGGTAATGTGGCCTAACACAGCCTTACCCTTGCAATCACAGCCTTGACAGTGTGTTTGTTGCTACTCTTTTTTTAGAGAGAGAGAGAGGTCTGACGACGGGCCAACTACCAGCGAAGGCTTTGGCCGGCGGGGTTAACGGGAGCCGCGTAGCGGGAAAAAAATATTCCCGTCTGTCTCCCCTGTGACTCGTTTTTCAGCTCACCTAGAGACGGGGCCATCACAACCCGTTTACGTGTGAAGCAGGCCAGTCTCCCAAGCCATGCGTTGCACAACCAGCCAGCAACGCGTGCGATCAGCACATCTCTCCCCACTTATCCATCGATGAAGAGTTTCAGGTCTTCGCGCACCGCCCTGACGTCTCTTTTTAATCATTATCTCCTGATTACCAGCAGGCCTGAGTCTACCAGTCAGAAAGTCGCGTGTTCGTATTCCTCGAATTCGATTACAAAGAGACCCGATCAAGCTGTTGGAGACATCTCAAAGGGGCTTCACAGTCTACAGGGTACAAAAGGAATCGACTGTATTTTGTGGGCTTTGATAGCTAGATAGTCTAACGCAGTATTGAGGATGACTAGCTAGGATGTATGGAGAGTTCATAATGATCCTAGTAATAATCCTTCCGTTAGATACACATTAGTGCTTTTAGTAAGGTACATTAGTGAGGTGAATTAACTGTATATTTGTGAGCGAAACGTGTCAGCAAATCCCCACAATCGTAGATTGAGTGACCAATTTTTTTATATATATGTAGGGATTATTATCAGGCATATGATGCAAGGAAACTTGCCCAAACATTGGGCAGCAGTTCAAGAGGTGAAACGGGGAAAGTTGATTCCCAGACAGACCAATGTTAGCCCCGGGGAGAGGCGGGGTGGGAGTGGGGGTGGGGGGGCGGGAGGGGAGATGAACAGAAAAGAGAAGCCCGTTAAAGTGTAAACAGTATTTAAAGACTTTATTCAGAAAGGGCTCCTTACAGAACGATGAACTGCATGTCTTTTCAGAGAGTGCCGCCCGCGCGCCTGCCCACCGATAAAACCTCCTCAAATAAAACCAGGGTCTCAAACGTGGAGCTGTGTGCTCTGTGTCTCCGTCTCTATCAGCCCTGGTCAACAGCTGGTGACTACAGCTAATACCCGAGGCCAAGGCAGTTACCTGAAGACAGTCCCAACTGTCTTGTTTGGGAGCTCGGAGCAGATCACGGCTGATCTGCACCTCAACTAATCCTTTCTTTCGTTTGGTGTTGGGTGGTGTTTTGGTTGGTGGGGATGGAGGGTGGTGGGGGTGGGGGGGGGCGATTGTTGGTGATGGGGGAGTGGGAGTAGGGGGGGAAATGGGGAAGAGAGGGGGAGGTGGGGGGGAAGGAAGTGACTTGCAAATCGTTGCTGAATTTCAGAATTCTCCACAATTCTGAAGTTGTTAGGACAATGACCCTGATTGCCTTCCCCTTCTTCCCCCCGCTACCCCCTCCCCCTCTCTCCCCCCACCTCCCCCACCACCACCCTCCTCTATCCCACTACTGGGAATGACAAGACTGCAGGAAATGGTGTGCAGATAACAAAAAAACCCAGTGGTGTGAAAAATCGTTACAGGGAGTCAAATAGTCCACACACACAGATGAGAGGAAGTGATATTGGCTTTCCAGGCTATCAGGGAGGTTTAAGGGGAAGTAAAGTAGGGGGGGGGGGGGGTGGAAGTGGGGTAAAGTTAATTTAAACAACACGAGACCCTGGTTTAAACCTGAAGGTGTCACCAACAAAAAAAAAACCCATTACCTGTTGCAAAATACTGTCAGGAGAAAACATACTTAGTCACGATCGAGATTTCAGAACGACTTAAACTGGTACCAATAGGAACAGATGTGGGCATCATTTTCTCGAGGTGAGCCGGTAAAAGAGGACACCAAATTTTTTTTAGTGTTTGATCTTACAAAACTCTCTTTCCTCCCCGCCAACCAACCCCCCCCATCCCACCCCCCCACCGCCAACCCCCCCAAACAAAATTATACATGAAAAATTACAATGAAAGGGGTAATCGGTCTCTCTTCCCTCCCCCCGACCCACCCCGCTCCCACTCCCCGCACCTTTCACCCCTTTCCCCACCAAACTCCCTCACCCCGTGACCCCACAAAACATCCCCCCCGCGCCCCCCCCCCCACCCCCTTTTTAAGTTAGTTGTGAAGAAAATCATTACTGTTAACAAACGGAACCAACAAAACATCAAACACCTCCGAGTGCATATAAAAGCAAAAAAAAAGTTACCTACCGGAAACCTAATGGACAATCAATTTACAGCTCTTAAGATTATTATTTTTTTTAAATGATGTTTTGTTAGAATAGAACGAAAAGTGTCTGAACATTTGTTCCTCTTTACCCTCCCCTCCCCTCCCTCCCCCACCCCACCCCCCCTCCCACCGACACCCACCCGCTACCCCCGACCCCCAACTTCTTTCTGTTTCACTTTTGCTTCCATCCAAAATGGCACCAAGTTGAGTTTGGGCCCGAAAAGGGCGTCAGCATCAAATGGCGCTTGTGAGTGAGCGAGCGAGTGAGTGAGTGAATGAGCCAGCGAGTGAACGAGGAATCGGAATTTATATTTTAAAATGAATCATTAATGTGTAGTGATTGTTAACTCAGTGATTCAGAACTGGCCAACAAATCTAGCCAACAACAACGACACCATTGCGTCTGTAGAGCGCTTCGGGACGTCCTCCTGACTTGAAAAGGCGCTCGGCAAATACCATTTATTTTTGTCCTCGTTACTGTCGGCTAGATTTGCTGCCGTTCAGACCTTTTGTTCCAGATATGTTCCCTTTGATTCTTCTATCTCCCCCTTGTCCCTCTGAACCACCCACCCAGCCCACCCCCCCACCCCACATCCCCACACCCCCCCACCCCACTCACTCCACCATCTTAAGATCGCCTTCCCCTTCAGCCATTGAAAAGCAGGAGAATTCATTTTTAAATATTATTTTTTTCCGTGTCTGTATCTTTGGCGCACGGGACTCGCGATTTTCCCCCCATCTCCGTTAAATTTGAGTGAATTACAAAAATCTCAGTGGTACAAAAAAATTTGCAGTAGAAACACTTGTGTTTTGTTTTCTTCTTCTTGGCGTTTTTTCACCCCTCCTCCCGCCTCTCTCTCTCTCTCTCTCTCTCTCCCCCCACTCTCTACTCTAACCCTACCCTTCCTCCCCCACACCCCACCACCACCATCCATCCACCCACCCAACCAGGGACAATGTGTGTGTGATCCTCAAGAAGTGGATCCAATGGAATCCAGTTGAAACGTCACATAGCCCGACGACCCGGAGGGCGAGCTCAGAAAACTGTTTGTGCTGCCTTTGCTCTCCGCCTTGGTCATCAGCCTCTCCTGGCGTTCCCACGAGAAGCCCTGGTCTGTCCGTGAGTTCCGGCAGCGCGCCTGCTCCCTCGCCTTGGGCGTCGCGACGGTCAGCAAGTCATCGCGCGCTTGCAAAGAACGCCTCTCCCCGTTCCTGTAGCCCCCCGCGGGCTCGGCGTGCCGGCCGCGGCAAGGTTGCTGCTGGGGGAGTTCCTCCATCGGGCAGCCCGTCCACAGGGCCTGGCCCGGGACGCAGCCTTTGCCCTGGAGCCTTTGCTCGGACAGGCGTCTGAGCACCTGAGGCTCCCTCTCGAAGTTGGTCAGCGGGAAGTGGGAGTAGGCGGCCGGCTTGAACCTGTCCTGGGCCAGCGAGATGGAAGACAAACGCAGTGGGCTCCTCATGGGGCTGGGGAGGGGAGAGTCGTCGATGTACTTGACGACCTCCTCCCGGCTGAAACACTGGAGTTCGTCGTCGCGGTACAGCTGCTTGAGCGACACCACGCTGTCCACGGATTTTCTCCGCTTGTGGTAGGAGGCGCAGTCGTCGTGCTCGGAGACCAGGCTGCCCCTCCTGCGCTCGTGCCGGGGGGACGCGTAGTGGACGGCCCCCGTGATGTCCTCCGAGGAGCCCCAGCGGTTGAGGTACGAGGGGATCTGGTTGGCGGTCCACACGTCCGTCTCGTCGTGGGAGTAACGTCGTGTGGGAGGAACCTAGGAGGCCGGAGAGAGAGAGAGAGAGAGAGAGAGAGAGAGAGAGAGGGGGGGGGGGGGAGAGGAAAGATTGTGAGCTCGCCCATCCAAATTCACGTCCAACCATCTTACACGCATTGAACCAGACAGAGCCAACCCTAATGATTATTCCGAATTTCTACAGCTCATGTTCTCTCCCACACCAAGCTCTGTAAGCCCATCGCCCCCATTCCTGGCTTGGCTTCGCTGGCTCACGGTATCCCAGTTCAAGATCCTCCTCGCTCACTTTCAAAAACCCACCGCGGTCAATTGCTCCTCCCTATCTCTGGGACTGAATGAAACCTTACCAACTTTCGGGGGCTCCCTCTGTTCGTTTGGCACTGAGCTCCTTAGCCCCTCGCCCTGTCCGCTCCAGCAATCAGCAGTCGGTCCTTCAGCCTTTCCGCCACCCCCCACACCTTCTGGAACTCCATACCCGAATCCCTTCACCCCTCCCCCCCCGTTCCCCTCCCCCCTATCCTTGCCTTCTTCAAGGCTTGTCTCAAGACCTTTCGCTTTGACCGTTCCTTCGGTCATGTTCCTACCTTGGCCTCCCTCCCACCCCCATCCCTCTCTGATCTCAACCCACAGCTCGGGTGCAAATTCCCTGACTCTCCAGAACCTTGGGACGTCCTCCCGACGTGAAAGGCTCTATATAAAGTGCAATTTGTTGCTGCTCGTGTTACGATGACCCATGGCTCAGTTGGTAGCACCTTTGCCTCTGGGTCGAAGGGTTGTGGGTTCAAACCCCACGTCAGGACTTCAGTTCTCAGTCCAGGCTAACGCTCCAACGCAGTGCTGGGGGCAGCACTGCACTGTCAGAGGCGCCGTCCTTCAGATGAGGCATTAAACCGGGGTCCCATCTGTTGGAAAAGAGAAGAGGAGTTTCTCCCAGTATCTTAGTCAACATGTCACCAGATCTATTGCTCATTCACTTCGCAGCTGTTTTTCTGTGGGACCTCGCAGTGACCAAACTGGATACCGAGTTTTCTCCCTTTCTCCCCCCACCGGTCTACCATTACTGTAAAGCGCTCTGAGACGCTGTCCGGCATGGAGGGCGCTATATACAAATCCAAGTTGTTGTTGAAGTTGTTGTTGTTGCAGTAAGAGTCATCACGCATGACAGGCAGTCAACCTTTGCTAAACCTTTGTTTTAGGATGTTCTGACGTGACGTCAACTACAGGGATTAGGATTTTTTTTAACTTAATTTTTTTTTAATTATTTCGTTTTTGAATCATTGTTTCGACCGTGTATAAATCAGAGGCAGGAGTGAGAAGGCACATTCCCACCCACATAAAAAAAATCAGACTCGCACTCAGGCCGGATGGAGCTGGGAAGGAACGGCGAGTTTGTTTCAAACACTCGGTTTGACTCCCCGACCCTTTGGAGGTTTCGGGCGAGAGAGAGAAAAAAAAAAGGTTCGTTTTCACGAGGGCAGCGATAACGCAACAACATTGACCTGTAAGTATTGCATTTTGTCCTCCTGCATCTCCCGCATGGTGTAGAGCTGAGGGGCTCCCCTCTCCAGGGCGGAGAAGTCATACTTGGCGAGTCGGTCGAGGGTCAGGACCTCGGCCGTGCAGTTGTAATCGTACGCCCTCTCGAAGAAAGACTCCGGGTGGATGACTCCGTCCTGACTGTTCTCTGGAAAAGACGGCGGAGGACACACGCTAAGACGGAAGAAGAACGACGTCCATCCAGTGTGGCTCCCAGCAAACCGGCAGTCGCATTCACACGTCACATCCCAAACTATATGTATGTATGTATTGTATGTGTATATGTGTGTATATATATATATATATATATATATATATATATAGTGCGCAAGTAGCTGCGTGCATTTCGCCCACAAGTATACAGTCAATTCACTTTGCAGTCTATTCTGTGAAGCGCTTTGATGCGTCTAGAAGACATGAAAAGCCTCTATCAAACGCAAGGATCATTAATATTATTATTAATATTGTTATATACTTGTCCCCCACTACCCCCATCCACCCTCGAGAGGTTATTTCCTATAAATAAGCCCGTGCAATTTGCTGTTTCGAAAGAAATGCGATGGCGAATGATGTTATTTGACGCGGCCGGGGCAGGCTGAACAATGCTAGACTGGCTCGCTCTACACTTGCTCATAGTTTGCCTGCGTTTACCAATTGACCTAATGGAGCACAAAATCAAATCAAACAGTAATTACAGAATAAACACCGCATTGCAATGAGTGGGACGAGTCGAGCAGTGCTTCACACACAGGGAGGCTATCGTTCTCGACAAGTGCGGTGAACGAGTGGATGTACAGAATGCACAGTGGACGTGTCGTTCAAAAGAAAAAACACTGTGAGCCTCTTTTTGTTTGAAACCCTTTTAAGGGCCATCAAACCATCTCAAACCGCGCTTCTAAAGGAATCGGGAGTCTTGTTCTAATGACTTGCGCACGGCCGTGACCGGAATGATCAATTTATCTAGTGGGGAGCATTAGGTTGTTGGCGGGAGGGGGGTGTGGTGGGGGCCTAGGTGAGAAACACTGTGTTCTCTATTCCAATCGAGTGACACAGGACACCTGAACAGCAAGACTCGGCTTGACGTCTCATCCAGAACAACAAATCACATTGATATGGCGCCTTTCACGCACATTTCGCCCACAAATATACACTCAATTCGCTTTACAGTGTAATTCTGTGAAGCGCTTTGAGACGTCGATAAGATGTGAAAAGGCGCTATATCAAACGCAAGGATCATTGTTATTATTATTCCCCCTCCCTTTTCTCAGCCTTGACTAACCTATAAGTTGTTTCACCCATGTAAGTATACAGTCGGTTCAAATTTGTCTTAAGAATACTGGCCTCAACAATATTCATTCATTTCCTTTCGGTCATTTCAATCCACGACTGTTTGCTGTGGGGGGGGGGGGGTATGGGGGGGGAGACGCTGCTGTGCGCAATTGGCTGCCGTGTTTCGCCCACAAAATATATACAGTCAATTCACTTTACAGTATACATTCTGTGATGGGCTTTGAGACATCGATCAAGATGTGAAACAGCGCCAGATCGAACACGAGGATCATTATTCTTGTTATTATTACATGAGGTAGACTGAATAGATGCCCTAACAGATCTCCTCGACGCTCATGGCAGAAGGATTACAACGACAACATTGCGTTTATACAGCGCCTTTCACGTCGGGAGGACGTCCCAAGGCGGTGAACAACTAGGTCGGGACCCGAGCAGGTGGTGGGGGAGGAGGGTGTGGGGTGGGGGTTCGGGGTAAGGGGGGAGGGAGAGTAGAGGGGGAAGGGGGAGGGGCATTACCATCGTCTAGCTCATCGTTGGACATGATGGCGACGCACTTTTCCCACACGCTCTTGACGTCGGCTCGGTAACGATCGCAGGCCCACAGGAAGGTCGGCAGCAGAATAGACTGCACGATGGAGCACCAAAGGAAACACAGGACCATCCAAGTGTACGACTTGTCGTACTTGAGGCTGGTAAAACTCAGCACCTATAACAGAAAGGCAAAGAGAGTGAGGAGGGCGGGCTCATCAACAAGACCAAATGATACCGCTATAGCGTCCTTCACCTCGGAAAGACACCCCAGGCAGCTGGACAGTCAGGATCCAAGCTGGTAATTGGGTCGGGAGGGACGGTGGGGGAATGGAGGTAGAGGGCGGCTGAAGGCACGGTCTTCAGACGGGATTTGAAGCAGGCAAGAGATGGAAACAAGGGAGATGGGGGTGAGATGGAAGGATTGGAGGATACAGTTGCAGGGTGTGTGTGTGATGCCTATCACACACCTATCACACCTGCTGAATGCCTATCCACCAACGGTGGGGAGGGAAATGAGGGTGAATGCGGGCCAGCATCCGCCGAGCGGAGGGAGAAAACAGGCTGACATGGGGTTTGGGAGGTCAAGCCTCGAGCTAGAGGTGGGGATGAAAGCTCAGGGAAAGTTGGCCAGTTTAGCAGGCCTCACTAGGCCCGAAACGCACAGTTAGGACCAGAACAGTAGAAGACGTTAAAACGATTCAGTCGTAATGTGAAAAACTTTCTTTTACACAACCAGACAATACATAATCCTTTCATTGCATCGAGCGCCTTATCACCTCATTGAAACCCTGAACGAACTCGCAAGATTTACTGCAAATTTACTGGCGCCCAGGACACGAGATGAAAGGTCCATTTCTGTTGGCCAAGATACAGAGTATGCACACTCTGTCCTCTATACGAAGTGTGTCTCGGGATCTTTACGGCACAAAGGAGAGACCTTAGGCTAGTTTCCTTACTCCACACGTCTCGCCAAACGGCAAGTCGAAAACCAGTCGTTAGTCGACTGGCGGAATGCGTCCTGGAGGTAATAACCTCTTCAAAAAAAAAAAATTTTGCAAAATAAGAATCATTCAGTGACTTCAAACCACGACGGTTCTTGGGACGCTGGCGACAGCAATCGGCTGCGGACTTTCGCCCGCAAAATGGAGTCGATTCGCTTGGCGGTATATTCCGCGAAGTGTTTTGAAACGTCTCGATGGCGGGATAAGGCTCTCGATCAAGTGCGAGGATTATTACATTATCACGATATTGTATCGGAGAGGTGAGCCGTTCAGAGTTGACCTACCAACACAGGAAACCCAGCCAGAAAGTCGTAGATGAAGACTATCCCGCTGATCAGGTAGGTTATTTGCAAAGAGGTTTTGATCGGTTCCGAGCCGTCGATGGAAGACCGCCGCTTGCCCTGGGCGTCCTCCACCACGATGGTGGGCACGTTGAACTTGTTCTTGTCTGCGTTGTGGGCGGCCTTCATGGAGAAGGTCTGGAAGAGGGCGATGGCGATGCACACCACCCCCATCGCCACGCTGCCGCTGATCAGGAGCAGGAAGCACACGCCGAAGCCCAGGCCGATCTCCGTCACGATGAAACGGCAGTCCTTGGCGTAGAAGCGCTCCGTGGTGTCGTGCCAGCCGACCGCGGGCAAGGTGGACAGTATGAAGGACACCATCCAGATCCCCATCACCGTGTGGACGGCTTGCTTCTTGGTGTTGCTCAGCCTGCCAACGCAAATCCACCCCCCTCGCATTTTAATAAAGGGCTTGTGGTAAGAACATAAGAAGTAGGAGCAGGAGTAGGCCATTCAGCCCCTCGAGCCTGCCCCCGCCATTCAATCGTGGCTGATATTCCATTCTAACTCCAGCCACCTGCCTTATCCCCATACCCCTTAATCCCTTCGTGAATGCGTCCTCTAGTCTAGACCAGTGGTTTTCTCTCAACCTTTTTCGTGTAACCCCCTTATTAATTTTCAACACTATCGTGTACCTCCCACCCACCCAACCACATACACACACATTACCCCCCCCCCCCTCCACCCACCCCCTCATTCCACTTGCAATTTATAACCAAGCTTTTCTTATACTGTATAACAAAATAACTAGCACATACAAAATGTTGGAGAATGACAATTAAATATACATTATACAATATACAATAATAAAACACTAAATAAGAGAGCTAAATAAATCAATGCACCGCCACCTGTACCCACTGGAAGTCATTCTGTAGCCCCTGGGGTACATATACCCCTGGGTTGAGAACCACTGCTCCAGACTGTGTCTCAAAGCGCTTCACGGAATACACTGTAAAGCAAATCGACTTTACTGTACTGTATATTTGTGGGCGAATGATTCACTCTCAAGCTCTTTGAAAACATTACACACCCTGTAACAAACGTAAAGGGTTATTGCTACTGACTTGTTTTGATGCCTGGATCAAACCCCCCCCCACCCCAGCTAGCAACTCTTTTTCCTTTGTTTTTAGTTTTCTCTTTGATATTTGTTCATTAACTCTCTCCCCCCATCTTTACTCTCGCGGACGCTTATTTATCCCAGCGCGTGAAACAAATCCGTTACGCTTGGTTGAACGCGTGAGAGAGAGAAGGTGGGTCGGAGTTCAGCATTGACGAACACCTCGCTAAACCAAACTCCCCCCACCCTAAATAAAATTACAATTGATTCATAAAATCTACACAATTCTCCATTTTGTTATCGACGGTCCGGGTTAGCTCATCAAAAGACAAACGAACCTTTGTTTGGAGGCTAAATCAGCGAGTTCGTAACAGCTGGGAGAGAAACTTGCCAAATCTCATTTTAACAGGACTTTCAACCCCCTCCCTCCCCCCACACCACCACAGCAAAGCCAAGCCTGCAAGCGCTAACAGAGTCACACAGATATAGAGGAACAACAAGAAGCATATTAGCATCATTTCTTAAATAAGGAACATTGTAGTTTGGAGCCTCATGGCTATACGTAAGGAGTTACAGTCTTTGTATTCGATATGACACTTTATCTCGTCGTCCAAATGTCTCAAAGCAACGCATGGTGGGGGGGGCTTTGCTGTGTCTGGATTTTGTAGGCAACCAATGTGTTGCGCACAGCGACGTCCAGCAAAAAGCCAGGAAATAAATGACCAGTTTCGTCTGTCTGCGGAATTATTTGTCAGTACACCAGGAGTGAGAAACTCCCTTCTCTTTTCTAATAGCTCCACGTGGGGAGGGGGGGTTATGAGGGCGGGGGATGGGAGATCTTTAACTTCCGTCAGGAATAGGCGCAGATGGAATTCGGGTAGCATCTCATCCCAAAGCACTACGCTTCCAACAATAGCGCCCCCCCCCACCGTACCTGTAGTTGACCGGCCAACGGACCATCCACATGCGGTGGTAGGACAGGGAGGTGACAGAGAAGCAGGTCACCAGGGTCAGAGTGTAGAAAGTCGAGACGAACACTTTGCACAGGCCCTCGTTCCACTCGTAGTCGGAGTGTTGCCTCCTGAGCTGGATGACCGAGTACATGGTGATGGGGATGCCCACGTTGAGGATGTGCGTCCCGGCCAGGGTGCAAATGAGGAACTCCAGCGGCTTCCACTTCTTCTGCTTGGCGCCGATGCTGAGAATGCCCCACGTGTTGGCCAGCAGAGAGACGCCCGAGCAGACGAGCCAAGCCAACGCATGATTGGACAAACTCTGCTCCTCCCGGCTCTCAATCATCGCGGATCTCGGCGGGCCCATCGGACGGGACAGGACGTGCGGCGGAGCGTGTGCGGTTGTGGCCCAAGGGGCAAAGGCATCCTAGGACCGAGCGTCCCCCAGGGGCGGAGAGGCGGAAGGAACCCTGACCCGGTTTCTTCCATCCATGGGTGGGCAGCGCAAGTAGACAGGGTCTTACCAGCCTCTGTTGTGAACAGACAAGAAACAGCGTGAAAAACACACACAACACACACGCATAAGGCACCGTATCCAATGCAAGAATTATTATTATTATTAATACGTGTAACCCTCCCGTGCATAACCCATCTTGTCTAGCGTTTAATCACTCCCGATTGATCTGCCCCTGTTGCTCACTGGGGCAGAGAATTCCATCGTTTTGCAACTCCTCTGTGGGCGGGAAGGAAATGGCTTTCGCCCATTTAATCAGTGAGAATTCATACCTGATAAAAATAAACCTCAAACGCATAAATAAACGTCCAAATAATAAATGTGCCTGGCCAGGCTTTGTGTGAAACCAGAACACGATTCGACTCATTTCCAAAGACCTGCCCTCCGCGCTGACCAGAGTTTAACTCAGAGCTTGTCAAAGACAGTACACACACACACACACACACGCGTGCGTATTATTCTCAAAGGCTGCTGCTGTCAAACCTCTCACAAAATAAGCTAACAGCACCAACGAGAGATTGCACTCGCTCAAATCATTTGGCCTCAGCTTAGTAAACAATCTGCCAATGCCGCGCTCGCTCACGCACGCACACAACTCACTCATGCACGGGGTTGCACTCAAGGCTGAATGGCCTGACATATTGAGGGACAACTTAATGGTTCCTTAGGCGGGGGGGAGGGGAGGGGTGGGGGGGGGGGGGGGGGGGGAGCATCGCGACTCAATTTAAGGAACGCTTTAAGAAATACCGCAAGTTTTAACCCCTTTGGCTCCCGGAGCCAGCCGGTGACTGGCACCCCGTCCGCAAGTCTCCGAGAGAGGACTGTGCGAAAGGATGTGAGACATTAAAGCAGAGCGTCTCCATGGTTACGCACACCATTAGGAGCAGGCAGCTCAAACACAGAATCATTCGCCAGAATCACTCGAATCGTTGCTCGATCCAACCCCTCCATTCTTATTTTTCTTTTCCTTTATAAGAATAAGAATAATCCCTGCATTTGACGTATCAAATCTTATTGGCGTCTCAAAGCGCTTCACAGAATGTACTGTAAAGTGAATTGACCGTATATTTGTGCGCGAAATGCGTCAACAACAACAACAAAATGACATTATAGAGCACCTTTCGCGTTGGGAGGAATGTCCCAAAGCGCTGAACAACCAGGTCGGGATCCGAGCGGGGGGGGGGGGGGAAGGGTCGGGGTAGGAGGAAGGAGAGGTAGGAGAGGTAGGAGGGGAGGAGAAGGCAGCCAATTGAACACAGCAGCGTCCTCCACAAACAGTCGTGGATTGAAATGATCAATTTTTATTATTGTGGTTTTTTTTTAGGACGGATTATTATTAGACGCACTCTGTGTGTGTGTGTGTGTGTGTGTGGCGTGTGGAGTAAGAAAACTTGGGCAAGGTGAATGACCGATCTTATCTGTCGGATTGTCGGCCTCTAGCCCCGGAGAGAGAGTTAAACCCCTTCCTATTTCCACGTAGCGTTTGCCTGAACAGGCGGAAACTCAGTTCAACGTCTCGCCCAAAGGACGGCAACTCCGACAATGTAGCTCCCAATCAATCAGGCTTGACACTTGCAAGTAACACATGACTCACACTGCCATGTCAGACACTTGTTTCCACGTACCTTGAACACACTGTTTTAATACTGTTCCATTGATAACTCAGCCATTACTTTTTTTGTGGCTCGGTTTTTTTTTCGCCGCAGCGGAAGTCAACATAAATTCAATGACAATGGCTCAGATGGAAACAAGCATGGTAATATATCATTGCGCAGCTGATAGACAGAACACATTAAAACATCAAGTTACTCCTCATCGGGCAGTCAGCCCTCACAGCGGTTCACAAAGCATCAACAGTAAGGACTGTGCGTTCCATTGGATTTACAGTGTCATATTTATCTTGTACAAATGGGGGAGGGTGGAGCTAGGGTAGCGTAGGGGCTGTGTATGTGGACTGGGTTAACGCACTGGATTTAACTTTGATTTCTTTGAAAGCCGAGTCCCGAAATTCGACTCAACCGACAAAATCTACACAATCAACGAACTCACATTTACAGAGCGCCTTTCACGTCCCAAGGCGCTGGAATAATAATCAGATTGAAGGCGACACGCACATTACTGGAAAACTCCAGACTCTCAAACTCTTTTCTGCAGAGACAAGCTTCAGAATTATATCTGTATATTGGCACAATCTTAACATTTTACAGGAAAGTGGTCTTCCCGAGTTGAAACAGGTGGAAAGTCGGGTCCCACGAGAACGCAAGAGAGTTTGAGCAGATTTGATCTCAGTTCTCCTCTACCGTTTGAGGCGTCGGACTCCTGTAGCTCAGTGGTTAGAGCACTCGCCTTACAAGCGCGAGACCTGTATTCGAATCCAGGCAGAATCAAAGGGCGGAACCTTGGGCACATTTCCTTCCTCCACACACACACACACACACACGCCTAATAATAATCCCTCCAAAAAAAAACACACAATATAAAAAGAAAGTCATTTCAATCCACGACTGTTTGTGGGACGCTGCTGTGCACAATTGGCTGCTGCATTTCGCCCACAAATATACAGTCAATTCACTTTACAGTAGATTCTGTGAAGTGCTTTGAGACGTCTAGAAGATGTGAAAAAGTGCTATATCAAATGCAAGGATTATTATTATTATTGATCCATCACTGCTCAGAGTGTGAGCTCATTGCCGCGTCCTGTGGCCTGAATTAGAAGCTTGAACACCCCTCACTGACACAATGAAGGACTTTCCATCGACCAACAAGGAGGAGGAAGAAGAGTGAATTGAGTGAATTATGGAGTGGTGGTGGGGTGAGGGGGGTTAATTTGATTAGGGGGGGGGGGGAAAGCAATCCCATCAACGAGAAATTAACTGAACAGAACACCATCTAGCGGATTCTGGGTGTTTAATTGCACAGACGGGACAATTACTTAGCTCGAAGAGTTCGCCTGTTCCAATAGGTGCCTCTCGCACATAAAGAGCACATTCAAAAAGTTGCCAAGTGACGCAAAACGGTCACGCTCCATTTGTACCCTGACATGTATGTGGGCGGATTTATTGTTTTAATGTTTTTTGACGCAGGAATTACTGCAAATTTACCAGCCGGTTCTACAACAGAAATTGGAAATAATGGTGAAAAAAAATTACTAATTTCATTTCTGCAAAGCCAAACTCAGGGCCGCTGTTTATTTCTCGCTTCGTCAGGAAATAATAATACGAATAACAATCCTTGCATTGGATATAGCGCCTTATCGATGTCTCAAAGCGCTTCACAGAATATACTGTAAAGTGAATCGACTGAATTGTAGATTCGTGGGCGAAATCTGTTAAAAGAAATAGCTCAACTTAGACACAGATTCTACCCCCTCGCTTCCCGCCCACCACCCACCCAACAAAAAATTAATAAGACAACCGCAGCACTCATCTTGGAAATAGTGGGATTTCAAGCAGGTACAGAACTTCCCGATCAGGGCTGGGAGACACCATAAATGTGATAAAGGCTCTCTATCAAACTCGGGTGTTATCAGTCTACGCTGGAAATTCACAGAAGCTTACAGCTCAGAAGAAGGCCATTCAACCCATCAAGAATATCAGTCACTTCCACATGTTTTGGAGCTCCTGTAGCTCAGTGGTTTAGAGCACTCATCTCACAAGCGTGAGATCTGTGTTTCGAACCCAGGCAGGTCAGGGCACAAAACCTTGGGCAAGTTTCCTTACTCCATACACGCACCTAACAGTAATGGCAAACCCTTAAAATAACAAGGGGAGGAAATGCACACTGGTCTGTTACATGACACTTAGTCACATTGAAAAGATCAGGGCCTCACTCTCCTCCCCCATCACCGCCACCCACCTCTCTCTCTCACTCATTATTCTCTCTCATTATTCTGGGAAGATGGGATCGAACGGGTCAAAGGGGAACTTCTTCACCCCGCGCTTCTCCCGTGACTGCGTCCCAGTTTCACTCACTCAAAGTTTCCTACTTCCACGTCGCCAATGCTTCTCTCTCTCTCTCTCTCCCTTTTTGTTTTTTTGAGTATCGTTTGCAGGACCGTGCTGATTCGGGGAAATCAGAGACTGCGCGGACTCTCTCCCGGGAGGTGTACTTTACCTGTTAGAAGTGAGATTTGGTTACCGATCAGCCTGCGTAGTACACCAACAGCAGCACGGAGATAGCGGTCGGACACCGGCATCTCAAATCAATGAGCAGCCGTATACATTAGCCCCCATTAACCCCGCTCTCCCAGCCTGAACACTTGCTCAGAGATATTTTCTACCTTGCGAGTCATCTTATCTCCCGGGCGGACGCTTAAGATATTTTCTCCCACACAAAGCGACATCAACACCGTCCCGTTTCATGCATTAAATATTCACAAGACAGACTCACTACTATCCCAGAGGACTCAACATCTTTTGAATGGGTGGGGGAGGGGGGGGGGTGGAGGTTTGGGGGGAGAGGCGGGGAGGAGAGGTGGGAGGGAGTGGTGGTGGGGGAGAGTGAAAATTAAACCACTCTCTATGCTGTTTTGGAGCCCGACCTTCCACTGGCGTCTATAATGCGCCATTGCAAACCACATGTAAAAATAGCTGTACTAGGTACTGTACTCGCCCTCTCCCTCCCTCCTAACCCTCTCTCCTCTTCTCCGCTCCCTCCTACCCTACACCTCCCCCTTGCTCGGGTCCCGACCTGACTGTTCAGCGCCTTGGGACGCCCTCCCGACGAGAAAGGCTGCTCTATCAATGTCATTTTGTCGTTGTTGTTGTTGTACTTCACACCCGTTCCTTTAGCCGAAGAAATTTCAGGTGCCCTTAAATAACTGCAATCAACCACAAAGACCCCCAAAAAAAGACTGGATTGCTAATTACACGATCAATAAAACATCCGTGGGTTGTTAATCGCACAACTTAGAGGCACCTGATGTCCCCATTGTGCTGACAATTTACTAACTGCGCTAAATACGGTCGCGTTTAGACACAGTGAACAATCTCCCAGCGTCCCAACTAAAGCTGGCTCCAAGCCACAGAAGCTTCGCCTTCAACCAGTGCTTTTCAACCCAAAACTGTGGGTTCAAGTCCCCACAGCAAGACTTTGAACCTCACACCGGAGCTCCTGTAGCCTCAGTGGTTAGTTAGATCACTCGCCTCGCAAGCAAGCGAGAGACCTGGGTTCGATTCCCAGTAGGTCAAGGCGAAGCCTTGGGCAAGTTTTCTTACGCCAAAGACACACACGCGCCTAATAATAATCCGTCCCCAAAAAACACAATAATAAAATCGGTCATTTCAATCCACGACTGTTTGTGGGGGGGACGCTGCTGTGCGCAATTGGCTGCCACGTTTCGTCCACAAATATATACAGTCAATTCACTTTATATATTCTGTGAAGCGCTTTGAGACATCGATAAGATGTGAACAGCTCTATATCAAATGAAAAGATTATTATTATTAATACATGATAATGGTTCCTTGACTGGTTAACAGATTAAAACATATCCCCCCCGCCACCACCTCACCACCCCCACGTACACACTCACACACACTCAAGACAATCTCCCACGACGAGTGGGGTTTGAAATTATACAAGAGAGATGGTTGTTTTTTCCCAAGCCATCGCAGCTGAATAACATCAGACTGAAACACCAAATCTGGAGCACAATAGAGCACAAAGGCGACACGGCTATTTATAGTTCAATTTGGGAGGAGCTAAAAAAAAAAGCAGCAGCAATGATCTGCCCCAACATTTGTCGGGCAAAGGGTGAATAAATAGTCCTCGGCCTCCTTAAAGAGATCACTTCACCCGAGCGATGAGGCAATACCACAGAGACACACACACACACACACAAAAAAAACACACACATCCCTGAGCGGTACATTAATCTCACAATAACACAACCCGCAAAGCAGATTACACCACAGAGGGACGTTTGGATGGCTACCTTTCAGTAAATAATAATCCTCGCACTTGACATCGCGCCTAGTCGCATCTTTGAGAACACCTCAAAGCGCTTCGCGGGCAAGTACTACTGCAAAGCGAGTTGGCTAGGGCGATTGATGAGGAAGGATTTATGCGAGGCACGGGATAATTGCTGTTTA
>CM068767.1:5858510-5938854 GCA_035084275.1 Hydrolagus colliei
TCCGCAATGTTTCCCCAAACATTGGGGGGGTGGGGGGTGAGGGGGGGGGAAACATATCACATCAAGTGACTCATTGGCGGGTTTGGCGGGGGGGTGGGGGGGGGGAGGTGGGGAGAGGGGGGGTGGGGGGGGGGGGGTGGGGGGGGGGGTGGGGAGAGGGGGGGTGGGGGGGGGGGGGGGGTGGGAGAGGGGGTGGGGGGGGGGGGAGAGGGGGGGTGGGGTGTGGTTGTGTGGGAGCGAAAATAGTCGTCTAACGGAGATTTACAACAGACGGTACGCATTCTTCGGCAGGAGTTTCAGGCACGACACGATTTAAAGGAGCCATCGATTATGCCCGGGCAAGGCTTTTAGGATCCAAATTATCTCCCCCCCCCCCCCCCCCACCACCCTCTCCCGATTGAGTTAATGTCCTATTAATAGCTACTGGACCACACCTCCTCCCCCACCCCCTCCTCCCTCCACCTCACAGTCACCCCTCCACTCCACACCACCGCCGCAGTCTCGCTGTCTGTTGCCATGAACACAAGACCCCCCTGTTGAGGTGAGGCTCTGAGTTGCCATGGAGACTGAGGGTTCTTGCTCTGCGGGATCTTAGCTCTTCCCCACAAAGCACCGCGAGCCCTTAAGCTCGTTCGAGAGATTCATGTTGTGTTTTTTTTAATAAGTTGCACTGCGATTGAGAAACAATGATGGGGGTAGGGGGGGGGGGGGGGGGGCAGCTGGGTGTGGGGGTTTGGGTAAGGGGGATGGGAGATGAGGGGGGGGGGAATGGGAGATGAGGGGGGGGGGGGGGGGGGGTGATGGGAGATGAGGGGGGGGAAATGGGAGATGAGGGGGGGGGGGGGTGATGGGAGATGAGGGGGCGGTGATGGGGGCCTGCCTTCATTTTAAACGGAGCATCTCATTTCGCTCCCAGTGAGTTGCGAGCGAGCACTTGCTCAACGCTCTCACTTTTCGCGCATTCACAAGAGAGAAAGCCACACTTCGTTTGAGTCATCTCCTTTCCGACAGAATAAATTAGTCGGGCTTCATTCAATCACTCACTCACTCCTCCCTCCCCTGTTCCTCCTCGCTATTCCCACACTCTGAATGGTAGACTATTCAAATCTTAATCAATATCAGCCTCTGTTTTTCTCTAATCCCCGAACCTCTCATGTTATCTTTTATTCATGTCACGCCAAATATGCGGTCTGGTAATAACATGTTCTCCACTGTTCCGCTCGGCTCTGTGGTTAGAACCCGCTTTAACATTTCAACCAGTCTTGTTTTAAACCTTTCTTGTCTGAAACCACTCCACTTATCTCCTCTCCTGGGGAAGCGTTGACATTTTGCTGGCTCACTGCTCGATGAGTGTCTCTTCGGTGTCGTCTTGCGCAAAGGCTTGTTGTTCTTCGCAGGCTTGAGAGGGTGTATGGGTGATGTGTGTGTCTTAAGGGTGGTGGGGCAGGGCAGGGAGAGTGGAGAGAGTGAACGCACCCCAATCCTATCCTGTTCTCAACCAATGTCCACAGCAGGTGTTACTGGACAACAACTACAACCAAATTACATTTGTATCGCGTCTTTCAAGTCAGGAGGACGTCCCAAGGTGCTGAACAGATACTGCTTTAGACCCGAGCTGAGGACAAGGGGGGTAGGGGGGGTGGGGGGAGAGGAGTTGCTGATGGGTCCAACGAAGAGGAGAATCTTGAGGTGAGACTTGAAGGTGTCCAGGGGAAATGAGGATAAGTAGTGGGAGCCATACCTGAATAGTGGTTCCCAAAAGAACTTAACTGGGAATTCAACCATAGTCTATAGGTCTGTGCTACGTGGGTTTCAATTGCGAGGTGCTTTCACCCTTCAAGGGCAACGTACCAAATTGGAAATGGAATGATCTCCCCAAACGCTGGAGAGTTCGATGCCGAGGTGGACCTCACTTTACTGACATTGTGTCAATGGGGTGCAGGAAGACCATGGGACACCTGAGATCTGCTTGAATGCATAACAAGCTATCAGCCTTGAAATTCCACCCAGGCTGAGCCGAGAATGTCATTTGGGATTTCGAGTTCGACGTCAGCGCAGAACTCGACAAAAAAATCCTTGAAACTTCCATCAGAATTGTAGAAGCTGGGTTAAAAACTGCGGCATGTTCCACAATTCTGTCTGAAATCTTAAGACTAACTAATAATAATAATAATGATCCTTGCGTTCGATACATAGCCCCTTATCACGTCTTCCAGACGTCTCAAAGCACTTCACAGAATATGCTGTGAAGCGAATTGACTGGATATCTGTGGGCGAAACGCCCACAGCCAATTGCACACAGCAGCGTCCCCACAAACGGTCGTGGATTGATTGACCAAATCATGAATTGATTTTTTTTCCTCGAGGGATTATCACCAGGCATATGGTGTGAGGAAACTTGCCCGCGGGTTTCATCCTGCCGGGAATCGAACCCAGGTTATTTGGCTTGTGAGGCGAGTGTATAAAATGGTGTATGATCTAACACCAGCTTTTGAGGACACACACACACATATGCACGCGCGCACACACACATACACCAGGAAGTTTCCCTTTACCGACTGTCCATTCAGAGCAGGTTGGATTGTCACCGCAGAGAACTATAGATCGATGTAAATAAGCAATAAATAACAAAGGACATTGCAATAGCCAAGCATTCTCTTAAGCCACAGCGGCATTTATTCACTGAGCAATAGATCCTCAATAATTTAATAACAGTAGACACAAATAGGTTCAACACTGTGAGTAATTTTCCTTTGGTGCAATAACTTGTTGATTTTTGTACGACGGATTAAATACGGCTCCACAATGAAAAACGTACCACTTCAGATGCACTGTTTAAGAAACACACACACATACACACACACTATTCAAGTAATAGTTATTAATATAATTTGGTCACAATTTCCCTTGAGCCATCGATGGCAGAGTGTGTGTGTGTACGTATGTGTCTGTGCACAAGTCTACATCTTTGTCAGCGTGTCTGTCTGTCTATGTGTGTGTGTGTGTTTGTATGTTTACGAGCGTTACATTTCATTGTACAGGTACTTGAGGGAGTCTCTTGGCTTTGGTCTGCTGGTATCTGAATTGTCCCTCCTCAAATCGCTTCTTCTCATCTTCTGTTTCAACCTGCGGACGGAGTGAGGAGAAATTAGTGTTTAGGTCAGGCAGGCAGTCAAATCAGGAGTTGGGATGGGAGTGTACTCCCAAGTTACAGTTCATTCGGCAGCACATTGGAGAGCTAGGGTGTGGTACCTACAATAGTCACAACTTGTGGCCGAGAATTCAGAGGCGTTTAGGGGGATTGGGGGTGGGGGTGGGGGAGGAGAAAGAAAAGGTGGGGGGGGCAGGGGTAGGGGGGAGGGGGAGAGATAGAACGAATCAGCCCTGTGAGAATGGAGCGAGTAACCTTCCGAGATCACCTGAGACCTGCTTCACTAGAGCAGAGCTGATTGCAAACAAAGGATGTCTTGATGAGCTTCCGAAATTATGATGGGCTTCAGAACAGCTTTATTGAGTATTGAGGCCAATATCCCATGTGCGTGTAACCAGCCCCACCAATATGGACTGGTTGGGCCCAGTGGCCTGCTGTACATTCTTTGTAAACTTCAAACACCAATACAGAAGTATCACCAACTGACTGAGGAACTCACTCGAACCCTTGCTCCGGTTACAATTGAAGAGGTTTTTTTTCAATAAAAAAACAACACAAAACTGTAGATAACAAACAACACTGTAGATAACCGAGACACTCGGGGTTTCCGTGCCTTTCTACCTCCCAGCACTATCGACTGAACCGACTTTGGGACGTTTGGAAGTCCACCAAAGGGCAAGTAATTTAATGACCTTCGGGACGAGAGTCAAGCGTTGAACACATTGAAGGTAATGAGATGTTCAATGGCAGCCACAGTTTTCGCGTGCCAGTAGATGTTACGAGCAGCACTCCCAATAGGCTATTGTCAGAGCAAAATAAGGAGGGCCTGGGTCCAGTTACCCATCTGCTTTGTGTTATGGCAGCTGCTGATTGATAATGACATCAAGGTATTTTTTTCCTGTGTTGTTGGTGAACATATGGAGGGAATAACTCACTCTCAATCCAAACTGTAAACCTGATTCTTTTTTTTCCCTTCCCTCCCCCACCTCCCCCCCGCACCCCACCCACCCCCATCTTTAATTAATAAATATCTTCTTGGCTCCCAGCGTCTTTCAGCGCGCATGGCTAGGCTTGCACAATGCAGAGACAGAAATTGCCTTGGGATAAAAGCAATCTCAATTAGCAATCTCAACATGCGATGCTGCTTGTTCTGATGCAGGAAGGGAGATGGGTTGGAGGTTTCAGATAATTAATGCATTCCTCATACGTTGGAATCCTTTATTTAGCAATGGCGGCGTAGGGTCTGGTCTGGCCGTGTGCTGACCAGTCTCTCTCTAGTTACTCTCTGCCTTATCACTTCCAAACTGTAAAAAGAATAGTGTAGCTCCACATCAAAACGTGGTGTTTGGAAAGAAGAGCATTGTTATTGGAGCTGGATGATTAGAGGGAGCAAGCGGAAAGGTGAGTTCAGGAGAAGATCCCAAAAGGTAGGGAGGAGTGGAGGGATTTACAGATCAGCCTTCCAGTTGGGATCGGTTGGGAGATTGGAAATCAGTGGAGCCTGGCAGGGGTTGGCGGGGGGGGGGAGGCCGGGTGCAATGTGTGTGGAGTTGGGTGGGGTAAAGATTCACATTCACACCAAAGCTTGCTTCAAAATAATGTCGCATAAACCACAGTCACTGAATTGGTCAGTGTGCCTGTCTGTCTGTTCCTTATCAGGGCGTGTTTCACGGCATGTGGTTTGAGGACTGTGTTCCGAGCCGTTCCCAAATGACAATTAATGGGAGGACGTTCAATACTGACACCGGAATGATTTATATCCCAACCTCCGCAACCTGCACCTTATAGTCTGTGACACAGTTTCAACTTCATTTACAGAGAAAGCAGGTCTCTACCTGCTATAAATAATCCTTGCCATTGATATAGCGCTTTTCACGTCTTCTAGACGTCTCAAAGCGCTTCACAGAATAAACTGTAAAGTGAATTGACTGCATATTTGTGGGTGAAACACGGCAGCCAGATGCGCACAGCAGCGTCCCCCACAAACAATCGTGGATTGAAACGACCAATTTAAATGTTATTTGAATCATCTGATACTGAATACTGTACAGGACCTGAATGAGATCCTGAGAGGTCGCGGATAGTCCTTAATTCCACCTGACTGACGTTAATGGTTCTTGTATGTAGTGTATTGGTTAGTGCACTCGTCCTCATAAACGAGAGGATCTGGGTTCGATTCCTGGCCAGGGAAAAACCTTAGGCAAGTGTCCTTACTCCATTTGGCTGTTTGCCTAGAAGTAAGTAGGAACCTGAGTTGTTAGTTAATTGGGAGAATAAATTTTCCGGGGGTAATAATCTTTATGTTACTTTTGTCACTCAATCCAGGACTGTTTGTAGGACACTGCTGTGCTTAATTGTCTACTGTATTTTGTCTATTCTGTGATGCGCTTTGAGCAGTCTTCACGACGTTATAACTTGCTGTATCCTATTCACGGATTGATATTATTATATTTGCCGTTGGCCACAATCTGTCCTCGGGTGAATTTGGAACTGAGCTGACTAAGGAGCCGAGAAAGCGATGTGAGTTCAGTTCAAACGTGCGCGATTGTAAAATACTCACAGAAGCTCTAGCCCTCTTTAAGCCACTCAGCATACCTTACTACCGTGAATCAGTGTGAGCGCTGAGTAGTTTTTCAGGGGTGTTTCTCAGCAGTGAGCTCGGCCCTGATTTGTCTGCGTCACGCGAGTGGGTCAGTGGGTGCCAAGGTCAACAGCCTCTTGTCCACAACAATCACACAACAAGCTCTTTGCTATCCAGCCTACGCAATAACAAAACGCAAAATGACATTTATTGAGCGCCTTTCGCGTCGGGAGAGGGATAAATAAGGCCAGTGACCGTGTGGGGAGCCCTGCTTCAAAACTCCCGTGTGATATAATCCCAGAAAAATATATCTGTGTTGTGGGCTATTGCAATCTGTGACGTGAAATCTATTAGGTCCCAGAATATCATCTTCCCATTGCTATCTACTGCTCCTCTATTCTCCTGTCAGTACACTAAGCCTTTCCAACTCTAATTCACGCTTGCTCCTCACATCACTTTCATTCCATTATCAAGATCAAGCCTTCAGTCGCTGTGCCTCCGCACGTAGGATCTCTCCCCCATATAAGCCGTCCAACTCGTTTCTTCTTTCTCTGCCTTCTCTCTCTCTCTGATTTTCAGAAGTGCTCCGACTGAGTGAACGCCTCTCTCTTAACAGCGGATAAGGTGCTTTTCACTGCTGCCAACTGGCTCTCGGTGATAGAAAAGTACATCAAGTAACCTCGTTAACAGACTGCAGCGTAGAGGAATGGTGGTAAAACTAAGTCTGCTTTATTTCCTCGCTCTTTGCAATTTCATTTTTTCCCAGTCTACTCTTTTCATCCGAGATTATTTCATTTAGCATATTGCTCAATCTCTTGTCCCTTTTTCACGTCCACTGGCTTTTCACGATGTTTTACGTATCCAGCTTGCGTAAGGGTGGTTAGAAAAGAATTACTGTAAAGCGTGGTGACTATGTTATTTTGTAGGCAAATGCAGAAGTGCACACTTGCATACAGTCGTATCCTCTACACAGCCATGAAGTGAATCGCTTGTGGGTTCAACTCCAACTAATACTCTTGCTGGGAGAGCATTACCTTGTTGAAGGTGCTGTGATTTTGGATGAGACATTAAACCAAGTTTCTGTCTGTGTCTGTTCAGGTGGACATTAAAGATCCCCCGGCACCATTCAGAGAGGGGAGTTTCTCCTAGATAGATTTCCGGGCGGGACAAAAACTTGGGCAAGTTTCCTTACTCCACAAGCCTGATAATAGTCTCTCGAAAAAAATAATAAAATTGGTCATTTCGATCCACGACTGTTTGTGGGACGCTTCCGCGCTTCGTCTACAAATATATAGTCAATTCAGCACGGTACATTCTGTGAAGTGTTTTGCGATGTCTGTAAGACACGATAAGGTGCTATATCATATGCTAGGATTGCTATTGTTATCATTATTAAATCGGTCAATTATTTCATAGCCGTTTGTGGGAAATTGCCTTTGGGAGAAATTGGCTGGCGAGTTCAATTCCTACTGTAGATCTCCCAAATCAGTCCTTTTGCTCTTTCCCTGTAACCCATTCGTAGAGCAAACATTCTTCCTGAAGGATCTAAAGCCAATGCTTGCAGCTGCCTTTTCCATTACCCCCTCGAGCTGCTTTGGTTAGTGAAGAATTTGCTCCATTTCCACTCGGGAGAGGTAAGCGAGAAGCTAATTAATCCAGGCTTTAAACACTGGAGGTGGTGCGGACAAACACACCTCATTAACACGGAGCATGTTAGCAGAAATTAATTACACACCACATTCTCTTCCACCAACAGCTGCAGATGGGAGGAACGTGATTCCACAGCTCCCCAGAACATGTCCACATGCCAGTCAATCAGCTTCGATGGGAACGCAGTTGGGGATGGGGAGGAACAAAGAGGCTGGATTGACTGAGGATAACCAATTTGGTCAAACGGACCTTAATTCAAGACATGTCATTCGAGATGCCACAAGAGAGGGTTGGATGAAGAAGTAAGTCCCTTTGAGCAATCTTATTTCATCCTTTCAGTATCTCAACCCTCCCATCCTCCCATTCCAGCATGGAGCTTATCCTTAATCGTCCTGGCCTCAACCACTCTTTCAGGTCATTTATTCCAACACCCAAAGCTCCTCTATGTGAAGAAAACCTTCCTGGTGCCTGTCCTGAAGTTGCCGTTTGCGTCTCTGGACCCATGCTCTCTTGACTTGCTGCCTCAGCCCATCAGAAAATATTGTTCTGGGGTGACTTTCTGACACATTTCTCTCTATCTACAAGGTCCTCTCTGAGATGTCTCTTTTCAAGGGTGAAAACCTTTGTCTCTTTCTTACCATCCCTAATGCTGATAGTCAAGCCAATGGATAGAGCGCTCTGGTAGTTGGACAAATCGGCCGCGCGTTTGAAACACAAAAGAGGCCGATTTTGGGTCTTCACTAGCAATTAATCACATTAGCACAAACTCGATCAGGACATTGAGGCTTGTCCTCAACTTGCTTTTCTTCACTTACACAAACGGCAACGGTGTGAAAATCCACCGGCTGCCATGTGGGCAACAGCTTGTGGTGTTAAGAAGCTTGGAATGCAAGAGCCCGGCAGGAGAGCGCATCAGTTCCCTGCGAGAAAAGGTAACTGGGAGCACTGAGACACCCACTACTTTGTACCGCCTTCTCTTTCTCAACTCCTTGCGTCACGTTTAACTACAAAGGCCGGACCTCAAAGGAGCGATCGGCTACAAAGCAGTTCTGGGGCGTTCAGGACTGATTGGATCGAGGACGGCGGCAGATGGATTGGAGATGGGTTGGTTGGAATTGGCTGAGACCTGGGACAAACAATCACACCGCTTCAGATCTCTTCTGATCGTGGTCTGTGTTTGAGATGAAGAGGACATCTGAGCTAAGGACTCATTCTAGTTACAGAAGCAGGTTGCACACAAGCTTCGATAAGTTTTCTTTTAGGAAACAACACGATGAGATTACAGTACACAGGTAGCTAAGGACATATGTGTAGGCGGCCGGCATGATGGTGAAAGGAGAACTAGATGGAGCCCTGGTCCTTTTTCATCTTGCATTTCTTACATTCTTGTGTAAGGTCCCGTTGATACGAATGACAAATGGCTTGCGTTTACATAGAGGTTTGGGAGTCTATAAATCTTCACAAGGACTGGTTGGGCCCAAAAAAACGATGTCCATTTTGCAATGTTCCATACAGAATTTCTATCACTTTAGCAACTGAAATATCACCTAATCTCAGCCCGTGAGACCATTTATTTTTGGTCTTAATTTGTGGCTGCATTTCGCCCACAAAATGCACAGCCATTTCACTTTACAGTGGATTCTGTGATGTTTCAATGATGCGATAACGAGCTATATCAAATGCAAGGATTATTATTATCAATAAAATATTTTTTTTAACAGTGGACAGAATTCTGCAAACGCTCACAAATCCGGCTCTCAATTAAATCAGGGGCCGATTTCTAGTCAATACTTTTTCTTTTATATCCAAAACAAGTAAAAATGAATTATGAACGAATGTAAGAATTTTCCACCTGTTTGTTAAAAAACCAAAAGACAGAAAGGTCTTCTGGGTTTAAAACAAGCTGGGATTGAGATGGTGAAAACAGTTTTTGTTGAAAAGATTCCTTGACGTCTGAAAAGCGGTTTCAATCACAAAGTGCAACACGGAAGCTTTCCTCATTACACACAAAAGCGCTTAGACAGAAACTTGGATGGAAATCCATCCGTCTCTGAAGCCGAATGATAAAATGCACGATAACGTCTCGCGTTGAAGAACGCCATCTTTGTAAAATATTAAAGGGATCCCGAAAAAGCAGCGTTTGAAGCCAGCAGTCTGTATTATAATGCACTTTTTTTAATGAGGTGCGACGCATGATATATCGCCTCCTTTTTCTTTCCTTCATTCCTGAGGTGGATGGTGGCTGTGTGGATTTTATTATTCATCCATCAATGTCGCCTTTGGGATTTTGCAATTAAACTGGCTACCCACAGCTAAACTTCGCCGCCGTCCTGAAATGCTCAGCCGAGCCGGGCAAAAGGCAATACCCCCGCGCCCCGTTCGCTGCCGTTAAACCCGGTGCCTCAGCCGCCTCTCCCCGGCTAGTAGTAGAACCATGAAAATCCAGTGCGTTCATCCGGCTCGTGGCCTCATCGAAACGTCTTGAAAGACGCTTCATGGGATTTACTGCCATGGCATAGTGACTCTGTGTGTGTGTGTGTGTGTGGTGTGTGTGTGTGTGTGTGTGTGTGCACGCTCATGCGCGCACGGTTTGGTGACAAACGCTGCAGCCAATTCGTGGTGCGGCAAAGTCGTACAAACAGCCTCAAACTGAATGACCAATTTAATCGGGCAAGTTGTTGGCTAGGATACAATGGGAGAGAGTAACTCCCTGTTGTTTTTGAACGATAATACCATGGGACGATTAACGTCCACCTGAACAGATGGATTGGACCCGGGTTTAACATTTTACCCAAAGAACGACACCTCTGACAATACTGTGCTCCCCCCCACCCCCATTACTGCACTGCGGTGTTGGCCTAGACTATGATCTCAAAGTCCCAACCCTACCGTCAACCTCCAACTGAGAGAGAGGCTCATTCACTGCATGGCTATGTGGCATCTTGCCAGGGCCAAAAAGGCTGGAGGGGGCTTGTCAAAAAATAGTCACGTCGCTTGACAATCAATCCTGGAAAATGCCTTAATAACGTGAGCCGCATTTGGGAAGCTAGCTAGCTACGTGCTGGTTAGGTGCAGATGGAAAAAGCTCGCACCGGCTTCTGTGTGTGTGAAAATGTTCAGCCGGCTTCGTTTCCAGTCACAAATGTGTGTGAAGTTTTCAAATAAAACGCAGATTGCAAACTTTTTCACGGGTGACTGAGATGCTAGATGACAAACAGAGATGTGCGGTTAGTTTAAAACGTTTGCGTCTGTAGCATTTCGCCCACAAGACGTAAAGCCAGTTCACTGTGCGATACATTCAGTAAAGCGCTTGGAGACGTCTCAAAGACATGATTAGGAACATTGAAAGCAAGGATTGTTGTATTATTATTGTAGCATAACACTGGGTTATAAGGGCAGGGGAGAGAGCAGGCAAGAAAGATGGGTTTCCCACGAAACGAGTCATTGAAGCTGATCGGCTGATTCCGACCACACAAGAGGCATGGTTGAAGAAAGCCTTTCATCACATTTGATTTCCACCCGGCCAACAATAATGCTATCATCGTTGCATCCGCTATAGCACTTTCGCACGACATCGAGACATCTCAAAGCACTTCACAGGATTTCACAGTCAGCTCCTTGGGACGTCCACCCAACATGAAAGGCGCTTCTGTCCACGTAATTGTGTCGTCGTTGGTTTTTGTTGCCGTATCGGGCAGTGCCTGTGTATCGTGGAGGGCAAACGCCAACAGCCAAGTCGCGCAGATTACAGTAAGATCCCACAACATCGCTATGAAGCGAGCGACCGATGTTATTTTCAGCTAAGTCACTGACAGAAAATCCCTTCCCTCCCTTCTAACTCAAAATATGCAAAAGTGCTACCGACTGAGGCGTACTTTCCACTATAGCATTAAGGTGTTTCTAAAAGCAAGTCCCAGATTCCCAGCCACAATGACCTGCCCTGGTCCCACCAGTTAATACAGTGAAATACCTTCGCCAGTTATTTTGTTTATTGCTACTCTTTACAGCAACAGCTTTGATTTATACAGCGCCCTCCACGCCGGACAGCGTGTCAGAGCGCTTCTTTATTCCCCAGATATAAATGAAATACGCAACTCAAAGCAACGGTAACTAAATGGAGGGGAGCTGATTACTGACCAGAGACTTGTTGACAAAAAAAGGGTACATAAAAGGATTTCGATGTAGTTAAAAACAACCCAAAGTAATACACTTAAAAGTACATCCTTTGACAAACATCCAAAGATTGGAACTGACTGCAGGGCTCAATGGAGAAAGTACTCTTTCCCCCTACCCGCCCCCCACCTCTTCCTTATTGACTGTGTTAGGAGAGAATCCGGGAGACGGAGCAAGAGAGAGAGAAAGAGAGAGAGAGAGATGGAAAGAGAGACACCGAATAAAGAGATCGCAAGATTTACAAAGCCAAAGAGGTAACAAGGGAATGCGCAGACTCTGGGTCCCAAATTGAAACGACTCTCAAGTAAAATCAAATGAACTACTGTACGCTTGGCTGCGACAAGTGGGGAAGGAGGAATAAGGGAACCCGGTCAATGAAATCCATTTTTCAGAAAACTCACAAATAAAAATAGGCCTGACTTGCTGAAAGCATGTTTACGGGTTTACTTTTCAGCGAACGAGCTAAATAAACACTGGTATCCGAATGACATTTGCCTGAAGAGAGCGATGAATTTGGAGCTGGATTTTAAGTGGATTAACCTCTTTCTACCCTTTGCCGTGGCTCGTGACGTCCCCGACCTCGGATCTCCGTCACGGCAGTGACATCGGTCGATCGCTCGTTCGTTTGCGAACCTTGACAAAGCAAAGCCGACTCCGGCTGCAGATGGCTCTTTGTTCACAGTGTCCAATTACCAATTCTTGCGGGGCTGTTCGACAAGCTGGTGCTTGTGCTGCTAGCCAGGGAACAGCTTGATCGAGCTCACACGCACGCGTGTGAATTTAGCTCATTTAACCAGCCACAATGGGTCTACCGTTCAGCCCATGGTTTCTGCGCTGGCGCTCACTTTCCCCGCTGCAGCCGTCTCCGCGTTTCGCCCACAAAACACGGTCAATTCGCTTGACAGTATATTCTGTGAGGAGCTTTGAGACGTCTCAGAGACGCAATGAGGCGCTCGATCGAATGCAAGGATTCTTCTTATTATTATTCGCCCACAAATACATAAGTCAATTCACTCGACAGTATATTCTGTGAAGCGCTTTGAGACGTCGATAAGATGTGAAAAGTGATCTATCAAATGCAAGGATTATTCTTATTATTCTTATCTTGCGCCCACTCAACGAGCGAGCAAATAAGCAGAGCCCCGTTTCAGCACCAAGTTCCTCTTCTGTCTGTCAGCGAGTTTCACTTGATGTGTTTCGCTATCGCCAGGCCAGTTGGCAGAAATTTCCTCAACTCGTTCTCTAAAGGTTCTCTGAGCTCACTCTCCGACGCGAAAAAGACTCCTCTTTCAGGGAGTCCAGTGTGTAAAAAAAAAACACACGCACGCACACACACACATACACACAATCGTACAGTTGTTTCCTTTGGTAGAGACAACAAATTGGGAAAATATTAGAAAGTGGAAAGCGACAGTGTAATAATTCACCGTGTGAAGATCCAAGTCTCGAGAGTTTTTTATCTCTTCCCCCCCCCCCCCACCCCACCGGCACTTTAAACGCAAATGATTCATATCAAGCTCCTGTACGTATTCGCCTTATTACCCTGTTCGGCTTGAGTGCTGCACTATGCATTTTTAATGAAGAACTGAGCTCCGGCACCGATCCCGAAATAGCAGCAAAGATGTTATTTATGTTGCGTTATTATTTGGACAGCAGTAAAATAGCCCACATTCAGACGTGACGGATCACTCATCTGTCACCGGGGCAGAAAATCCATCAACCGATCGCTTCTGGATCTGCGTTGCGTGGCAACCATCATTTCATTTTTAAACTACTCGGAGACTGTTTTTTTCTCCGGTACATAAATCACCTTTTGGTAAGGCAGCACCTTGCACCCTTACTTACACAGCCCCCTCCACGCCAGGCAGCGCCTCAGAGCGCTCGTACTTTGGTGGAAGTCCTGTAGCTCAGCGGTTAGCGCACTCGCCTTAGCGTGAGAGCTGTGTTCAAATCGAGGCAGGTCAGGGTAAGTTTCCTTACTCCACACACACACACACGTACACGCCCAATAATAATCCCTCAAAAACAAAATTGGTCATTTCAATCCACGACTGTTTGTGGGTCACTGTTGTGCGCAATTGGCTGCTGCGTTTCGCCCACAAATGTACAGTCAATTCACTTTACTGTACTGTATAGTCTGCATCAAATGCAAGGATTATTACTAAATATTAGTGGTATTATGCTCGAAGATGCCGGTGTTTCTCTCCTTACCCTCCTCTCCTTCTTCGAAAGTGTTTTGACTCCTTTTATGACATAAATGTGCATATATACACCGGTCTCCTTTCAAACACTGGCGGCCATTGCGTACGTGCGACCCAGTGCTTAAGAGGATTCATAATATCAATAATAATCCTTGTATTTGATTTGGCACACTTTATGAAGCCATCTCGAAGCTCCGCGCAAGATTGCTGTGATATGTAGACCAAATTAAGTCTCATTGTTTTGTGGGGGGACAATTTCAATACACAAACTAGCTACAAAACAATGGTCACCAATGGTCTGACTTCGCACAGCTTGGCACCTTACTGTGAAGTGTAGTACTTTATAGGAAAAAAAAGTCTTCTGTGAATCGCGAGAGAGAGAGAGAGAGTTTCTTCGCCCTACCTCGACCCCCCCCCCCCCCCCCACCCCCCCCCACCCCCCCTGCTCTGGGACATTGCTGTATTCTGTGAAGCGCTTTGAGACGTCGATAAGATGGAGAAAGCACTATATAAATGTAACGAATTGTTATAATTTTTTTATTCCTACCGGACCTCACCACTTTCAATAAATTCCATTCGAGCCGTACAATATGGCTGTCACGAATGAACCAGCTTATCCGGAGCTGGACTCAATGAGTAACTGCTCACAGCCACAATTAAAGGACGTGCCTCCTAATCTTGTATGAAAAGTACTTGAGTCAAACTTCTCGTGGCATCCGTCAAGAGGAGGAACAAAGAATTCCTCAGCTGCCACGGGGGTCTTGTGGGAAGCATTGTAATGGCTTTTTTTTTTTTTAACCTGCCTACCAATCTCGTTTCCGCGCTTTCTCTCAGCCTGCAGCGTGCGCGTCTCTGTCAAAAGTGACGGGAATTCCCAGCGGACGCTCGACACGCAGTGAAGCAAAGGTGCTTAACAATGCAAAGCTTCAGATTGCCATCGCAAACACAAAGGGCTCTCGGCACGCATCGAATTCACTCAGGAAATCAGATCAACGGATACAAACTTCAGCTTGTTCGCTCGTTTACCTGAAGTCCTCACACTGTCTCACTCACTCACTCTTTCTCTCTCTCTCGCTCTGTCTCTCTCTCTCTCTCTATCGCTCCCTCTGTTCTCAAATATTAAGACAGTTTGTGGCTAGGTAAGATGTGTCAAAGATGACCTCTTCGAGCGCTTCAAGCTTAGTGACCCCCCCCCCCACCCCCCATCTCCCCCATCCTCACCCCCATCCTCTCCATCACCCAGAGGAACCAATTCAAAGTCCTCCAAGGCCCCTGGTCCCATACCTACCTCTGCGACCTCCTAACGCAAGATCATTAAGATCTTTGAAGTTGAAATGAAAAGATATAAGGCATTGTGCTGACCTCGGTTTGTTCAGGAGAGTAATTTGACACTCGCTCTTTCGCAGTTTTACACGGACAGCGAATGACTTCCTATTGGAGGAGAGAATTTACTGCTGACCGTTGCATCCGTGCACAATATTCTACCAGCAGCGGGGAAGAGGGGGGGGGCGGGGGGTAGAGAGTGAATTCAATCCACGGCTCTTTATCGGTGAAAACCGCATAGAGATGGGGCTGTATTGATTTTACACTGAGGGTGGCAGATTGCAAGTCAAAGGCAGCGCTCGGCAAAGGGCGTACGTACCATTGTGTGTGTGCTGAGTCCTCAATTTATTTCAGGCCGGGGCAAGCGTGGTGAAATGTAACTGCAAATTTAGTCTCGCAAATTGCCTGCTTTGCAAAGCGCACATCGAGGGAACTCGGCTTCTCGTACACGGTTGATTTTCTTCCCTTTCTATTTGGGTGGACGGCAAAAGCTCCTGTGACATTGTGATAGGGAGGAGAGAGAGAGGGAGGGAGGGAGGGAGGGAGGGAGGGAGGAGGGAGGGAGGGAGGAGGAGGGAGGGAGGGAGGGAGGGAGGGAGGGAGGGAGGGAGGGAGGGAGGGAGGGAGGGAGGGAGGGAGGGAGGGAGGAGGGAGGGAGGGAGGGAGGGAGGGAGGGAGGGAGGGAGGGAGGGAGGGAGGGAGGGAGGGAGGGGGTTTTTTCCTCCGTGTGCGCCCGGCCGGCATTTCGCTCCCGTCGGGACGCGATGCATCGGCGTTATATTAACAATGAAACAATAAATGATTACTTTTGTGCGGCGACTTTCACGTCGGGAGGACGTCCCAAGGCGCTGAACAGTCAGGTAGGAACCAGAGCGGGGTGGGGGGGGGGGGGGGGGGGGAGGAGATCGGCGTAGTGGGGAAGGAGAGTAGGAAAATTGACTATATATTTGTGGGCGAACCACGGCGGCCAAATTGCGCGCAACAATGTCCCACAAAAAAGTGGGGTTGGTGAGGGGGGGCGGGGGGAGGGAAAAGGAGGATTAAAATTATTATCATTCAACTCCGATTCCGTGGAGTAGGACACTGCTGTGAGCAACTTGTGGCGGTGTTACTGCGCCCGCAGAAATACACAGTCAATCCGCTTGACGGTGTGGAGCGCCTTGTGACGTTTCGGCAACGTGACGCGTCAAAATGTAAAGGATTATTATTTTGCTCAAACAAAAATCCAGCGCTGGCTCTGATCCCATCCGATCAGACGGCACAGCTCCCGAAAACTACAGGTTATTTTTAATCTGTCTGAAACAATTTTAGCAAACTCGTCGTCGGGCTGTTATCTGCAACGCAGGGTTGCGTGGCTCACGCACCCACTGCTCGAGAGAGAGAGAGAGAGAGAGAGAGAGAGAGAGGGAGAGAGAGAGAGAGCAACAGGGCTGCTTCAGGAGAACTCTTAACTGTGAACCCACCCGGCGCGATAAATAATTCACTCTTTCTAAAATATTTAAAAATATATAATCCTTTCTCTATTCTCAGGCCTCCTCCCCACTTTTTTAAATTAATATTAAAAAGAGCCAATTTTGGCATAAACTGGGAGCCCGGGAACTCACTGGACTGTCAAAATCGTTAAAGACTCCGCCACTGTCGAGGGTTCGGGGACACTAACCCTGTGTGAAGGGCGCTACGTGAATGCTAGTTGTTGCTTGTTTCCTTCTCTCTCTTATAGGCGTCAAATTCACCCCCCCCTTTTCCCTCTACAGCCCCCCCCACCACCAGCCACCACCAAAAAAAAATTCAAATAAATTTGTTGCTAATAAACAGCTGTCGCATTTCCCTTGAAAGTGCTGGCTTTTCTTTCAGATTGAATCTCATTGTATAAATCCCTCCGAGATGTAGCTTTATCAGGAAAAAGCTATTGCCGTTGCGATTGTAAGCGCTTGTTATCAGGTTCGTGGGTTCGCATTCCCCTCCCCCCCACCCCCCACCCACCCCCCCGACCCCCTTCTCTTTTTAAAAAATAATTCCCTCGAGCGTCCAAAAATGCCCTGAAAAGACTATTCAAACGCGTCAGCGGCTTTGGCTGCTCTTCTGTTCTAAGTGACTAGCGCATCGATTTTATTCAGCAACGAGACGGGCAGCCCAAGGGAACGGGAGCGAGAGAGCGAGAGATGTTTAGCCCTCTGGCCTCTTCGGAGAGAGCAGGTTTTAAGAATAGCCTGAAAAAAAAATCCTCAATGTCACCTGGATTTAAAAATAGATAGAAACCAGCGGCCTGTCGAAGAGCTATTTATATCCATCACAAAGGCTATTTATAACTCTCAGGAGACATTGCAAGCCTATTTTTTGCACATCAAGAAAGATGCAGGATTTTGCTCCCCCCCACCTCCTTATCCAGCCGATTCCATGTATATATATAAATATATATATAGACACTGTATATCGTTTTTTTCCTCTCTTTCTAAGTTGCGGAGTTGTGCGCCTAAGGACAGGGCTATTGCTATGATATTAATCAGTTGATCAGTATCGATAATCCTTGCATTTGCTGTACAGCTTTGAGACGTCTCAAAGCGCTTCGCGAGACGCGAAACTGCAATTTGAACTGTCTGTGTATTTACGTGGGCGACACAACAGTGTGTGTATATATATGTGTGTGTGGTGTGTGTGTATACACGGGTTAGTCAAGCCTGAGAAAAGGGAGGGAAAGGGAGGGGTAATAATAATATTCATATTAATAATCCTTGCATTTGATATAGCGTTTTTTCACATCTTATCAACGTCTCAAAGCGCTTCACAGAATATACTGCAAAGTGAATTAACTGTATGGTATATATTTTGGGGCGAAACGCGGCAGCCAAATTGCGAGCAGCAGCGTGTTCCCCCCCTCCCCCCCACCCTCCCACACACACAAACAGTCGTGGATTGAAAATGACCAAAAGGAAAGGAATGAAAGGGGGAGGAATACATTGTCGAGGCAGTATTCTTAAAGGCAAATATGGTACAAATGAAATGTGACGCCAAAATCATGCAGCACAATCACTCTTGGGAGCCGTGCTGCGATCGAGCGCTGCGTTTGTGCCGGAGATTCTTTTCCTGTCTCTCTCTGGCAAGTTCTCCCCTTGACTTGTTACCCCGTCGAATGTCATTTGTCATCAATTTGGCTGCCGCGTTATATGGTCGGTTTCCCTGCTCTCCTTCACCCCTCCCCCAAAACCCCTCCCCTTGCCATGTATCCCACCTTTATTCCCCTCGTCCCACTTCCACTACTGTTTGTGGGACGCCCCTGTGCGCAATTTGGCTGCCCCCTTTTCGCCCACAAATATACAGTCAATTCTCTTACTTCCTTCATCCTGCCTCAACCCCTCCCTTCTGCTCTTGTCCCTATCTAACTGTAGAGTGCCTTGGGACGTCCTCTCGATGTGAAAGACGCTATATAAATGTAAATTTTGATTGATTGATTGATTGATTGATTAGTTGATTGATTGATCTGCCAGTTTAACTCCATTGGGAAAGGAGGAGGGGAGAGATTGCTGCCCTCAGTGCTCTCACCCTAAAAGTCTCATCCATTTTTTGGGTTGGAAATCTCTTGAACAGAGTTAGTTAGGCAAGCCTGTTAGGATACGGTTGTGTGTCTTGTGGTCAGCTGCGCGGCAGACACATTCGGAGACCGATCACTGCGCTTGAGAGCATCCAAACCAGACCAGAGCTCCACACATTTGCTGTACATGATAATAATAATAACAATAATAATAATAGTAATAATAATCACTGCATTTCACGTCTTCTAGACGTCTCAAAGCGCTTCAAAGAATGTACCGTAAAGTGAATTGGCTGTATATTTGTGGGCGAAACGCGGCAGCCAATTGCGCACAGCAGCGTCCCCACCACCCACCACAAACAGTTGTGGATTGAAATGATTGATTTAATTTTTTTTGGGGGGAGGAATTATTATTAGGTGGCGCGTGCGTGCGTGTGTGTGTGTGTGTGTTGTGTGTGTGTGTGCGTGTGGACTAAGAAAACTTGCCCAAGGTTTCGCCCTGATCTGCCTGGATTCGAACACAACGGTCTCTCCGCACTTGTAAACCGAAACGGGCTTCAAGCCCATGACACCAAAGCCGCAGGGAAAGGAGCACGAGAATGGGATGGGAGGAGTGGACTCCAGTTGGGGGATTAGATTGCTCTAGTGGGGCCCAGCAGAACTCACACATAGATCCCGTTTGAATTCGGAAACCGTCGTCCGTTCAAGACAACGGTTTGCGACCCCACGACCCGGTGAGCGGCGCCGACAAAAGACTGCCGTGAATCCACTGACCTTTAACTTGGGGACGGGCAGAGATTTTCCCTCCGTGTCCAGCGAAACATAAGTGAAGAAGGCCGTCACTGCCACGACCTTGGTTTTGGAGCTTTCCAGGACGGGATCGAACTCCACGGAGACCTCGATCTCCATGGACTTGTTGCTGGTGAACGTCATGCGGCCAGAGACGGTGAGAACGCACCCTGTAGGGAAGGAGAGGGCAGAACCTTTAACAACAACAACAACAACAACAACAACAAAATGACGCTTGTAAAGCGCTTCCAAGGCGCTGGACAGTTACTGCTTCGGACCCGAGCTGAGGATGGGTGTGGGGGCGAGGAGGAGGGAAGGGAGGGATTAGGAGTTGCCGATGGGTCCATCGAAAAGGAGTGCCTCGAGGCGAGACTTGAAGGAGGCCACGGAGTGGGGGGGGGCGAGGTGGAGGGACTGCGGGATGGAGTTCAAGAGGTTGGGGGCAGAGTGGCCGAAGGCTCGCCCCCGCCAACGGTGGCCAGCAGTGGGAGGGACGAGCCGAGCGAGGACTTGTCCTCAGCCCGCAGACGAAAGGCCGAAATTAACTCTCGTGGGTGACTTACAAGAAAGAAGTTGGTCACTCGATCCACGGCCGTTTGTGGGACACAAGGCGTGATAAGGCGCTATATCAAATGCAAGGATTGTTGTATTACTGGACAACCCACCGGGGCAAAGCGCATTGTTAATCAGTAACCTGTGTAAGATCACAATAATACATCTTCTCCCCCCACCCAGCCTCAAAATCAACTGCGTTCACTACGTGCTCGGTTCCTTTCCGGTTC
The DNA here is from genome assembly GCA_035084275.1 of Hydrolagus colliei. Classification (NCBI taxonomy): domain Eukaryota; kingdom Metazoa; phylum Chordata; class Chondrichthyes; order Chimaeriformes; family Chimaeridae; genus Hydrolagus; species Hydrolagus colliei. Next base: position 5,878,690 of record CM068767.1, read on the forward strand.
CACAACATTCAACGGCAGCAACGTATCGCACACCAGACTCCATTTCAGATCATTTCAGTCCATTCGTCAATAACACACAACTAACTATTACACCCCGGGTTGCCTCCAGAGGCGAAGGATCCTTCAAATGATAGAAGTCCGTACCTAACAGTCCGTCACCTGTGTGTTATTTATGAATTTCAAGGTTCACATTAGTCATACCGTGTCACGTATCGAGATGCATCACTGAAGCAATACTCTGCTATCAACCTAAAGCAGTCACTGGACAGGATGGATTAAGCTGTAGTTTCCCCCTCTCTTTAGGTTGCGACAAAGGTAGCAGCAACAGCAACAAGTTAGCTTTGCGTAACTCCTTTCACGTAGGGAGGATGTCCCAAGGAGCTGGACAGGCAGGGATTTGGACTGGAGTTGGGAGCTTGGATCTGGTCGCGAGGACGGCAGGGAGGGTGGAGGGTAGGAAATCACGTCAACGTATTTCACAGTCGCACTTTATGCCAGTCGCGCACACGTTTGGGTTCATGCCTCAGCCCGGCTCACTGGGTAGCACTCTCGGCTGTGGTTCGGTTGGACGGTTTGCAAGTTGCAAGGCCTGTGCGTGGTCGAGAACTCGCAGTCCGGGATGACTTTCCAGCCCAGCGTGGGTGGGGACAGCTCGGATAAGATTTCAAAATCCAAACCCTCATTTGTCTTTCTGTTTATCGGTCCGTCCGTCCGTCCGTCCATCTGGGAGGGTATTAAAGTTGCGCCAACGCTAGCTCAAATGAGAAGTGGTCCACGGGGTTGGCTAGAACACATGTGGTGTTCGCTATTCCCTAATCCTTTTTGCAAATCTCACAAGTTCGACCTCCACATCAGAAATACTGTATCAAAGGGTTTATTTTAATCCGCGCACTTATATTTAGCTCCAGTTAGAAACTTGCCTTCAAAACCCTAAGAACTCTGGTCAGCACTCAGGAAATGGTTTAACAAGCTGTGCATGACAGATTAGGAAAAATATGGTCACAATTGGGGATAATTTCTACACAAAGGAAATCTAGTGCTGGGATCTAATCACCTCCTTACTAGACATCCTTAGTTTTTCCATGGATTCTTTAAAGCATTTCCACAGAGAGCAGGGCAGAACAACAACAACAACAACAACGATGGGAGGGAGGGAGGGAGGGAGGGAGGGAGGGAGAGAGAGGGAGGGAGGGAGGGAGGAGGGAGGGAGGGAGGGAGGGAGGGAGGGAGGGAGGGAGGGAGGGAGGGAGGGAGGGAGGGAGGGAGGGAGGGAGGGAGGGAGGGAGGGAGGGAGGGAGGGAGGGAGGGAGGGAGGGAGGGATGTGACAACGAGTGCAACATCGTTTGTAGAGACCTACAGGCGAGAGAAACTGGGAAGATGCTTTCATGTCGAGCAATGTAATGGAACACAGATTGGATCTATATATAGAGAGGATGAATCCACAATCAGCGGCACATCATTAAATAAGATGCAGTGTGAAACCTACTTGAGCGAGCTAATTGACCGTCCAAATGTTGAATCGTTCGTCAACAGTTTGGGCGACGGGAACTGCCAATGGAATTGGAACCAGCCCTGTGGGACTGACTACAGTGAGAGTCGAAACGAAATGAAATAAGACTGATATCGTTCTACAAACGCTGGTGACTGAGCCACGCTTGTCGTGTGTACAGCGATGCGGAGAAAGCGTTGACTGCCAAATTTGCCCTCGCTCTCTGTCACTCGCTGCCCCTTCCTCCTTTCCTCTAAAGCCGTTCTTTAGACCTATGTTTCCACCCACACTTTCTTTCACATCCCTAGAAATCTACCTGTATTCCGTGAAGCGCTTTGAGACATCGAAAAAGACGTGGACAGCGCTATATAAATGTAAGGATTATATTATTATTATTTATTATTATTACCGCAGCTCACAAGCTCGGTTGCCCAATAAGCCCAATAGGCTTTGAGATGTCCTGCTGATATACACTTTGCTACGTAAATGGAAACTGTCATTGCCGTTGATGACAAACCCAATATCTGTCGTTGCTTGTTGGTGAGGAGGCTTGGGAACTTCCCATCGTATGAATATCTCGAAGTGCTTTACAACATCGATGGGCACATTTTTCACCCCCTCCCCACTAGGAGTAGCCGGCAACAGAGAGAGAGATGTGGAGGAACATAAGAATTACTGGACAAAAAAAGACTAAGTCTGCCTTCTACCTTCCTGGTAGTCACGTGCTATAATGATGGAGAGCATGAGAGCAATTAATTCAATACAAATTATTCTACCAACGCAGTGGGAAGCTTTGGGAATCCTTAGATCCAAAGTAGTCTAGTTCTTCCAAGCCGTGCCACACGTTATACCTCAAATTACCCATGCACTACGCCCCCACAAATACTGTATTATTTTCTTTTATTAAAAGACATCTATTGAATTTGCATTGATATGAATTGACACTATCGCTCTCGACCATATTCTCTCAAGAGCCTGTTCCATAGATTTACCTCTCTGTGAGTGTATTGTGTGGAGGTGGAGTATTCTCCGAGGAGAGGGTTTTGAGATGAGCTGCTAGACCTTTTCTCTTGTTGCTGTTTTCATGTGTATGTGTCTTTGTCTAGATAGCACTAAGCAGTGTGAGCCGCGGCGAGATTGAGAGAGGGTCCGTCCAAGAATTAGATAGGCTTCTCTGAAGGGTAGGGTCGAAAGAAAGGTCAGTACTCAGTCACCTCTACTGGAAGGATGCAGTGGAATCACAATAAAGATAGGCTGCAAAAAAATATAGCATTGGCCAAAGATAGATCCCACTGTAGACAAACACAAGGTCCTGGAGGGTGTTCGAAACACAACACCATCCAGCTAACCCTTACCGAGAATTGACTGCCCTCCGAGATCTTATTTGGACCAAAAATAGTCCCACCACTTAAGCTAGGATGTTTTTCTGTCAGCTGTTAGTTAAAGAAAGCCTGAGTAGGGACATTCAGGCTGGCAGGCAAACACCAGCAGGCAAATTGGCAGAAGGCAAAATGGTTCCCTGCGGAGATGTTGGCCAGAACTGCACACAAGCAACAGTTTCACATCCAAAGGACGAAGGATTCTGAATTTAATCCCAGCTTCGAACAACACTCTGCAAATTCCACCAGTGCAAATATTTGGCCAAGACACCAAACAGCTCCTCACTCTGAAATTTTAACAGCCTCTTCATCCATCATAAAACAAGACAGTGGCTTGTTTTATTGCCTCAAGCAAAGAGCACGGCGCCTCTCACTGTGTGTATCAGCGCAAATTATGAACTCAAGTTTCAGTGTGGCACTCGAACTGAACATAAAAATAATCCTTGCATTTGATACAGCCCCTTATCACATTATTGAGACTACTCAAAGCACTTCACAGAAGGATCTATTGTAGAGGGAATTAATTGACTGTATATTTTGTGGGAGAAACGAGGCAACGAATTGCACACATCAGTATCCCGCAAACAGTCGTGAATCGAGTGACCAAATTATTAGCAATATACAGGGATATATATATTGTTTTTTTAAATTTGGGAACCTTATGATCACAGGCAATGGAGTCAGACTGGCCCAGATAAAATAATCTTAAGAGTGAGAATCCGGAAAGCAGAGATCAAATATTCACGCTAAGTCAGTCTTGCCCCGGAAAACCTTTAGCGAAACGAACCACGCCTCTGTTGGTATATAATGCTGATATCATACCGCGAGAAGAACAATATCAAAGTCAGAAGGAGCTGTACCTTTTCGAATCTTCTGGTGAAAATTGATGGCGTCCACCGAAGCAGTCACAATGTTGGTTTTGCAGTGTCGCGCTGCTACGATGCCAGCGACTTCATCCATCAGCTTCATGGCCACACCTGTGCCAAACAATCATGTTCAATCAAACAATAATAATCCCCGCCTTATGTGGATGCAGCGCCTTATCACGTGGTTGAGATGCCTCAAAGCGTCCCACAGAATATACGGCGCTGTACTGTAAAGTAAATTGACTTGATTTTTTTATGGGCAGAGAAACGCGGCAGCCGATTGTGCACAGCAGAGTACCGCAGACACTGAGTGACCAAGAAAACTCGGCCGGATTATCACTCACGGGCAGTCATCCGCCGATCGACTAACGAGGTCAGACGTTATGTAAAGAAACTTGCCTAAGGTGCGCTCAAGAGGAGGTTAGAGTCCATCGAGTGAGGTTGAGCGTAACAGAGGGGTATGGGGGGGGAGTAAGGAATAGGTGAAGACTGGTGTGGAGTGCAGTCTTATATTCTGCAAAGCGCTTTGAGACGTCGATAAGATGTGAAAAGCGCTATACCCAATGCAAGGATTATTATTTATTTATTAGTCTTTGTAAATCTGTGGAGGACGGCTGCTTGCTGCCTGTTGGGATTCTGGAAGGACGAGAATCAAATACGACTTCTTTGTCCCATCTCACCTTGTGTACTTGTCAAACGTACACCAATTTCTGTACTCTATTTCCTCAATTACTGACTGAGAGCGTGTCAGATCCTGCACGCATAACAATGCAGTACATTCCTACAACACTATTATGTTGCTAGAGAGGAAAGCTCGGTCACGACAATTAAAAAGCAGCATGTAATGTTATCATCTACAGCCCATTTTGGACTCGCGTTCTATCTTTAGTAACGTAGAGAGGCGATCTGTCAGTGGAATGCCTCTGGCCAGGCTCAGTGTATCTCTCTGCAGCTGGAAACCAGATTAAATGAATACATGTACAAGTCTCTCTCTCTATCCTCACCGAGTCTGAATGCAGGCTAAGAAACACACCATTGAAGGGCAGCTGATGCAACAATACATTGCTCCCTAGGTCTTCCTATAACTCGTTTATCGACAAACGCTCTGAGACCGGTGTGGAGGGTGCTATGTAAACGCCAAGTTGTTGTTGTTGTTGAATGCCAACCAGCCCAGATTTTCAGCTGCACAGGACAAAACCTTGGTTTCAAAACGCCGCACACTGAACAGAAACGCACGCAGGCAGAACTCGACAAGCAAATCTTATCTGAAGGATGGCACACCTCGAGCAATACAGTACTCCCCCCAGCACTGCAAAGTAATAATAATAATAATGATCCTTGCATTTGAGATAGTGCATTTTCACGTCTTCTGGATGTCTCAAAGAGTTTCACAGAGTATACCGCAAAGTGAATTTACTGTGTATATGTGGGTGAAACACGCACAGCAGTGTCCCCCACAAACGTCTACTTAAGACTGTGAGCCTGGGGCTTGAACCGTCAAGTTGAACCCTATCCCAAGCTATCCCAAGAGTGTCTTCTTTACTTGTTCTAGCTTCCACCACAGAGCTCTCTACTCCAAACCCATTCGCTACCCTGAACCCATCATACATTATGTTAATGCAAGATCCTAACCGAACCCCATTCTAATGCTTTTTGGACTGAAAATACCTACCCAGTTAGATTATCCATTCTTCTCACTCTTTCCCGATACCTTTTGATATTACTTCAGCACGTTAACAAAGTATGAAGGTGTGATTTTGTGACGCTTTAATTGCCACCTTAGCTTTATGATGGTCTGTCCAATCACTGGGGGCACAGAGGAGGAGGGGGGGGGAGGGGGGGGGTGGGTGGTGGGGGGTGAATTTATTGAAGTTGTTGCCAAGGCTTCGCCTGCACCAAAGGAATTCTTGTCATATTTAACGTTGCCGGGGAGTAAGCCAAACTTCGAACAAAAGAAACATTTAGGGGCAGAAATTGCAGATGATTCAATTGCTCAATTAACACAGCTCGACCTCAGCCTCCAACGTTGACAGGCAAATTGCGAGAGACAGAGACGCAATGTGCTTTGTTGGTTTGATAATCATTCCCCGCATTTCAAGCTCGCTTCTGCTTCAACCACCCGAAGCCTCCATTGCCTGCGCGTTTCAAGAATAACCTGGCACTCCTAAGAATTGACAGCTGCAGTCATATTTCAGGCTGTAATTTATGTATTAAGAACTCAGGTGCTGCCTCAGCCTGGCTCAGTGGGAAGCGTTCTCAGCCTGCCTGATCCGAGTCAGGAGATTGCGGCGTCAGACTCCGAACTCACGGCCGTCCGGGTCGAACGCGCCGATGCGGTGGAAATGAAGCGTTCCTGAATTCGAACGTGCGGAGGCAATCTCTCTGTTCTGCCAATTCTGAGCGCGGGTGGCACTGGGAGGCCACAAGAGAAAGACTCATAGCAAGACCAGAATGTTCTTGATGGGAGGAAATCTCAACGTGCTACACTCAGGATATATTGTAAGGTGTACGACTGTATGTGTAGGTTGAAGGAGAAATACGACAGTCAATTTTCCGTACAGCAATGTCTCACAAACAGCCATGAAAGGGGGTGGGGGGGGGGGGGGTGGAGGAGAGAAGATTGTCGGCCAAGGACTGGCAGAGTACTCCATTCTCTATCCCAAATGGTGTCACCCAAATTTCGTTTTGAACTTAACGTTGGTTGTGAAGGAACGATCGGAATCAACAAAGACAGTTATTTGACGGTAACAGATTTTTTTTAAAAAGTGACATTTCTTAAAGAGGTTCGATAACGCATTTAAGAAAAGTGGGAGAAGCTGTCCCGAGGCTGGATTAGAGTCGGGGGTGAATCTCGACACACTGGTTTCAATCCACTTCAATGGGACCAACAAACGACAGCTCAATTCTGACAGCAGATCTAACAATGTAGGAAGCTTCTCCAATTTCCCCAGTACAGATATCCTTTTCACCTGACATACAAAGACAAACTTTGGATATCAAACTATTCGTCTCTGCTCTGCGGAGCCAGGTAATTGACGGAGTCACGGTTCAAGATTAGCCTAATCATTTTTAATTGGTCCCTTTAGGATTCGTTCTGAAAGCTCAAGTATTTACATCTACTGTAAAGCCGTGAAGCTTGTCCACACAACCACAGAGCGTGAACTTAACCGAACCAGCAGAGGGTTGGGACGAAATAGTGTTGGCGGCTTCAAGTTCCTTTTTGATTGTGGTATTCTTTGACTGCTTGTCTCCACATGCCAAGTGGTGCTATCACCTCTCTTGGCAGGTCAGAGCGAAACCTTGGGCAAGTTTCCTTACTCTACAGACACACTCACACACACACACATGCGTGCGCCTAACAATAATCCTTTCCCCACCCACCCAAAAAAAAACGCAATAATAAAATTGGTCATTTCGATCCGTGACCATTTGTGGGGGACGCTTCTCCCCCAATTGCGCAGTTGGCTGCCGCGTCTCACCCTGACCTGCCTGGATTCAAAACACTCTTGCAATGCGAGTGCTCTAACCACAGAGTGATTGCTCATTAAATCACTGAGGCTCGTGACACAGCTTCTGTACTTTGCGATATTAAACCCAATGTCGCTTTAAATACACCGCACCTTTGCCAAAAGATGTCCCTCCATCCATTAAATTGTGATTAAAATGCTAAGGAACGGCTCCATTGATCAGAAGCAGTCTTTGCAAAGAGGCTTTTTTTTTTGACTTGTCATTAAAAGTGAGACTGTTTTGCACGATGAGTTAGAAGAATCTGGAGGAGAGTGACCTAGATGGGAGCAGAGGCGGAACTGATTTACACTAAGTGATACTTGGGGAGTAAAGCGATTATGGGAAAATGAATGGCGTGGAAATGGATCTGCTAACTTAGCTTCAGAACAGGCTCGCTGGGCTGAAACTATGTTTCTACTACGTCAATCGCTGGTGTCCCTGACTCTATCCGTAAACCCTGTTTAAAACTCTAGCCTCAACTTGCATCAAACACTACCTGGCCATCACCCCACTCCTCGTCAGGCTCCTCTAGATCACAGTCTGCCATCAGATTGATCTCAAGGCCCTCACTCCCTTCTATACACTGTACATCCCTTCATGCCTTAGAGCACTTCACTAATGTCTGATCTCTTCCTAGACTGCTCGCCCGCTCACGCCCTTCACTCAGCTAACTCAGGCTTGCTGTGTGTGTCCCCTACCCCCTTCTGAGCCACTATCAATGGCCTAGCCCCCATTTTCTACATCCCTGATCTCTTTAACCGGAGAGTAGGATTAGCTGGCTCACTCCGAGATAATCTCTAGCCCATATTCGGTTGCGAAAACGTGCTGGATCTGTACTGTAACATTTTGTCATCCATCTATCTCTCTATCTATCGCCATATCTTTGCCAGCTGGAGCTTATGTGACCAATTACTCTGGAGACTGTTGACCGAAACGCAGCCCAAAGCTCCCTTTCCCTTTCCCCAAGAGTGCAGTTAGATCTTTAATATCTACCCTCAATGGGGCAGAGAGGGGGAAACCGCGCTTTCAAGGCCTCGACGAAACACACAGCCCACCCTGCGCTGTCTGCGGTGGAATCAGAACGTCAGCCTCCGCGATGAGCGCCGGGCCCCGACGTAGGGTTTGAACCGCGAACCGAGAGTGAGACCAATCAAGCCAGGATTGACACCTGAGGCTAACGGCTACACATTTCGGGAGCCTCGGTGGGCTTTAGTCTCCTGACATTCTCTCTCTCTCTCTCTCTCTCTCTCTGTGTGACTGCCTCCCTCCCTTATCATCTTTGATTCTGTCCTTTAACTCTGTCCCCTAAGCTGTTGGTTGTGACTCCGAGCTCGGCGAGCCCCCTAGCCTGTTAGCTTTCGTCTTTCTCTTTGACTGTCCCCATGGCAATAAGCTTCAACCCGAGCTTAACTTTTCCTCGGGGGTCCAACTTGTCCCCAGGGGCTGAAGCTGTCACCCAACATTCTCTACCTTTGACCTCTGCCAGTCCTTTACACGTAGACTGAGGCAAAGAGGCGGAATTTTTCGATTCAGATCACCACAGCTGTTCAACAAAGTAACGCACTGAGCATCTCACACACACACACACACACACACACACCTCCCACTTTGGGGACATTCGCAGAACGGCAGGATTACATGCCGGCAACGGCCAACTTGTGTTCGTCCACACAGCGCGCTGCTCGTGCGAAGGCAAACGCCTCCAAACGCTTTACAAAATAAAGTACGATTGGAAATGGAAAGTGAGTGTCGTTATACAGAGAGAGAGAGAGAGAGAGAGAGAGAGAGAGAGGGGGGTGGAGAAAACACGGGCACTAATCCCGGCCGGTGAGGTGCCGTACACGGCAAATGGGCAGATAATTCAGTCGAATTTTAGGATTGAATGAGAGGGGATTTGAGCCGGGATAACAGGGAGAGAATCTCTTTCAGACACAACCCAAACAAAGTTTCACAACAACAACAACAACAACTTTGATTTAAATAGCGCCCTCACTCACTCCACCCCGGACGGTGTCTCAGAGTGCTTTACGGCAACGGATCCTGGACCCAAACTAGGGGGGAAAGGGGGGGGGGGGGGGAAAGGCGACCAGAAAGAAATCGTGGTCGAAAAGAAAGGTCTTCATCTGAGACCTGAAACTAGGAAGAAAGGGGGCGAGGCGAAGGGAATGAGGAAGGGAGTTTCAGAGCTTCGGGGCGCAGTGGCTGAAGGTGGAGCCGCCAATGGTGGAGCGGAGGGAGGGGGGGGGGGGGGGGGAGAGACAAGGAGGAAGCCAGAACCAGAGGAGCGAAGGCAACGGGTGGCTGTGTTGGGGGAGAGAGGAGGCCAGAGGAGCGGAGAGATTCGAAAGTTTACCATGCAAAAGCAGGGACGTTGATCAAATAACACAGCCCAGTAAATAGTAAACTTGTATTGGTGATTATTATTCTTAATAATTATTATTACTGGTATTAACAATAATCGCGCCCTTGCGTTTAATGTAGTGCCTTCTCACGCGATCGAGACTCAGGAATTCCTGTGGAGTGGAGTGACTGTGTATTTTTAGGCATCGCACAGCAGCCAATTTGCAGTGGCAGGGAGCCACAAACAGCTGCGACTTCAGAGTTAGTCGAATTCGCTTGAACGTCATTAATAAGCTTCTGCCAGTAAGGAAAGGGGCCTGATCTGAACCGCGTATTGCCTTACGAGAGCCGGAAATATCTCGTAGCGTTTGGCTCACTGACTGCGTTAATTGGACGGCGATTAATGGGTGGCGCTGGAGTCTTCGCTCGCGAGAGTCAGGTCACCGTGCAGAAAGCAGACACAGCAAAACCTGAGAACCACTAAGGGCTGAGATGACATCGAGACGATCCATTAGCCCAAGACAAGGAGGGAGACGTATTATTGCCTAAGACAGTGCGAGCTCATCTAGAGCAAACTGCGCACTTTAATTCCAATCACCTAGTCTTTAAATTCCAATCACCGCAGATCACCTTACTCTTTCGCATTCTCTCTCTCTCTCTCCCTCCCTCCTCCTTGTAAGCGATTCCAGCTGCGGGAATATGGGAATATTTATTGGGATGTAATCTTCTACGCAGTCGACCGTCACCTTAATTAACGGGAAGAAAGACCTTCCCAATCACTCATATCACTGTATCCCTTGGACGCGCGTTTTCAATTGAAAGTAAGACAGATGGGTTCATTGCCCTTCAATAAATAATATATCCTTACCAAACAATGAGATTTGAATGATTTGAATAAAAATGATCTACTATATGGCAGAAAGCTCCTAGTTGATGATTCGTTTCGAGGGACCTGAACAACACAAAGCTCTAGAGGAGAACTTTAGGTCCTTTCACCTCTGGAGGACATCTTAACCCACTTCACAGTTGGGGTTAATGTAAAAAGTGTGTAGTGACTGTATGTTGTTGGAAACACAGCAGCCAGTTTGCACACAGCAATGTCCCCCCACCAAAACATCCAGGAAGTCAGCGATCGATGTTGTGTAAGGCGTTTAATGGCCACAACAGTGGGAGAAACTCGCTTCTCTTTGCAAAGCAGTGCCACAGAATCTTTTACTTCCACCTGACCAGGCATTGCTGTGTGCGAATAAAGTCTGCCACATTTTGCCCACAGTATGAGAGTCAAAACCACTTCACAGTAGCTTCTGCGAAATGCTTTGAGACGTCTCAACAACCGCGATTAAGCGTTGTACCAAATACAAGTAATATTATTATTACTATTATTATTACCGAGCCAGGGCTGACACGGACAAAGGCAAAGAAAATCCTGTTCTTAGAACAGGAATGCTTACTGAAAAGCAAGCCTTGGGCGTTCGTAATGTTACATAAAACCCGAGTATAATTCTTGTTGCAGCCCAGAAACAAGGCATCAGCATTCAATTACACTAACCTCTGATCTACAGTCAATCAAGGGTTCTTAAGAGTCTCGCAAATGTTTCCCCGACAGATACTTAAGAGTGTACCTACCGCTGGTTTAACATCTTAAAGGTGAAGTGCCAACATATTTGGGTTCAAAATATTTTTCCTCGTAAAAATTCCGTCACATGTCTGAAAGTTGAATGCGAGACTTGCATTGGTTTATAGCGTGCCTTGGGTCAGTTTGCCATCGGTCTTGAATGAAACGTCCTTTCAACAGAGCACATGTGAACAGCTCAGAGAACTGTTATTCACTCCCCACTCAATTCCACCCCCTCCACACTGCCACTACTTCTCTGACCTCCTCTCTCCTCACAACAGCACCCGTTGCCTTCGCTCTACCGGGGTCTGGCCTCCTCCTCGTCCCCCGAACCCTCCGCTCCACCGTCGGCGGACGTGCTTTCAGCCACTACCGCCTTGAGGCTCTGGAGGGCCCTTCCTCAATCGCCTGGCCTCGCTCCTCTCCTTTCCTATTCCCCCCCCCCACCCACACCCCCCCCTCCCCCCCCACCACTGGCCCGGCCCTGGGATCCGTTATGGTGAAGTGCCCTGAGACATCGTCCGGCGTGGAGTGAGTGAGGGCTCTGTACACATCCGAGTTGTTGTTGCTGTCGTCGTTAGTACCCGAAGGCAGCGGTTACAATCGTTCTCACATCCAGCGCCCTCTCGAGAGCAGCCGGACAATTAACCTCCGCAAATCCAGAGTTACACGTCGGCCTAAACGCCTCTCGGGAAACCGGGACCCGTGGGCATTTGCGGCTACTCGGCTCGTTCGCTCTCGCGTGTTGAAAGTTGTTTCGCTGCAGCGGGGAGAATGGCATTGGCAAGCTGCAGCGATGGTATTTCCTTGATTGCACACTGCAAAATGTCACCCACTGTGAAAATATAGGGTGTGAGGTTACAGAGACCAGGTGCAAGCAAGCCACATTCTGGCACCCAGATTTTTTTTCCGGAGGGCCTCAAAACCGCAGCCAGCAGCCGGGAAGTGAAGCTTTATTTTTGTTTTCTTTTTGTCCGCCACTCACAATTTTTTAAGCCCCCCAAAACCCGCGGACGCATTTGGTGAGCCGAGCCAGGGCTGCGACAAGCGGGCCCGTCACTGGCAACGAGAGAGAGAGAGAGAGAGAGAGAGCCTCTTCAGGTTCAGAATACTGTGCAGTGAATCAATTCACTCCTTGGGAGAATATTTTCGAATCGCTGCCTGAAGCTGTATAATTTATAAAAAGAAAAAAAAATGAGGGTGGTGGTGGTGTGGGGGGGGGTTAAAAAATAATTGTTTGACGCAGTAACCATCTGCCAGTATCTCAAACATATATATCCCTTTCCCAGTCGCTTTGTTGCTTGCAATATTTGCAACCGATCCTATCTGATCGTCGAGAGGTCGATCTGCGATTTGTTGCGTGTGACGCAGCCAATACGGTGCCTCTTCTGACGCCGTGGAGTTTGAAAAAAGACCTCTATACCGTGCGCGATGCTGTCAAATGAACTATTCCTAGACCAGTGAATCATGTAAAGTATAGTCTGACCTTATTGTAACACCCTGCTTGCTTGCATGGGCCGTACCACAACAACAACTTGCGTTTATATCGGGCTTTTCAAGCGGGATAGCGTCGTCTCAAATTAGCGTCTTGGGGGCCCTTACTAGCACGGAACCGTTTACTGGGAATCGAGCCCCATTTCCCTCCCTTTGCTTCATATCCTCCTGACGTGAAAGGCGCTATACAAGCGTAATTTTGTTGTTGTTGTTGTTGTTGTATATCGTGGAGCGCCTGCAGCTCAGTGGTTAGAGCACTCATGCCTTACAAGCGTAAGATCTGAGTTCAAATCCAGGCAGGTCAGGGTGAAACCTTGGGCAATTTTCCTTACTCCGCGCACACACACACACCTAATAATAATCCGTCCCCCCACCAACCAAAAAAAACATGAATAAAAATTGGTCATTTCAATCCACGACTGTTTCTGTGGGGGACACTGCTGTGCGCAATTGGCTGCTGCGTTTCGCCCACAAATATACAGTCAAATCACTTCACAGTACTGTAAATTCTGTAAAGTGCTTTGAGACGTCGATAAGATGTGAAAAAGCGCTATATCAACTGCAAACATTATTATTATTATTATTATTATTATTTAAAGCGCTCTGAGACGCCGTCCGGCATGGAGGGCACTATATAAATCAAAGTTGTTGTTGTTGTTATTGTTTGTTATTATTATTTCTGTCCGCTAATATCCTTACTTAGTTTCCTCTCTCTCCTTTAAGCATCTCGATAAGATTCCGCATCTGTGATCTTCTGGGGGCCAGTGAGCGTGTTTCAGTCTGACAACTCTCTGTGTGAAGTAATGTATGATAGGGATGTCAAGCCATGACCGTATCATTCAGCGAAATCAATCCTGCTGTCAACCGAATGCCAAATGATGTGGGGCAATGCCATTTCCTTGTCACAGTCACAGGATTTGTTCACAGACGCTAAGCACCACATCACCTCTGCTTCCCCCCCCCCCCCACAAAAAACGAGAGAAAAAGACAATCTTTCAGCTTGTCAATATTATCCTTTGCTTTTTGCATTTGCGTTTAAATATCACATTGTCGCATGACATCGGGATGACTCAAAGCACGCCACAGGGTTTACTGTGAAGCGCAGTGCCTGTGTGTGTTTGTAGGCAAACGCAAGCAGCCAATTTATCATTAATAATAATAATAATAATCCTTGCATTTGATATAGCGCTTTTCACGTCTTATCGACGTCCCAAAGCGCTTCACCAGAATATACTGTAAAGTGACCTGACTGTATATTTTGTGGGCGAAACGCGGCAGCCAATTGGGCAGAGCGGGGTAGACCACACAAACACTCGTGGATTGAAATGACCAATTTTTATTACTGTGTTGTTTTTTGGGGACGATTAGTATTAGGCATGTGTGTATGTGTGTGTGTGTGTGTGTGTGTGTGTGTGTAGAATAAGGAAACTTGCCCAAGATTTCGCCCTGATCTTCCTTGATTCGAACACAGGACTCACACTTGTAAGGCGAGCGATCTAACCACTGAGTTACAGGAGCTCCACACAGGAAAGACCCTTCCAAACAGCCATTGAGCGAACGACCAATTTCATCTGGGGGATGGTTAGCCTATCTGTTTGGATAGCCCCACTTAGCAACCTTTGAACAAGTAGAAGGAAGCTCGGTTTAGCATCTCATCCAAAGCACTTCTGATGATGAAACAAACACCCAGCCACGTAGGAGTGTGTCAGCCGCGAGAATGCAAGTTCAAAGCCTCCGACCCGTATCCTCAACCCACAACCCTCTGAGGTGGAGACAAGAGTGTTGCTGACTGAGCCATGCATCCTAAGAGTCTGTCGATCACAGATGCTTGAAGTATTAAAGGCTGGAGAGAAGTAATAAACGATAATAAATAATCCTCGCACTCGATACGGCCCTTTTCACATTTTACCGACGTCTCAAAGCACCTCACGGAATACACTGTTCTGTATAACACGAGACAGCAAGACATCTGTGACCCTCACGTTCGCTCGTTCTGGAACGAGGGGGAGGGGGATGGGGGGGGGGGCAACAGAACTTGCACATAAAACGTTCAAAGAGCTCTTATAAAATAAAACTGTGTCGCTCCTCTGCCAAGAGAACGTGCGTGCGCGCGAACACACACACACACGCGCACCACACACACACACCACACACACACGCGCACACACACACGCGCACACACACACACACAACATGCACACACACACACACCACACACACAACACACACACACGCCTGTGTGAAAACAACCAAATGCGTCCGACAACCTTTTTTTTAACGAGATTCCTCGCATAGCGCCGATGATAAACACCATCCATCTGTCAGCGCCAGGCAACAAACACTCAGACTATTCCAACCCTCGCAGATGTTCGGAGCGATCGTGCGATGTACTCATCAGGGTGTGAGAGTGTGAGGGTGTGCGTGACTATGAGTGTGAGGGTGAAGGTGTGCGTGGGGGTGGGACGGGCGGGCTGCACAAGTCCACGTGTAGGGGGAGTTGTTCCTGCGCGAGTCCGCAGGCATGTCGTGTGAGAGGGTGCAAGGCTTTGCTTGCGTGTTTCCGTGTGGGCAGGTGTTTGCGAGTGATTTGGTGCTGTGTGAGGCGCATGTGTGCTTAAGGGTAGGTGAGTGTCTGTGTGTGTGTGTGTGTGTGTGTGTGAGAGAGAGAGAGAGTGAGTGAGTGAGTGACCGCGTGTGTCCGCTCGCGTATCCACACGCGTGTGCGAGACAGCGCGTTTGAGACAGTGGCCTGTGCTTCCAGCCTCACCTCTCAGGATTAGACACCGAGAGGTTTAAACACAGGTGACCATGGCACAGACCAAAACAGTGAGAAGGTTCAACAGGACAACAGCAGATGTCCACGGACAACTGAACCTAACCTGTACTTATTTTCAACTGGACTGGACAGTGTTCACGCGAACCGAGTTCGACAATGTACGAACTTTGAAAGTTGAAGACAGACACTCCCCCCCCCCCCCCACCCCGAGCGTGTTAAGCCTTTGAGCCCAGTTTCCAAGGCAACACACAGAAGGCTCCCTCGTTCGCTCTCTCTCGCTCTTTCTCTCTCTCGCTCTCTCTCTTTCTCTCTCTCTCTCTCTCTCTCTCTCTCTCTCTCTCTCTCTCTCTCTCTCTCCCCCCCCCCCCCCACATCACGCACGCACATCAAAGAGCAATAAATTGCGATGGGAGAGGCAAAAGGCGACTGGGGCTGACACGCCAGCCTTCAAGAGGTAATACAAATGAGAAATTACTCATGAGATGCGGGGAATTTTCTGTTGACAATGAAGTCTCTCTCTTTCTCTCTCTCTCTCGCTCTCGCTCTCTCGCTCTTACACATTGTCTCCGTCGTCGTTGCGAATGATTCATTCACATCATCTCTTCCTTGCGTGCCTGAGAAGTTCAGTGTGTGTGACCTATTTTCTTGTCGGAGAATTGTCTATAGCCACCGATTTCAATCTCATCGGCCGCTTGGCCCCCCGTCGCCCCCGTTGCAATGTGGGACATGAAGCACAGACTTGTCTTCCTCTCCCGCCTCCCCCGCCCTCACCAATCCCAACCCCACTCCCCCCCCCCACACCACCCCCACACACACACTTTTCAATCTGTCAACCACCATCGAAAAAAGACATGTTAAATATTGCGAACCTGGTGAACGACAATTTGGGGAGACAGTCCGACGAAATGAACTCGCGTCCAAACAATCTTTCGCCTTGTTTTATCGGTGACGAACGGGGCTTAGCGGATCCGCTAGATACACCACAACCACCGTATACAGTGTTCATCTTATCAAGGATAAAACCGGTTGGGTTTTTTTTTCGGTCAGCCTGGTTTACTGCCGAAAGGCGAAAACCCGTCCGTGTATCGAGACCAGAGTGGTTAGTTCCACACACCACCACCCTACACACGGAGATTTTCCTTGCGGTTGAAATGGAATAGAATGCACACGCTCTCTCTTTGTCTCGTCCCAGAGTGGGACACGCGCACCACACACACACGCACACAAACACACACACACACACAACGACTTGTAACAGACACACCAATGCTCACCCCAGTTTTGGTGTGTTGAGCGCAACTTAGCGAAAGCCAAGACTCAATGTGCGAGTGGGTGGAAGGAATGAGGTGGTGATGTGGGGGGGGGTGGGGGGAAAGAAAGGAAGGGTAACTGATGCAATTTCAACCAAAGAAAACGCACACAGCTTGACATTTAGAGATACTGCCTGCCAAGCTACCCTCAGAAATGTCCAGCCAGGACCAATGTACCCTACGGGGGCTTTGTCAATGATATATAAAGGTGAGCAATGCTGCTAAATGCCACTCGATATTGTTGACCTTCAAAAAAGAACATTTTTAAAGCAACGTATTTTCCTTTTAGAATGTATTCCGGACATTCCCTCCCCCCCCCTAATAGTGAGTGTAGGTTTGGGGGAGAGAGGGTGGGTCGGTCAGCGCAAATCAGTGTAAGGAGAAAGGAGCTGGAAGCCTCAAGGGGAGCAGGGATGGGAGCCAAAAGGTAAAGTTCAGAAATGAATGACAGATGGATCGCACGGAGGTTTGAAAAGACAGACTGTTTCACCGGTAATCCTCTTTTAATTGCTTATTAATTAAGGATTAAACAGCGTACGGCTGCTCGGGCCACCAGGAGACAGCTGGCTGTCCAAACCTGAGGGCGGGTCCCTCTCTGTGGAGCCATCTGTAGCCGTTTCCAATGGTCGCTGGTTCCTTTTTTGACAAGGCAGGCAAAGGTGGCGTCACCTGAGGCCTGTCTATGGCATGCTTAATTAGAGATAAACCACAAGATGCCTCTCTTGTAAAGACTGGGACACCGTCACTAGTCAACCCACCTTTCCCCTCTTCATTGTGAACAGTCTGACCAGACCCCCAGCTCCTCCACCAACTCCCCACCCAAAAAAAAACATTGCACCTTGGACCAAACTAGGGTCTCAGAACATATGGATAATAATAATAATAATCCTTGTGTTTCCTATGGTGCTTTTCACATCTTCTAGACTGTGTCTCAAAGCACTTCACAGAATATACTGTAAAGTCAATTGACTGTATATTTCTGGGCGAAATCTAGCAGCCAATTGCGCACAGCAGAGTCCCCCACAAACAGTCATGGATTGAAACGACCGATTTATTATTGTTTTTTTTTTTTTAGGGATTATTATCGGGCGTGTGGAGTAAGGAAAGGTAGCCCAAGGTTTCACCCTGACCTGGAATTGAACGTAGGTCTCTCGCTTGTCAGGCGAGCGCTCGGACCACTGAGCGACAGGACTCCACAGGATGCTTCCAGAAAGCAGTTGTCGCCCATCAGCCAGTCAAAAAGTGTTGACAGAAAAGATTGTTTGATCACTCGAAAAGGTGTTTAATTTGCAGCAATTGCAAACACAATGTCCCTTCCTGGAGCTCAATATTTCTGGCGTTAATCACTCTCTTTACATGAAACTCTTTCTGTATTATCACACGTTCAAATGGTTGGGAATGACAGTAACCCTTGCAGTTCCTGTAGTGGTCAGTGGTTAGAGACACTCCCCTTACAAGCATGAGACCTGTGTTCGAATCCAGGCAGGTCAGGGCAAATCGGCAAGTTTCCTTACTCCACACACGCGCGCCTAATAATAATCCCTCCAAAACACCCCCCCTAACAATTTTAAAATTGGTCATTTCAATCCACGGCTGTTTGTGGGGTGGAGGGGGGGGGACGCTGCTGTGCGCAATTGGCTGCCGCGTTCCGCTCACAAAATACACAGTCAATTCACTTTACAGTGTATTCTGTGAAGCGCTTTGAGACCCAGTCTAGAAGACGTGAAAAGCGCTACGTCAAATATCAAATGCAAGGATTATCACAGCAGTGAGACATCTCAAAGAGCTTCACAGTGAAGTGATAGGGCGTGCGTATTTTGTGGGCGAAACATATAGGTAATATACTGCATTCAATTGAAACGCAGAGTTCAATGAATTGTTTGGAGGCGGTAGGTACAAAGTTTCCCCGTAGCTCTTCTGAACGTTGCAAGCATAATCTCATCTGCCAGTCCATTAACTTTCCCGACTCGTCGATAACACCTAACACTGTCGCCCGTAAGCATTCTAGCTCTGTCCCGTCAATAAAGAGGTTGACTCACTCTTTCCGACTACAGTACACTACTTACGTTTAATTGGAACAAAAAATATTCACCCAGGCAGTGACGCGTGCATCGGGTGACCGTTATACTTGACATATTTTAATAATTTAAGGTCTGGATCTTTTATGGAGACATCTCAAGGTCATTTTCGTTGGCCCTGCATTTCGCCCCCTAGCTAGGCAGTGGGAATCTAATAAAATGTGTGTCGGGCTAATTGCCCCTTGCTCATAATGTACTACTCAATCGCCCTGGATTCCATCCATCACTTCACCACATAATAATAATATTAATAATATCAATAATAATCCTTGCATTTGATATCGCGCTTTTCAAGTCTTCTAGACCGTGTCTCAAAACGCTTCACAATGTACTGTAAAGTGAATTGAATGTACAGCAGCGTCCCCCACACAAACAGTCGTGGATTGAAATTACCAATTTATTATTCCTTTTTTTTTGAGGGATTATTAGTAGGCGTGTGTATGTGTGGAGTAAGGAAACATTCCCCAGGTTTCACCCTGACCTGCCTGGATTCAAAACACTGGTCTCCCGTTTGTAAGGCGAGTGCTCTAACCACTGAGCTACAGAACTCCATTATAACGGGGACCCGTGTGTGTGTGTGTGTTTCAATGTTGTTACCTCATGGGCTATTAGTCCAGCATGAATTTTAGGCTCCAAACTGTATGGCCGGCACAGTGGAGGGATAAGCTCAAACCACTGAAATTGAAATGAAACTGCGGCTCTACAATATTGCTCACACATCTAAACCCACTTGCAAAATCACAAGAGCTGAGTGGGTTCCAAAGGTTCTTCATCCCCTCCGCTCCTCATTCCTTTGCAAAATACCCACCAACTCCCATCAATGGCCCACTTTCACAGCTTTGAGCGTGTGCTTTGTGAAGGAACGAAAGCTTCCCTACCTCCTTGAACGAATCCATGAAGAACGCAGTCCGACGGAGATACCAGGTGAATGAGGCTGGATTGACTGTATCGCACTGTGTAGGGATCTGTGGAGGTAGAAACGCAATCTGTTCAGTGTGTAATGGTCTAAAACGTGTATTATTGACAGAGAGGGCAGGATTCGCACTGCAACAGTTCCATGCGGCAATTGCAACAACAGCAAATGACAACAAGTCAACACTTGTAGAGGGCCTTTCTCTTCGGGAGGACGTCCCGAGGCGCTAAACAGTCAACGGGTCAGGACCCGAGCATGGTGGTCGGAGGGCCAGGGTTGGGGGGTGGGGGAGGGCAGAGAGGCAGGATAACGGCTCAAGGCACGTTCGAAAAGGAGGGTCTTGAGTTCGGCCTTGAAGGAGGCACCGGGGGTAAGGGAGCAAGGCACAGTGGATTGTGTCCACATATATACAGTCAATTTACTTTACAGTATATGCTGTGAAGCGCTTTGAGATGCCTAGAAGACACGAAAGGCACTTATTATTATTATTAATAATAATAATTATTATTATTAATTGGATTCATGTTCAGTTGATCCCATCGCTTCCTTATGCACAGCTTCCCAGCAGGGCAGGAATAGGACCTGTTACACGTGGGACACTTTGCGATCCATGCCTTAAGATGAGAGAAAAAAGAGCCACGAGAACAGGCCCGGGATCAATGAGACTCCAATTTGGGATTCGAGGGAATTTAACTTTCAAGCATCACTGTGCCTTTCCAGGCTACTGGCTCCCTGCGCCAGTCATGCCACAAAACCCAGTGAGGATCTAATTGAGGCTGCCGGCAGCTAATCGATCGTACGGGCAGATATGTAGCTGATGCCAGCCCACAGACCATCAATCTCCTTGATAGGGAGCCGAATGAGAATCCGCATCACAGCTTCAACATTTCCATAAATAGGTTTCCAGCGAAATCCCATTAAAGCTTAAATTAACTCCGCAGGAGTTATCAACGTCTCAGGCTTCGGTCTAAAATTAAACTCGGAGGCCCCACCCCCCACCCCCCCACCCCTCCACCCCACCCAACGCCCCACCTACAGGGACCTGAAATTCCATCCAGTCTCAGCCCTCAGACCACATCGCCTTGCGAATGAAGCTGGACCATGCAAAAGTTCCCGAATTCAGCTACGAATTTTCGCGCAGCTCTTAAAATGAATGCCTGAACGGAGAATATTCTGCCGATTCTTTAAATGTTTTCGTTACGAAATGGCGAAATAATCTCACAGGCGCACTCAGGAGGAGAGGGAAAGGTGAGCCTAGCGATGGTTAAAAGCAGAGACCGAAGGAGACAAATGAGCTCGGAGCTTCACGGAATGGCAGAGTGTGTCGTTTCCAGCCGAGCAGCAAACAGTAGAGTCATCTTAAGATGAGTGATTGAGTTGGCAAGTGATTACACTATCACGTTGAAGGATTTTCAGACACTGAAGTCCATCCAAAATCACATCTATCGCAAGACTGCGGTGAATACTTGCTCAACTCGCTGTCAATTTTGCTCACGATAAATCAACGTCGCAGCCAGGGTCTCGCCATCAGTACGGGACTGTTTTGGGTTTGGAAGCCGACGAAAAGGAACCGTTATAGAAGTGCACATCATCATAATGCTTCAGTTGACTGAGGTCTTGGAATGTAGAAAACACCCACAAAACATCCGTGACTAAGTTGCCACACAGTCGAGAGAAATTGGCTTCGCCAATCGGATTCGTTAACGGACACCTGACAGGCAGACATGACCTCAGTTTAACTGTGAGAAGGCAACGCTGACCACATGGCAACTCCCCAACACCCTCCTGCCACCCCCCACCCAGCACTGTGTTGGGAGTGTTAGCCTAGACTGTGAATTTAAAATGTTGACGTACACTTTGGATTCAACAACAACAACAACAACAAAATTACACTAGTATATAGTGCCTTTCACATCAGGAGGACATCCCAAGGCACTGGACAGTTACCGCTTCAGACCCGAGCTGAGGCGGGGGGGGGGGGGGGGGGGGGGAGGATTGGAGGGAAAATTGGGGGATAAGGAGCTTTACTGATGGGTCCATCGAAGAGGAGAGTCCTGGGGCGAGACTTGAACGAGGCCAGGGAGGGGACGTGGCGGAGAGACTTGGGGATAGGAGGTCACGGATGTAGGGTGGGGCAAGCTGCCTTTAAATGTGAGGACCAGGATCTTGAATTGGATGCTCTGGATGATGGAGAGCCAATGGAGTCGGGCAAGGATGGGGGAAGATAGGGAATTCACTTTCCGATTCAGAGGCGAGATCTTTACCAAATGAGCAGAAGTTAACTGGACCTTTCCACTGCTAGAGTGTTAACTGTACGGTCAACAGGACCAGTGGGTGGAAGTGAACTTCAAAGAATGACGTGGCTCTTACCTTTATACTGCCGGTCTGTGAGAGTGGCAATAAAAAAGGGGGGAGAAAGGGAAAATTGTGGTTACTCAGAATTCTTGCATTTGGTATCACACCTTTCTTGTTTTGGAGGACATGGGAGAAGTACTTATACGTGACTGCGTGAGCTCAAGTCCTATTCAAGTCATGGAGGCCAAAGTATTACTACCTGAACTAGGGTTGACAGCGTTTCAAAGCTCTTCCCATTAGCTCTTGGTCCTAAAATTAAAGGTCGAGCAGAATGTCTAAACCAATCCTCACGCTCGGGTTTAATTTTGAAGCTGGTTTCGTTGTCCCTAACTTCTTAAATTCAAAGGCAAATGAGACTTAAAAGATCGTGGAAAATTCCAGGTCCCTGGATCTCAACAGCTATCTCGTTGGGAGGGATGGCGGGGGTGAAGGTGGTGGTGTGTGAAGGGGGTAGGGGGAGAGGGGGGGGTGTAATCAGACTCTCCTTGGAGCTGAACTGGCTCCCAAGGTGATGAGTTTGGCTACACAACATCGGAATCGAGTCAGACCTCTGTGACGGTCTCGCTAATCTGGTTCCTGAGCAAGGCGGGTCCGCGGTATTCCAGGACAGTGCCGATGATAGCACCAGCCTGGCTCATTGGCAGGGGAGAGAGAGAGAGAGAGAGACATCTCAACGGTACGGCCTTCCCACAGTATTTCCCACAGTGAGAGGCGCTTAGAGCGGAAACAACCAGAGCCATAAATCTCCTACATTGCTTTTCAATTTTATTAAAACTCAGAGAAATAATCCAATTCAGACAACAGCTAGGGGACTCGAACTCTATTTGTGAGCCATGTCCTCCAGCAGGGTCGAACCTATTTTTTTTCTTCTCTCTCTCTCTCTCTCTCTCTCTCTCCACATCCAGTCCTCATTTATCATTGGGATTTCAACGGATGTATTTGGCTGGGAGCAAACCACAAATAACTTTCAAGATCATTTATTCGAACCTAACTTTCCAGACGAGCGCGATGTGTTGGGATGCCAAGGCTGCCCGCGTAATCAACTCCCAAGTAGCACAGCCACATCGACCTTTACTAACCATCCTCGCTCCTGACGTGGAACTCATCACGTCATCGAAATGTTGCGGTCAAAGCGTTTCAAGAAATCTTACTGTCAAGAGCAGAGACTCTGTATTTTGTACAGGGTTTCCCACCCCCAGCACTGCAAATACCGTAATAATAATAGTATTAATCGTTTGATATAGCGCTTTTCACGTCTTCTAGACGTCTCCAAGCGCTTCACAGAATATACTGTAAAGCGAATTGACTGTTTATTTGTGGGCGAAACGCGGCAGCCAATTGGGCACAGTAGAGTCCCCCACAAACAGTCGTGGATTGAAATGACCAATTTTGTTTTGAGGGATTATTTTCAGGTGTGTGTGTCTTTGTGGAGTAAGGAAACGTGCACAAGATTTCGCCCTGACCTGCCTGGATTCGAACACAGGCCTCTAGCTTGGAAGGCGTGTGCTCTAACCACTGAGCTACAGGACTCCACGATAATATAATTTATATATTTTAATATAATAATAATATTTTAGTGTATCATTTGCACACAACAACTTCCTGTAAAGCGAATCACAAAGTTTATTCGAGCAGTTAGAGCGAGTGAGCGAGTGAGCAAGCAAGCGAGCAAGCGAGCGAGCGACTGAGTGAGTGATTGAAAAAGTGCTTGACCCTACAATTCTGCCCCATTATTATTATTAATAATAACAATAAAAGCCCACAGATTTTTTGCCTCCCACAAATACGCTTTGAGACGTTTATAAGACGTGAGAAACACTATATAAAATGAAAAGATTATTATTATTATATTATAACAGGGTTCACCTCTGCCTCTCCGCCACCACTCCACTAAAGATAGTGCCGTTACATACAGTCGTCCTTACCGGAATCATTGCATGCCTGCATCCAAACGCTGTTCTTTTGTTTGGTCTCCATTCGTTCCAGTTTCTGAGCCTCGTATCTCTTCCTCCCTTCTTCCTCTTGGTTTGCTCTGCAGTACTGAGGAGCCAGAGAAGGGTTAAGCTACGTTTCTCTCTTTAACCTCCCTGTAAACACCCCACTAGCCCCAGTCTTGGGAGAGATTTTGCCTCTGAACGCACAAGTGATTGCAGGCCCCAGAGGGAAAGAGAACTCGGTGACTTGAGCTTTAAGCCTCCACTATCCAGAGTCTAGAACATGTCCCAAAAGCTTTCTGCTTCACACCTTCAATCCGGTCTGAGACTGTTCAGGTGGAATTAAAGATGCTTATTGAGGCTTCAATAAAATAAAGAAAGGGGAGTTTTCTCCCTCGTATTCCTGGCTGACGATCCTCTCGATAAAATTGGTCACTCACTGTTTGCGGCGGTGCGTCAGACTTTGCTGCGCCTAAGACAACTACCAGAGAAAGGGCTTCGAGACATAATATTCCTTGGATTTTATATACTGTAGCACCTAGTCACGTCATTGAGCCAAATTGTGTGGGAAAAATCAACATCTGTGGGCGCGATGAAGGATTATTTCATTGAGGTTCGCCCTTTGATCAACTGCCGATTATTCCATTTGAACGGGAGGATCTGAATGACTTTTCTTTGGTGTTGTTGTTGTTGCAATTTCCTGGCATTGTATAGGGCCTCTCTCTCTCTCTCTCTCTCTCTCTCGTATTTTCAGACCAGTTAAAAAAAAGCATTGCCGCGGGGCCACGCGAGGTCCAAAGTAAAACATCTGATGCAGCTGATTGATGCTGACTGACAATGCACTCAGCGCTGCGAAGACACAAAACCATTTGGAAATCTGTTTTGTGGGGTATTGAGTGTGGGTGAGATGTATCAGGCCTGTTACATGTCAGTCTGGCTCAAGTTAGCAACGCCTCACCTCTGAGTTAGAAGGTTGTGGGTCCAAAGGCAAACTTTCGTGACTTTGAAAACACACATAGTCTAGGCCAGTGGTTGCCAAACTGTGGGGGGCACGCAACTCCTTTGGGTGGGCGGGTACCATAGGCTGAGAAGGTCGGGGGGGGTGGGGGGGGGAAGGGGTGGGGGGAGCGTGGAGCTTTAGAGCCTCGAGCCCCCGAGTGCCGAGTGGAGCCGAGCGGAGTGTGAAGGAGGGAGTGGGGGGGGTGTAAGGAAAACGTTGAGTTAGGGCGGGGGAGGACGTTACTAGTCAAGCCACTGGTCTAAAGTTGACCCTACTGCGCAGACCTTGGTGGAGGGGGGGCGGGGCGGGGCGGGGGGCGGGAGGAGGGGGCACGACGTCTTTTAGATGAGATGATGGGAATCCCTCACGGTTTCCTGGCCAATGATCCTTTCGAAAAATTTGGGTCACTTTCTTGGTGGCGGTTTTGTGGGACCCTTGCTGCCTCGGCAATAGGGCTGGCCTGGCCAGGTAAGTAATTTCCGCCTCACCGGGTGTAATCCTGTCCATCGCTCTGGAGGATGTTTTTGGTTTTGGTGGCAGGTTGAATGCCACCGTGATTATCGGGCGAAAAGAAAAAAAAATCCACTTGCGAAGGCACTTTGACTGACATTTCCAAGTGATAAAAGATCGCGTCTCGCTCGCCATTCCACGTTTGACTGATGTAGGCTGGACGCTCTATTGTTTCTCGGTTATCTTGACGCGAGTCACTCACGCTGTCCTGTTTCCCCTTGAAATGAGATACTCCGAACAGAGAGGCTCAAAATATTGGCTTTCATCCAAACTAACTATTCCTTCTTCCAATCCCGCTTCAAAGAATGGACTCACTGAGTTCCACTCTATGTCCGGAATAATTGTTTTGAACAGAACTACTATTTGGGGAAAGAGTGGAAGGGTTTTTTATAGGAATGATCTGGATTAAATGTTATGGCGTGCGAGCACTCAAAAAACAGTGCGGGACAGTGGTCAGTGCCACTTAACACAGATTCCCATCTAATAACTGTCTAATAATATAATAATAATAATCCTTGCATTTGATATGCAAGGATTGCATATCAAATTTCACATCTTATCAATGTCTCAAAGCGCTTCATAGAATATACCGTGAGGTGAATTGACTATATATTTGTGGGCGAAACGCGGCAGCCGATTGCGCACAGCAGCGTCTCCCACACAAACAGACATGGATTGAATGACCAAATTCTTATAGGCTTTGTTTTGGACAGATTATTATTAGGCATGTGTATGTGTGCGGAGTAAGGAAACTCACCCGAGGTTTCGCCCTGATCTTCCTGGGATTCGAAACCACTGGTCTCTCACGCTTGTGAGGTCTCTAACCACTGAGCTACAGGTCCTCTCACAAATCGGCACCATTTCACCAGGGTGGGGTCTCGCTCCCTACTAAAATCGAGCGACAATGTGGGGGAGGGAAAGAAGGGTGGGTGGGGTGGTGGTGGGGGTGGGGGGAAGGTGGATTCTCATACCTTTATGGGAGGAACCTTGACTACTTTATCCATCGACGTCAGGGACACGGGCACATACCAGAGGGTTGCTCTGTTGGTCAGTCTCTTCTCTCCTGGAAGGAAGTTTTTTTTTTTTTTTAAATGACGTCGTCACATTTAGTGAGAGTGGGTGGCTCACCTTTCGCTCCTCACATGTCACGGATCTGAGCGTGCGAAAGCAGATTATTTTCAAATCGTAGCATCCCCCTCCGAAGCGAGTTGGCTTTGCGACAACAGCAGCAACGAAATTACATCGACTGAGCGCCTTTCACGTCGGGAGGACGTCCCAAGGCGCAGAGTGGCGTTTTAGAACAAGCATACGCTATACTTGCTCGGGGCAATTGTGTAAAGTGAATAAAACCCTATACAACCACTGGGGTCCTGTTATAGAAGCGCAGCAATCCCGTATGCAGTGACTGGAGTTTACTGTTACACAAGTCGCGGAAACCACGTGAGACTTTTATATTGTTAAAGCGCAATAATTAAAGCAACTAAAATTAAATGAAATTTAAATAATTAAAGTGCAATAATTGCGGGCACTGGTAATCGGTAATAAATAATAATAATAATAATAATGATCCTTGCATTTGATACGGCGCCTTATCACGTCTCCGAGACAGCGTCCCAGAGCGCCTCGCTGACTATAGCGTAAATCACGCAGGCAGTCGCGGATCGAGCGGCCGATGCACCGAGAGCGGGAGGAAAAGACCGATTTTTGTACTGCGGACGTACGTTCGGCGGGCGGATAATTCGTGACTTTCGCAAGCCACCCGTCGCGCCGCAGTCCCCGCTCTTTCCGAGAGCAGTTTTTCTCGCTGCGCGGCGAGAGTCGCTTCACGGCGGAATTCAAGAGCTGACACATTCGTGATCGTGCGAACAGCACGCCTGCTCAGCCAGACACACACAGGGCTTCAATCACACCTGCAGAATATTACACGGCTGGGGCGGAGGACAGCTGTTTCTAAAGGTGGATTCAAACCGACTGCTACTCTTGAGTATTTTTTGTATTTTTAAACTGTTCACTTGCAGCCAAAGCTGGAAGAAAATCCTCCCCATTCTCTCCCCCGGTCTTGCCGACTCCGCCATTGGCGTCCGTCCGGGCTTTCAGCCTCTCCGCCTCCACTGTTTGGAACTCTCTCCACCCCACAGTCCCTCCGCCTCGCTCCCTCCCTCCCTCCACCTCGCTCCCTCGCTCCCTCCCTCCGCCTCGCTCCCTCCCCCCCTCCCTCCCTCCAAGGCCCATCTCCTTTTTGATGTGCCTTCAGTCACTCCCCACTAACCCTCCCTTCCCCTCCACCCAGCACCCAGCTCAGGTCTAAATCCTAACTGTCCAGTATCTTAGAACCTCCTCCTGATGTGAAAGGCACCGTGTATATGAAACGTGTTGTTGTTTATTTGGTCAATTTACTAGGTCAATTGCTACTCGTTCTCAAAGTGCCTCACAGAATATGCCGCAAACTGAATTGACCGTATATTTGTAGGCGAAACACGCCCGACGTGAAAATGAAAATAAATGTAACGTCGCGGTTTTTGTCGTTGCTCTGTGGGCTGATGTACTGCAACAGGGTTTAAACATCCCACTGCGCTCTAGGGCGAGCGAATCGACATTGTTTTTCCGTCACGAAACAAGAGAGCTTCGAGGCACGCGAAGGGTGTGTGTGCGTGTGTGTGTGTAAAAAAAATCCTGAGAGGTTTTTCAGGGGACGTTCTGCGTTCTGGGATGTGAACGATAATTATGTATAGCTATACGTTTTTTTTTTAACAGGGGCTTTAATGCGACAGCCCGATGCATTCACGCCCGAACTAAAACAATCCTGACAGTCCGGTCTCCGTAGCAACGCTATGGAAATCTCTCTCTCTCTCTGTTCTCTTTTTCTCTCTCTCTTTCTTTTCCTCCTTTCTGATTCTCTCCCTTCCCCTTCCCTCCCTCTTTTCCTCCTCACTCGCTCGCCCGCCTGCTCGCCCGCCTACCCACAGGCTCTCGCTCGCCTCCTCATTTAATTCCGAATAAACAGCAAATTGATTAATGAATTCTATTTATACATTGACCCCCCCACCCCCTACCATTCTTTTTTTTCTTACGCCCAGTTTCTTCAAACCTCCCCTCTCCCCACGTCACACCGGCCTTTGACCGCCCCTCTCCCCCCCACCCCACCCCCCCTCTCTACTCCCACCAGATTACCGTAATTGTAACAGGGAGGGAGGGGTGAAAGGAAGACAGCAAAACGGGGCTCGGGCAAATATGCGATCTGTTTGCTCGACACGTTTAAGGCTCCTTCAGATCACCCGCAAACTACAACTGCACTCGCCCCGCAGATTTGAGCCTAATGGAAGATGACAGCCAGCTCCTAAAGTCTGCTCCGATTACTTTCCCTCGTTGGATCGCGCTTTAAGCAAAGTGCGCAGGAAAACGGTGCCTGGGCTTTCAGATTGCTGCTCGCTTCTCCCCCCTGAACAAAACTCCCCATTTGTCTTTTTTTGGGGAGGGGGAGGGGGGGGGGGGGCGGGGCAGGGGGGGGATTACGGAGCGCTTTGAGTCGTTGATAAGATGTGAAGAGCGCTGTATCCAATGCCAGGATTATTATTATTATTATCTTCCGTTATCGGAAGAAGTCACAACCACAACAACAAACAATAAAGGTACACTTGCAAAGCGCCTTTCACGTCGGGAGGACGTCGCAAGGTGCTAACACGCAGCCCCCCCTCACTTCCACCCCCCCTCACTTCCACCCCACCCACCCACCCACCCACATACAAAAGTGTACCTCATAAATATTTAAATCACAATTGACTGGACTGAAGATTTTCCCCCCCACCCCCCCACCCCCCGACTCTGTACTAGTTGAACATTTAAGTCAAAATGGAAGTGAACAAGCCAAGTCTGGGTGGAATAGATGCTTTGCCTGACCGATAAGATAGCAAAATGTTTCAGGGATTCGAACGAAACACCGAGAGAACTGATGGATGGGAGGTGATTAACTGCATGTGCCAAAGCTGTCTAAACACTTCACTGCATATGTAGTATACAAGCCTCAGATTTATTAGCTTAATGTGCCCGTGGATGGACAGGAGGAATATTTGACGGGGCTGATCACTTGTGGCTTCCCAGAGGAAGTGTGTAAACACAGTTCCATTCTCGACCCCCACCTCAGAGTCCAAATGCCTGACTGTCCCAATAATTTGGGTCATCCTTCTTATCGAAGGAACGAACACTATATGATCTGGTTACTCTCTAATTCTAAAAGCTGCGGAGCGTCTTATCACGGAGAGAGAAAAAAAAATCCCAACAGCGCTGCACGGAGGATTAAGTCAAGTGTAGTGACTGTGTGTTGTGTCGGCGGACGCGGCAGCCGTTTGATTTGAGTGCTGACACCACAACGGAAGCCCCAGCCCTCGGGTGAATCGGTCGCTCGCTCTACCTTTGATGATGTTTTCAGCCAACACGTTGACTTGGACTTCGACTGAGTGAAGGGACGTGTAGGTGATCTCAGCGCTGACGTGAGCCACCTCGCCGATGGACATGGGAGACAGGAAGTCCGTGCGCTCGACCCGAACCAGCAAGGCCGCGCAGCATTCCTGAAATAAACAGAACAGACCGTCTTGAACTCACTGCAACACTCCGCTCCATTCCCGTGACGAATCCAGCAGGATAACATCAATCAAAGCCACACTAGTCCCCGCCTTCGATGCAGCCGTTTGTCCTCTGGCTCGGTGGTTAGAGAGACACTCGCCTTACAAGCGTGAGACCTGTGTTCGAATCCAGGCAGGTCAGGGCGAAACCTTGGCTCAGTTTCCTTACTCCACACACACACACACACACACACACACACGCGCGCGCTCGCACGCACGCCTAATAATAATCCGTCCAAAAAACCCACAATTATAAAATCGGTCACTTCAAACCACGACTATTTGTGTGGGGGGGACGCTGCTGTGCGCAATTGGCTGCCGCATTTCGCTCACAAATACGCAGTCAATTCACTTGACAGTATATTCTGAGAAGCACTTTGAGACGTCGATAAGATGTGAAAAGCCGCCATATCAAATGCAAGGATTATCTATATTATGCTGTACATAGAACAAAATGCAAGCGACCGCCAGGATGGTGGGAGGCGAACCGGATGGACCTTGGTCTTCCTCCCTCTTCGACAGTCCCATCGGTCACCCTCCCCTCCCTTCCCTCCACCCTTCCCCAATCTCAACCCCCCTCAGCTCGGGATCTGAAACTCTGAACTGTCCAGTCCAGCAACTTGGGACGTCCATCCCAAAGTACAAATCCCACGTAATTTTATTATTAAAATTGTTATTATTTATTGTTATTTTGCCTAGAAAATTCTGAGGTGCTCAAAACACAGTCTGTGTTACACGTGGGGGAACCTTTACGTTACGGCCTGCGCGTTACAGCTGGTGAGTCGCATACCTATCGCCTCCGCCTCCCCGACATCTGTCGGGGTTGAGGGGGCGTTTGTTATTCACACACCGAGGACCGGGATTCATAAAACAAAACTTTCATGCTTTCAGAAATGATTAACCGTCTGCAGTCCGGTCGCCTCTCTCAACCGACGCGTTTGTTTTCTACCGGGTTTCATTCACTACCCACGGTCACCAGAGGCTATGGCCAAAAATGGGTCTTCAAATCAGGGTCACTGTGTTTTGTCAATAGGGCTCGCGGAGGTCAGGGCACTCAAAATCTCCCACCGCGGTCGAAAATTGGATGGAAACAGAGGAATCCCTTTCTGAAGCACACACTGACACCTACTCCTACCAAGGCCAGTGAGACGCATACAAGGGTATTTACTGCCAGCGATATCATCGTGTCACACCGAGAGAGGGACATTGCCTGGCACCAGGCATAACACTAACCGGTCTTCATCGGACCGCTCTCGGTCTTGTCTTATGAGCACATCACGGCTCTTGCAGACTTTGCTTGGACCTGCCTCCCACCCTCCCCCCACCCACCCCCTGCCCAACACACATTCTGGAACTCCATCCCACGGTCCCTTCGCCTCCCTCCCTCCCTCCCTCCCCAGCCGTTCTCAAGAACCTCCTCTTCGACAGCGCCTTGGGACGTCCTCCTGATGTGAAAGGCACTGTATACAAATGTAATTTTGTTGTTGGTGTTGTTGTTGCTGCCCTCCCAACTCTCTCCCTCCAATCCCCTCTCTCTCTCTCTCTCCCCGTCACTCCCCCCTATCACTCCTAACCTATCACCCTCCCTTGCCCGGGTCCCGACCTGAGTGTTCAGTGCTTTGGGACGTCCTCCCGACGTGAAAAACTGCTCTATAAGTGTAACTTGCTTGTTGTTGTTGTTGTTGTTGTTGTTGTTGTTGTTAAAGCATATACTTGGTCCTTGTCTAAACAGACCAGGGAAAATGTTATATATGTACACAAAAGCATCGCTCGATATCTTGGATTGCAAGTCACACGCAGGGTATTTTTACAAACTCGTTCGCACTTGGCGAGTGTCGTCGTCTGAAACCACAAAGGCTGCATTGCGACTGGCATTGTGTCGGTTCGAATTGAGGAGCGGGAGAGAGAGAGAGAGAGAGAGATGCAGAGGAAAAGTAGTAAGGTAGATATATTGAAATTGGTCGTCCACTTCATGGCTGCACGAGGGACGCTTCTAGACGTCTCAAAGCGCTTCACAGAATACACTGTCAAGTGAATTGACTGTACATTTGCGGGCAACACAGCGGCGTCCCCCACAAACAGTCGTGGATTGAAATGACCAAGTTACCATAGTTTTAATCCGAGGGATTATTACCAGGCGCGTGTGTGGAGTAAGAAACTTTCCCCAGGGTTTCGCCCTGACCTGCCTGGATTCGAAACACAGGTCTCACGCTTTTAACGTGAGTGCTCTAACCACTGAGGACTCTTGACAGAGATTGAAGACGTAGAGTATTCTCCTTTCCCCTCAACACAAGACAACTAGAGAAACAGACACAGATGCTAATCTGATGTGGAGGAAGGTGTAAACAGTGCTTTTTTTTTTAGCAACTTAAAATTGCGCGATCTTAGCCTTTAGATGATGCGGAAATTTCTTAATTTAGAAGTTGTCGTTTCCGCAGGCCTTTTAATGGTACCCCCTCCCTCCCTCCTCCCTCCCCTTCCCTTCCCTTCCCTCTCTCCCCCGGAAACCAATGCCTCCCTCCTCCGGAAACCAACGGTGTTAAAAATGTGAAAGTAAAAAATAATACAGAACTGTTGCTATGAGAACAGGGAAGCCTGGAAAATAACTTTCCGTCCACGTGACGAAGCTCCCACAAACGGCACTGACACCCGGTGGAGACGGAGGGTAACTGAAGACCAAGATTTGTGCTCCGGTGACGGACGATTGTGGGTCATTTCCACATAACCCGAGCAATCCTAATAATAATCGTTGCGTTTCTTTTGACACGGCGCTTTGCACATCTTCTAGACTCCTCAGAGCGTAACTTCACAGAATTTACTGTCAAGTGAAATCGACTGTATAGATTTGTGGGCGAAACGCGGCAGACAATTGCGCACGGCAGCGTCCCCCCCACCCACCCCCCCACCACGCACAAATAGTCGTGGATTGAATTGACCAATTTTTTTTTTTCAGGCTCTCTCATTAGACTTGTGGAGTTAAGGAAACTTGCCCAAAGTTTCGCCCTGACCTGCCTGGAATCGAACCCAGGTCTGTTGCTTGTGAGGCGAGCGCTCTAACCGCTGATCCACGGGAGAATTCGCCGAGTGTTTTTTGAGGCGTTCGAGGCGTTTAGAGCCCGTCCCGTTATTTTACACTCCGTTTCCTTCGTGTTTCCTGGTGAATTCGTGGGTGTCTCCCTTTTGGCTCACGAAACACAAGGTTCCAGTAGCCTGTCACTGGGATACACTGGTACCACATTCCAGGTTTTTTCCTTCAGTGAATTACCGAAGGACGAGTGGGGGGTGGGGTGGGGGGAGTGGGAGGGAAGCCAACAAGGCCACAGAATAAGAGACGTGCAGCGTTTTCGGGAACAATAAAGGGTATGTCCGCGGGTCAATTTCATTCGATCACAGAGACAAAAGGGTCAGTAGTGACAAGCCTTGAGAGATCACGTGCGTTCAGTACAGCGTACGCTGGCAGAGCAGGCTACACAAACAGCTGCAGGCTTGGAATCCTGGAGCTCCTGTAGCTCAGTAGGTTAGAGCGCTCGCCTTAAAAGCGTGAGACCTGTGTTCGAATCCAGGCAGGTCAGGGCGAATCCTTGGGCAAGTTTCCTTACTCCACACACACACACACACACATATACACACAAGCCTAATAATAATCCCTCAAAAAAAAACTGCAATAATAAAATTGTTTCATTTCAAACCACGACTGTTTGTGGGGGACGCTGCTGTGTGAAATTGGCAGCCCACAAATATACAGTCAATTCATTTTATAGTATATGATGTGAAGCGCTTTGAGACGTCGACAAGATGTGAAAAACGTTATATCAAATGCAAGCATTATTATTATTATTAATTCCATTGATATCCATGACCATCTTTGGCGTGTTGGGTTTATTTATATATTAAATTAGATCATCCAGAATCTGGAAAAATTGCTGAATATGGTGAATGAAGTGGCTTTTCCGTAGCTTTCGAAAGGAACTCGCAGGAGAGATGCGCGCGCCAGAAACCTCCTGTGTCCGGACGCTTTAAAATGCCAAACCGCAAACAACGCAAATCCAGACCCAGGTGGAATTTCATCCCGAGCAATTTATTGCCAGTCGGTGCGGAACGAGATTGCCGAGGAAGTCAGGAGGATCACGTAGGCTGATCTGCAGAAGTGACTGCCTACCTTTGTGTTAATCGACGCACGGCAGGTCTCAAAGGGGTCAGTCAACAGGGACTGACGACATCACTGTCAGTTACATGACAGCGGAAGAGAGAAGCAATGAATGATTTCTCAGGGATTTAGCACGCATCACCATACACGCTCCTAGCACCTTTAAATGAAGCTGATCCGCACCTTTAAAAGGGGTCCCGACTTTCTACGCCTGAAATGTCGCCCCGTCTTGGCCCGCGAGACCTTCCTAAACCCCTCCGAGCGACCATCCCCCTTTCCATTGACAATCCTGAGTTGACGCCACTTGAAACAGATTCAAAACCTTACTCCACACGCCCAAAAATAAACCTTCAAAACAAAAATTGGTCATTCCAATCCACGACTGTTTGTGGGGTCACTGCTGTGAGCAAATGGCAGCCGTGTTTCACCTACACAAAAAAAATACAGTCTATTCACTTTACAGTATATTCTGTGGATTGCTTTGAGATGTCTGGATGACGTGAAAAGTGCTATATCAAATGCAAGGATTATCATGATTATTATTAATAACCAGCCAGCAGAAATTCGGAATTCAGAATTGGGAATAAAAAAAATTTTAAAGCCTAACCTCCAACTCAGCCTAGTATCATCTCTGGTTTTCCCGCAAATCAAAATAACCCAAAACTGGCAAATATGATAATAATAATAATTATATTCGATACAGCGCCTTATCATGTCTTTGAGAGGTCTCAAAGGACCTCACAGAATATACTGTGAAGTGAATTGACTGTGCATTTTATAGGCTAAACGCTGCAGCTAATTGTGGACAGCAGCGTCTGACAAACAGTCGTGGATTGAGTGACCAAATTAATTCCTCTAACTTTTACTCCCGAAAAGCGATCCAGCAATCGACTAACAAGTAACCGTTGGTCCCTACTTACTGCTAGGTAAACAGAGGCATGTGTGCGTGTGTGTTTGTGAAGTAAGAAAAATTTCCCATGCCCCATTAATTATCAGTTACCAGAGTAATGTGCCCTGGTATCTAACACCTACCCAGGGAAAGTGGAAATAAGACGAGTGGATCTGGATATCGTAGCAATAAATATATCAGTGGCTTTACAGCAATCCCAACTACCTTGAGATGCACAAAATCTCCATAATCCCTACTGAGACTGCGAAGAATATAAGGTAATGGAAGATAGCTTTCTGTTTCCATTACCATAATCCTGCTTGAGCTGAGCACAGACAAACCACCTCGTCCCAAGTTCTGAAGATACAAATCTAAATCACTTGCACGGAGGCGAGCCTGATAGGGTGGGAGTGTGGTGAACAGCCAGATCAACAACAACAAGTTACATTAATGACAAACCCTGTATTTAATATAGCATTTCATCGTGTCTTCTAGATGTCCTCCCGACGTGAAAGGCGCTCTATAAATGTAATGTTGTTATAGGCACCTCACTAAGCATACTGTAGTGAATTGACTGTATATTTTGCGGGCAAAACGCGACAACCAATTTCTCTCTCTCTCTCTCACTCTCTCTCTTACTTCTACTCCCTGCCCTCTGGGTCACTGAGAGGCAATTTCAGTCCCTCCCTTGAAGACAACTTGCAATCATTCCCCACCTTTGCTCCCATTTCCAGGAACCAACCAAACTAGAAACCTGGCTCCCACTGGGATAAGTGCGGGTTTCAAACGTGAATTGAGACACCCACAGATGTGAGCAAACACTCTACTCTAAAGACACCTAATGTTCTCCCAGCAGGAAGGTAACACTTTTGGTCTGTAACGAAATGTATTCAACATAATCAGTGGAACAATCTCATAGTGAGCCGGATCTTTGATACCATCAGTGACTGGATTTAAGAAAAAAAATTGCTGATACTACAGTAATAATACTTGTATTTGGCATATATGACGCCTTATCATGGAATCAAGGTGTCTCAAACCATATATACAGGATATACTGTAAAATTAATTCATCTCATTTAGTCATGAACCCAGTTGGACAGAAGTTGTATTTGTGTTCAGATTGAATTGTGAGCTTCAACGGCAGAGTAACCGTTCTGTATTCCTGTCAATGTTTTATTCCAGCGTTTGAATAATGGTGCATTTAAAATGCAGTACACACGGGTTACAGCGCCCCTCTGGTGGCTGGATCATGGTATAGCTCAAGACTGTTTTGTTCTCGGTAGCTGCCAACACATTCTTCCCAATACAACTCATCAGTTCACTTATCATTGTGTCAATTACACGAGAAGCCACCCTAGCAAATGTTTATATATATATTGTATTATACTATACATATTATATATGTTATATATTTTATATATAGAGAGAGAGAGAAAGACAGAGAGAAAACGGGGTTGGAATAAATATCTGGCAACACTCTGCAGGTCAGGCAGCATCTTTGAAGAAGGTCATCTTTGCCCCACCCTACATCTGTGAGCTCCTGACCCTCTTCTAACCTAACCTGCCCGTCCCCTCCACTCAGCAGGCTCCGGCCTGCTCCGCGTCCCCCGACCCACACCCCCACCATTGGCGGGCGACCCTTCAGCCACTCTGCCCCCAAACTCTGGAACTCCATCCCTCAGTCCCTCCGCTTCAACAGCCCTCCCTGGCCACCTTCAAGTCCCGCCTCAAAACTCTCCTCTTCGATGGGATCCATCGGCAACTCCTAATCGCCCCCTTCGCTCCTCCCAAACCCTATCCCCAAGTCCGTCCCCAGCTCGGGTCTGAAGCAGTGACCTTCCAGTGCCTTGGTATGTCCTCCTGACGCGAAAGGTGCTATACAAGTGTCATTTTTGTTTGTTGTTGCTGTTGCTAACAGTGGTGAAGCCTGACACCAAGCACGGGGGGTGGGGGTGGGGGGGGGTGGAGGGGGGGGGGATCAAGGGGAGAGGATTGAGGGGGAGAGTTCCAAAGTTTCGGGGGCGTGGTGGCTGAAAGCATGATGGAAAAATCTGTAGTGTCCTATTTGTGGTGCCGTCTTTTGTGAGGACCTTGTTTTCTGAAATCGAGCGGACGCTTGGTTTCCTGTGCTCTTCTCTGAATAAGCGGAAGCTATATGTTAATCGCATGTGGTGGAGGCAGGGAAGATGAAATTCACAATCCACAGCTTTAACCGCATCCTCACTAATTCTCAACTGTCAACATTATCAAGTTGATTCTGTCCCACACCTTCCTCACTCTGGGTGGCGCTGGGTGGTGGGGGGGGTTAGGTGGGAGGTGGGAGCTGTTGGAAGGGGGGGTTGGGTAGAGAAATGCCTTCTTGAGCTCCTTACTGTCACATAAAGGTGTCTTTAAATTAGAAATGCTGTCTTTGATAGGAACCTGAAAATGCCACTATGACCTGTCTGCAAGCGACTGTTTCTTCCCTTTCCTCTTTCAAGGCCGGTTTGAAGACTTTCCTCTTCGACCGTGCCTTTTGTTCCACCCAGAATTTTTCGACCTCCCCTACGTGTTTCACCCCTTCCCGTACACTCCCCTCCCAGCTCGGGTCACACGCCTCCTGTGCAGCGCCTTGGGATGTCCTCCCGACGTGAAAGGCGCTTTATAAGTGTAATTTGTTGTTGTTGTTGTTGTTGAAGTATACACACTGTCAATTTCGTCCACAAAATACAGTCAATTCACGTTACGGTGTAATCGGTGAAGCAGGCATCTCAGCGACTTGATAAGGCCCTATAATGTAACAGAATGGCGTATTATTTTTCTGCCAAGTTACAGGAAACTGGATTAGTTTGACTTGAGGACTATCAAACCCCCCCACCGTGTCAAAAAGCTCGGTGAGGCGAAGGAAACGGCCAGAGTGAGAGAAAGCCATCAGCTCAGTTGTGAGACCCCAAGTCGACGAGGGCTTAATGGTAAAATTCCTACAGACTTACTAATTGCTGACTGTTGCAGTGTCTGGTGCTAATGATGATTCCAGCTTCCTCGATCATCTTCAGTATCGTTCCTCCGTGAACATTGCCGGCTATATTGGCGTCATCGAGCCGCATAATCCTAGGGGGGGAAGAAAAAGATCTCTCGGTCAGTCGATAGTCAGTACACCCAGTTGGGTCTGGAGATTTGTTCTCTCTGAACAGCACTGAACCAGGTACGTAGAGCTACGAATTGCATCGCAAGACGGCCATTCAGTGCGTCGCCCACACTAAAATCTATCCACCACCCAATCTCTCATCGTCTTTATAAGTTCCCTAATTTTTTTTTAATGGAGCGGGGTGGGGGGGGAGAATCCAGTCGAATGTCTGACATGCGGGAAACCCATCAGCACACTTAAGAAGAATAATAAAAATAAACGTCACATTTCATCACATTTCAAATAGCGCCTTGTCAGTTCGTTGAAGTTTCTCAAAGCGCCTCATGGCAAGTGAATTCACTGCATATTTTGTGGGCGAAACCCAGCAAGCAACCCACTTGCGCACAGCAGTGTCCCACGGACAATTATTAGATTGAGTGAACAAAACCATAGTTTTGGGGATATGAAGGCGGAATTATTACTCCCGGAAAAGCAATCAGTAAAAAGTAAAAGGAGCCCGGACTTTGGAATCAGATCAGCTGCTCGCTATGAGGTGGGAGCGAGAACCTACACAGGTCCTTTACCAATCACATTTGGAAGAATGACAGTCAGCAA
This sequence comes from Hydrolagus colliei, assembly GCA_035084275.1. Lineage (NCBI taxonomy): Eukaryota > Metazoa > Chordata > Chondrichthyes > Chimaeriformes > Chimaeridae > Hydrolagus > Hydrolagus colliei. The sequence goes on from CM068767.1 coordinate 5,917,636, forward strand.
ATGCAACATTCAAACATTTTCAGGGTTACAACGATACTGCTGGTTTAGCTAAACTAGGAAGTCAGTCACACGATTAATTCCAACGCTTAATTGTTTTTTCCCCTTGCAACAAAACTTCTCAGAACGTTTTGCCCAGTTAGTTCCACCCTACTGGAGGGGGGTTGGGGGGGGTGGGGGGGAGGGATAGTCTGAGGCTTGTAGGAGGTACAGGAACTGAGTGTGGGAATGGTTCCCTGTATTCCCAGAGACTAGACTGTCCTTCCAGGACCTGCTGATGATCCATGACCTGCAGGCAATGTACAAATCAGTAAAGTATATCATTACCTTATCGTGGTCATGATACAGCCGCCAGTCAGTCAGTCAGTCAGTCAGTCAATGAGTATGTAGTGGGTTCTCCCACCCTTCCTCCCAATCGCTTGACAGGAGAGAATTGAGTAGTAGTTACTGTTCACAGGCAAACTATTATTGCAGCACAAAGCTTGTTTGAATCCCCCAGTCTAGCGACGCCCCTCCCCCCCCCACCCCACACCCTTAGGGTTTTGATGGCTCGGGTCTGATAAGATATCAAGTATACGTGTGTGTGTGTTTTTAATTGGGGGTGGAACTGCTGGTGTGGCCAGTCACTCAGTCAGTCAGTCAGTCATCAATTCAACTGACTTGTTTTGCAAAGAATCTATATATATATATATAAAACACATTTATATAAACACACACATACATCTACATAGAGAGCCTTAAAAAGCCTACAAGGCGAGAGAAAGAACGCAGAAGTCAAACCTCAACTCCTCAATGTCCATTTCCTACATCTTGTGTGTCAGTCAAGCCCACAAAGATAATACTATAAATATATAAAAAGGTATAGTTTTTCCAATTTCCCCTTTTATGGATATCTCTCTCTCTCTTTCTCTTTAATATATCCTATACATTGTGACATAAATATAAGCACACGTACACACATTATACACAACCACAAAAAAATTCCGCTCTCTTTCGCTTTCTCTTTCTCTTTGAGTCAAAATCTCCCCCACTTTAGGTTTAAGACAGTGAGTCACAAAGTCAGTCCTACATTCGATCTGTGGTCCTTACTTGGTTTGGAGTTGGAGCTATGATAGGGGAGGGAGATGGTGGTACGGCGCTTTTCACGTCTTCTAGACTGTGTCTCAAAGCGCTTTGCAGAATGTATTATAAAGTGAATTGACTGTATATATGCCACGAAAAGCAGCAGCCAATTGCGCGCAATATATTATACCTAACACAACTCTAGCTAACTAGGTAGGTAGGTAGGTAGGCAGGCAGGCAGGTAGGTAGGTTGGTGGTTAGTTGGGCAGGTGGGTGGGTGGGTGGGTGGGTACCTTATAAATAAGTTGGAAGAAAGATTTTCTTAATTGAATTTGTGCAATCTATCACAACCAATTCTGCTCTACCGGGTCTGGCCTCCTGCTTATCCACCGAATTCTCCGTTCCACTGTCGGTTGCCGTGCCTACATCCCAAGGATGGAACTCCCTTTATCACTCCCCTCGCCTCGCCCCCTCCTTTCCTATTTTCAGCTCGTGCCCTTTTCTACCGCCCTTTTGGTTCACCTTTTACCCCCCCCACTACCCCCACCCTCCCCCTGGCTCGGCCCCGGAACCGCTTTTGTGAAGCGCTCTGAGACACCTGTACAAATCCAAGTTGTTGTTGTCGTTGCTTCTATCTGGGTAACTTATCGCCCCCTGTGACCCACATTCATTTTCTTTTGACCCTCACACAGTTTTGGATTTGCTCTCTCGCTCGCAAGTTTGCGTGGAATCTACTTGCATACATCAGCGCCTTGGGACGTCCTCGCGACGTGAAAGGCGCTATGTAATTGTAAGTTTTGATTGGTTTGTTTGATTGATACATCAACCCTTGGTTTTTTTTGGTCTCCTCAAATGACTGCCATTGACCCATTAAACAAAGAAGACTGCACCCACTCGAGGGGACGTGAGAGACACTGGTAGAGGAAGTGTTAGCAATGGCCCACCTGAAAATGCAACTCATTTGACTAACTAAACAGGGTTGTCAGTTGAAAGTACCAAAGTTCATTCCTACACATGGAACTGAAAGTCCTCCCCCTTTGCGCAGTGATGCAAAGCAAAACAATTCCACATGAACTCCACCTCCCACCCCCTACGTAGAAATTGATGGGTTAATGTCACCTGATCCCTCACCCATCAAGCCCCCCAAAAAAACTTTATTGCGTAATCTAGTCAAGGTTCAGCTAGTGAGCAAAATACAGTGGGTTTCAGAGCAAGTCATTCCTGTTTTACTTTAAAGGAAATTAGGCCCTAAAGCCTTGCCTGAAAAGCTTCCGTCTGTGGCTGGCACCTCCTTTCAAATGCAATCAAGCCTTGACATTGGCCCATCGGCCACTTAATGGTCTTGTCTGTCCAGAAGTTAAATTTTTATTTTTGTCCATTAAAGAGGCAGAAGTTATCGCCAATCTTCACTTTCCCAACAAGGAAACTCATTGTTTTCAAGCACCCGAGGGAATGGTGAGAGACAGGCATGCATTTCGCCCACAAAACAAAAGGTCAATTCACTTTACAATCTGGTCTGTGACACGCTTTGAGAATGTCTCGAAGATGTGAGAAGGCCTGATATCAAATGCAAGGATTATTATTAATATTATAAATAAATCATTTATTATAAATAACAAGAAGAATCGTTGCAATTGATATGGCGCTTTTCACGGCTTCTAGACGTCTGAAAGCGCTTCACAGAACAGACTGTAAACTGAACTGACTGCATATTTGTGGGCGAAACGCAGCAGCCAATTGCGCACAGTAGCGTAGCCCCACAAACAGTTGTGGATTGAAATGACCAAATTATTATTATTATTTTTTTAGATAATATATAAACTAACATGGTCGGGACAGTGACAGCACGATGAGTAGTGCCTAAGGTTGAATTATTCAGAGTTTACTGTAGATTCAATGATATGCCAACATATTTCTAATTGAATACATCCATTGACAGGAAATCTGAAACTCGTTTTGACCAGCAAGGCAAATTCTGAACCTAGCTTATATTTTGAATCCGCATTTCCAGTCAAATACTGTTATTATTACTGCAAATCTTTTCACGTTCGCAGCTATACGCAGCTGCAGCTTGGTGGTTAGAGCAGTCGCCTTACAAGCGTGACCTGTGCTCGAATCCAGGCAGGTCGGGGCGAAACCTTGGGCAAGTTTCCTTACTCCACACACACATGCCTAATAATAATCCCTCAAAAAAAAACACAATATTAAAATTGGTCATCTCAATCCATGACTGTTTGTGTGGGGGACGCTGCTGTGCGCAATTGGCTGCCGCCTTTCACCCACAAATATACAGCCAATTGACTTTACAGTATATTCCGTGAAGCGCTTTGAGACGTGGATAAGATGTGAAAAGTCGCTGCATCAAAATGCAAGGATTATTATCATTATTAGAACTTATTAATTGCTTGTCTGACATCCTGATGTTAAATCGCTATGATTCTACCCCATTTCCAGCTAGAGGCGCTATCGGACAAAGTAAACACCATCTCTCAAAATGATAATACAATAATAAAGATACCGGTAATCCTTGCACTCAATATAGAGCCTCGCCCCTCATCTGAAAGTGCTTCACATGTGCCTATCATGAAATGCAGTGACTTTGCTGAATTCAGCCAGGAAGTGAATCAATAATTTTAGCAATGACGCGATATTTTAAGCCTTGCATTTTGATGCAGTGCTTTTCACAACTTCCAGGCGTCTCTGATCGCTTCACGGAATGTACCGTAAAGCGAATTGACTGTATATTTGTGGGCAAAATGCGACAGAGGCGCTGAATTAAATTCCATATTTTTATGTATTATTAGCTTCAGGTAACAAGTAATTATGTTTTGCAAAGGGTATGAATTTGTCTGACTCCCAAAAAAAGCCAGGTTTCCACGTATTTAATAATAATACTACTACTGATAAATAATCCTCGCATTCGATACGGCGCCTTATGGCGTCTCGGAGACAGATAATACTGTAAAGTGAATCGCCCGTATCTCGTGGGTGAAACGTGGGCAGCCAAATTGATCCAGGTTTCAGGAACATTCAAAGAAAATAGGCAGAAAATATATTTATTTATCAATTGGAAACAGAGAGAGAGAGAGAGAGAGAGTGTGTGTGTGTGTTGGTGGAGGAAACACACACACACAGAATTAAAATCCAAGAATAACTTTGACCTAAATGTCCTTGGAAACTCCTCCCCACTTCGCTGCCCGCAGGCAATGCAATAATAATAATAATAATAGCGACAAGGTTAATGATTTTCCTCTTCAATTAATTATCATTTTGCTTTTTTTAAATAAAAAAACCCCCACTCATTTTATTTAGTCTCTGTTTTTTTTTCAAAATGTAAAATTGTCCAGCACATTTTTCAGAGGGGAGGAGCTGGGTTCCGAAACCACGATCCTAAACTCTAAATGCGTTTGAAACTCTCTAATTGCCCGGCCGGTGAGAGCACTGAGAAAAAAGGATTGTTTACAGGCGAGGGCTGACCGACTGGCTCTGGCTCTATGGTTGTTCTCAACGTTCCCAGCGTTAATATTTGAGTGCATCAAGTCAAATCCATTCAGCCTCCAGCTTCCCACCCCCACTCCACCATCCTCTCCTCCTCCTCCATCATCTACCCACCTCTCCCTTTCTCTGGCAAACCCCTCTCCTCACTTCACTTACCTACTGACTTGGATGCTACAGCAAACGGTTTGTGGCTTGACTGACTCCATAGTTTTCTGTTGAAAGGGGAGGGAGGCAGGGGAGGGAGGGGAGAGATGGAGAGGAAATGATGGAAGACTCGAAGAGGGAGGGGGGAAGGGAAGAGAACAGGAGCATGAGCTGTTGGGATACTGTTGGCTATATAACAAGGAAAGCTCAGCAACACACACACACACACAGCAAATGGTAGAAGCTCCTATAGCTCAGTGGTTAGAGCGCTTGCTCGCCTTACAAGGGTGAGACCTGTGTTTCGAATCCCAGGCGGATCAGCGCGAAAGCCTCGGGCGAGTTTCCTTACTCCGCGCACGCACAAGCACACCTGATAATAATCCGTCCAAATAAAAATCGTTTCAATCTGTGACTTTTTTAACATATTTAATATACAGACCGTTTTAATATATTTAATATATATTGTTAAACAGCACACACTTTTCACGTTCAACTTGCCCACATTCAAGGTGAGAAGACAGACCACCCCCTCCCCATCACCCCCACTCCCCACCCCACCACCCTACTTAGCCAGCCAGCTAACAGTTACTAACAGTGCGTGGAGCTCCTGTGGCTCAGTGGTTAGAGCACTTGTCTTGCAAGCTGGGGAGCCTAAGCTGGGGAGACTTGTGTTCGAATCCAGGCAGGTCAGGGCGAAACCTTGAGCAAGTTTCCTTACTCCACACGCCTAATAATAATCCCTCCAAAAAAAACACACTAGGAAAATTGGTCATTTCAATCCATGACTGTGTGTGGGGGACGCCGCTGTGCGCAATTGGCTGCCGCGATTCGCCCACAAATATATATACAGTCAATTCACTTTACAGTATATTCTGTGAAGCGCTTTGAGACATCGATAAGATGTGAAAAGCGCTATATTAAATCCAAGGATTACTATTATATTATATATATATTATATGTATCATATTACGAACCCACCGAGTGTCCTGTCTACTTTGCAAATAATCAATCATTATTAAATGAACAATTAATTAAGTGTTAATTAATTAATCACCAGGGTGATTATTCTTCTCGTAATGACTTCAAAGCACGACACAGGCAATGGCTGCCGAGTGCGTAAGGTGTAGGCAATTCGGGACGCAATGCTCAATCAACAACAGCAACAATTTGGATTTATATAACGCCCTCCCTCGCTCCCTCCCTCCCTCCCTCACTCACTCCACGCCGGACGGCATCTCAAGCGCTTCGCAATAACAGATCCCGAGGCCGAGCCGGGGGGAGGGGGGGGGAAAGGTGACCAAAGACGCGGGCGAAAAGAAAGGTCTTTAGCTGTGACCTGAAACTAGGAAGAGAGAGGGGGGGGGGGTGGGGGGTGGTGGTGGGGTGGACGCGAGGCGAAGGGAGTGAGGAAGGGGAGTTCCAGGGCGTAGTGGCTGAAGGCACGGCCAACAACGGGGGGAACGGAGCTTTCTGGGGGGACGAGGAGAATTCTCATCTCTTTCTGGAACGGCTGGATCGTGAATGGCTGGCGTTGGTTTGCAAATAGGGCCCTTTTTTTCACTGTAAACCCACACGGCCCGTATTCGGTTGAGAGCATTGTCCCCCACCCCCCAGTCTTTTGCCTTCCCTCCCCGCCCACCCACTCGACCAGAAATACTCCCGCACTCATTTCCAACCCCCCCCCCCACCACCCGAGGCAGACGAGAGGGCTTTCTTGATGTTGCTTGAACAAGCTGACAGCCCTCGTCACCGGGCACCTGGGGCTTAATGTGATGTCACCCATAAACACTGTAATCCTTTTCCATTCAGGCCACGACACGATTAAACCCATCCGCGTTAACTATCCCGGTCATGGGATAGTCATTGCCTGAAAAGGTGGTGGAGGCTGATTCGATTTTAAACTTTTTAAAAGGGAATTAGATCTTTAATTAGGGAGAACAGGTCTATTAGGCTATGGGGAGCGGGCAGGGCAGTGGGATTGAATCGCTCTTTTCAAAGAGCCGGCACAGACTAGATGGGCCGAATGGCCTCCTTTTGTGCCGTAAAATTCTATGAATCTATGAATCTATGGCTGGACTACACTTTCTTCTGCAGTTGTGCAGTGTGCGTCTGTGTTCTCTATTATAATTTATTTTTCCAATAGCTTTGCATAGTGGAGCTCCTGTAGCTCAGTGGTTAGAACGCTCGCCTTAACAAGCGTGTGAGACCTGTGTTTCCTTACTTCACACACACACACACACCTAATAATAATCCCTCCAGGAAAACCTATAATAATTTGGTCACTCAATCCACGACTGTTTGTGGGGGCGACGCTGTTGTGCGCAATTGGCTGCCGCGCTTCGCCCACAAATACATACAGTCAATTCACGTTACAGTATATTCTGTGAAGCGTTTTGGGATGTCTAGAAGATGTGAAAAGCGCCATCGAAAAATGCAAGGATTATTATTAATGTAATTGCCGATATGCTGCCCTAAGAAAGCAGAAAAGCTGTCGCAGGATAATATTAATAATAATAATACTTGCATTTGAAATAGCGCTTCTTCACTTCATTGAGATGTCTCAATGCGATTCACGGAATGTACTGTGAAACTAATGTACTGGAAATCATACTTTGCAGGCGAAATATGTTAGCCAGTGGCTCACAACAGTACGCCGCAAACACTTGTGGATTGAGTGATCAAATTATTCATTTTTTTAAAAAAAACAATTGTTACCCGGGAAAGTGATCCGCTGATTAACTAACAATCAGGTTCCTACTTACTGCTAAGTAAACCAAAGGCGGAGTCAGGAAACCTGCCTGAGGTTTGGCCTCACCCAAGACTCGAACCCGGATCCTCTCACTTGAGGGAAAAGTGCTTTAATCAATGTGCCACAGGATGGTAAAATAACGTGCTCTGAACTGATTGTGCGGAGGTGCCTGTGACCAGGTCTCTCCACTTATTCTCTGTACCCAAATGAAATTTTTTGGGGGATCAATTTAATGATCGTGAAAAAATGGTCAGTTAAGTCTTTGTGGAGCACCTGTCTCAGTGGTTAGAACGCTTGCCTTACAAGGGTGAGACCTGTGTTTGAATCCAGGCAAGTCAGGGCGAAACCTTGGGCAAGTTTCCTCACTCCTCACTCACACACACACACCCACCCACACACATACGGCTAATAATAATCCCTCCAAAAAAACAAACAATAATAAAATCGGTCATTTCAATCCACGGCTGTTTGTGTGGGGGACGCTGCTGTGCGCAATTGGCTGCAGCGTTTCGCCCACAAATGTATACAGTCGATTCACTTTACAGTATATTTTGTGAAGCGCTTTGTGACGTCGACAAGATGCGAAAAGCACTACATCAAAATGCAAGGATTATTCAGATTTTAGTCTTTGTTTTCCTACTTCTGATCACTGAGGCACAAAAGATAGCTTCAAAGCAAAATAAAAAATACTCAAAGACTCACAAAATATTCTAGCCTGAATTTCTGTGCGCTTTGGCCAATACATGCAGCAAATCGTTATACAGAAAGGAAAATATGTTTAATGAATCATAAATTATTCAGGTTGTGTCATATTTGCATCTTAACAACACCGACTTGGAAGAAGGGAGTTTCTCCCAGTGTCCTAGCCAACAATTGCCCCCACACTAAATCAAACCGATCTTGTTTACTTCATGTTCGTAAACATTGGTGTGCACAAATCAGATTAAACATTTGCTTATAAACACACAGTCACTACACTGTACAGTAAATTGCCATGCAAGTGTTTCGAAATGTTTTACTTACTGTAAGCTCACAGCTCATTACTAGGCAAGACATCAAATGGACCGAAGTGTCTGAATGTGATCAGTGACAGAAACTTGGAAGAGAATGCGTTACACTGTTTACTTCCATACTGTTTACAGCCTCAAGTGAGCAAGTGACACATTGACTAGATGGGATCAGCCAAAACGCGTGATTACCCTTACTGTACTGATGTGTGTGCTTGAGTGAGCCTTAAGGGTTTTCTTTGTTAAGTGCAAATGCATGTTTGTGCCTAGATTTGCAAGACAAAACAGATACCCATCATATTGTTCCCCCAAAAAATAATAGGAGCCCAACGTGCCTTGATGTGCTCTTGCGGAGACATGTACAGGCAGCACTCTGCATTTCAAATGCAAATCGAGCAGGTAGAATAGAACTCAGGTGTCAGTTTGGCTCTGTTGACAGCTTGGCTAGTAGACCAGTTAGACCAGTGGTTCCCAACCTCACAGGAACCTCCCGACCCGCGCAGACCGTGCGACTGAAGCGAAACTCAGCCAAGACGATATCTCCGTCTCTTTTGTGGACTTAGCGAAACTCGCTCGTACTGTCTTTCATACAAATTGGTCAGCTGTGTCGCCTCAGGCAATGTTTTAGCATTAAACAAACAGTCCCCCAAAAATTCTGATAACGCTACCGAGGAAGCCCGCGACATGATTTAGGTCAGGAGATTGGGAATCACTGGGTTAGACGGTTGTGGCTTCAACCCCACCCCCACCCAGGTTGGACGTGAGCTTGTAATCTTGCTTCTTCCTCAGTTTAGTCCTGCTGAACAGCTGCGTTTTATTGTGCCATCCTTTTGAATTGGAGATTAAATTGAGGCCCCCTCTGTTCAGGTGGATCTGTGCGCAACTGGCTCCTGTGTTTCACCCACGAAACATAGTCAATTCACTTCAATGATAAGCAAAATAATAGTCGTTGCATTTGATACAGCGCTTCTCAAATGTTATCGACGTCTCAAAGCGCTTCACCAAATAGACTGTAAGGTGAGTTGCCAATCTCAGGGGTGTACCCACAAACAGTTGTGGATTGAAAATGACCAATTTTTTTTATTATTGTTGGGAGGGGGTTTGGACGGATTATTATTTACTTTACAGTATATCTTGTGAACCGCTTTGAGACTACTCAACGATATGATAAGGCGCAATATCAAAAGCAAGTAAGTTCCATTAGAGAATGACCGCAGCCACTGTACTGGACACCAATTGCTGTAGTGAGCTCGGTGATAATATCTGGCCTCTACACTGTACGTGCTAGAAAAGAATAGCGTCTCTTGACTTGTTACAAAATATTTTTCGTGGTAAATTTCGTCTTCAGATTGTGGTTTCCTGGTTGAAGAAACCCCTGTGTAGTGATGTGATCACAAGGTGGCGCTATAGACAACAAACTCACAACAAAATTACATTTCTACTGCGCCTTCCAGGTCGGGAGGACTTCCCAAGGCGCTGGACAGTCAGTGTTGCGGACCTGGGCTGGGCTGGGGTGGGGGGCTTGGGATTGCGGGTTGGGCAGAGGGTGGAGCGGAAAGAGTTTGAACGAAAGCACAGACGAAGAGGAGGGTCTTGAGATGGGTCTTGAAGGAGGCAACAGAGGGGATCGAGGCAGAGGGACTAGCTCAAATAAAGTCATTAAAAAAGTCACCTAATCAGACCTAGGTATATCCTATATGTGCTTTGCTTGAATGAAAACTAAAAGTCATTCAAGTGGGGAATTTCTGCCATACAGTAATGGTATACAGTAAGGGTATACAGTGATGGTATACAGTACGTAGAACATACAATGTGTGTCAATGTTTCTGCTGTGCGCAATTGGCTGCAGCGTTTCGCCCACAATTATAGAGTCAATTCACTTTACGGTACATTCCTGTGAAGCGCATTGAGACGCAGTCTAGAAGACGTGAAAAGGGCTGCATCAAAATGCAAGGATTATGATTATTATTATTAATTCCACTCACTATCCTAATCCCACTGTCTCGTCTCCCCCTTCCTCGTCTATTTCGTTCACGTTCATTGCATGTAAACCGGTAACCATGGTATTCAAGCAGAAACCAGGCCTTTTTTTTTCCAGATGAAACAGTTGATGAAACTGAGGTGTGTGTGAACTGCAATCCCACCCAATGAACTCCCACGGATAAGGCTGGAATGCTTGTTTCTTTCATGTAATTTTATCTGGTCAAAACAACACTTAACTGTTTAAATCACTTCCACGAGGAATTAAAGCCTTGAAACAATTGCAGTAAATGACCAGTTAATGTGTTTACCAGGAGCCTGGGAACTACTATTCTCTTTTCAAAACAGTGTGACGGGATTTTTAACGTCTATTCAAAGCACAGGTAGACAGGCAGGAACCTAGTTCAACAACTTATCTAAAGGATGGGCTTTCAGATATTGCAGGGTTCACTATTCTACTGCAGTGTCAGCCTCAACTGTGAGCCAGCTCAACACACATCGTACCAACAGCAACAACAACAACAAAATTGCATCTATGGAGCGCCTTTCACGTCAGGAGGATGTCCCAAGGCACCGAACAGTCAGGACGGGGCCCGAGCAAGGGGAGGATGGACTGGAGAGAGTTAGGAGGGTGGGGAGGGAGAGAGTTGGGAGGGCAACAGAAGGCATGGTCGAAGAGGAGGGTGTATGAGGCCGGACTTGAAGGAGGAGAGGGAGGGAGGGAGGGAGGGAGGGAAGGAGGGAGGCGAAGGGACTGCGGGATGGCGTTCCGGAGTGAGGGAGAAGAGAGGCTGAAAGCCCGTCCGCCGATGGTAGGGTGGGTCGGGTGGGGGCGACACAGTGCTGCAAGTGAGAGTGCCACCTAGAGACAAGCTGACACCTGAAAAAACATGTGGTTAGGAAAACTGACTAATTCAGCATTAATACACCATCAATTTCATACAATTAGATACTGAGCATGTCACAGTCATACCCAATACCTTGTTATAAACAATTTTTTTTAGTGTATATAAATACTGTTTGAAGATAAGAATCCTGGCCACAAACTAACTTGGTTTCAGCAACTAAATGCTCCATAAATTATTATATAAAGTACTGAACGAAAGGAAAACGGAAGCTTTGTGATACCAAAATAAAAAGGTGAGGGGTGGGGTGGAGGGTGGGGGGTGGGGGGGAGGGGAGGAATAAGTTATGACATGTTTATAGTGAGGGGTGGGAGGGGGATGGTGGACGGGGGGGGGGGGGGGGGAGAGGAAGTAAATCGACAAGCTGTTGAGAAATTGTTAATACCAGTAGAGAGAGGGTTGCCTATGGTGTCTGGAACACCTTAAATGGCACGTGGATTATTCAAGAGCTTTAAACATCTGCAGTCTGTGTGTGTGTGTGTGTAATAAAAAAAACAGTAGAACCTGGGAGTTTGGTTTCGGTGACACGCCTTATTAGCCACAAACACATTCTAAACTCACTGATTTCTTAAGGGCTACAATACTACTACATCGCATTAGATTTTCTCCTGCCCCAAGCTCTGTGCCCTAGCACCCCCAACCTCCACCTCGCCTGACTCCCATCAATTTATTTTATCCCACTATTTTATTTTCCTTGTACCTTTCTACTGCGGAGCTCCTGCAGCTCAGTGGTTAGAGCCACTCACTCGCCTTACAAGTGTGAAACCTGTGTTTCGAATCCAGGCAGGTCAGGGCGAAACCTTGGGCAAGTTTCCTTACTCCACTCACACACACACACACACACACACACACGCCTAATAATAATCCGTCCAAAATAAAAACCTATAATAAATTGGTCATTTTCAATCCACGAACGTTTGTGGGGGACGCTGCTGTGCGGAATTGGCTGCCGCGTTTCGCCCACAGATATACAGTCAATTCACTTTACAGTGAAATAGTTCTGAGTTCGATAACAACTTGCAGAAGAGAGGTGGTCGCTTATTTGGGGAGGATGGGGTTTACGGGGAGAGAGAGAGAGCTGGGGGGTGGGATTGATTTTGATTCGCTCTTTTCAAAGAGACGGCACAGACTCGATGGGCCGAATGGCCTCCTTCTGTGTTGAAAAATTCTAGGATTCTTAGTGTGATTCTGGGTACTAATTGTCACTTACTTCAGGACAATGAAATAAGACGTTGAATGAAATAGCATTGGCATTGCAAAGGACCTGACCCACCAGAGCTGCAGGCAAGAGTCCACAAATATACAGTCAAATTCACTTTATAGTATATACTGTGAAGCGCTTTGAGACGACCAGAAGACGTGAAAAGCACTATATTAAATGCAAGGATTATTATTTATTATTATGATATATTTTTATTCTTACAGCTTAACAATCAGGTGACTTCAAGGTGTGTAAGCTTTCAAGTGTAAGTGAGGGGAGAGAAATGTAGCACAGTGGGTTAGAGAACTCGTCTTACAAGCCTGAGACCTGTGTTCGAATCCAGGCAGGTCAGGGGGAAACCTTGGGCAAGTTTCCTTCCGGCACACACACAAACACACACACCTAATAATAATGCGTAAAAAAAAACACACGCAATAATAATATTGTCTATTTCAATCCACGACTGTTTGTGGGGGACGCTGCTGAGTTTCGCCCACAAATATACAGTCAATTCACTTTACAGTGTATTCTAAGAAGCGCTTTGAGGCATATAGAAGACATGAAAAGCACTATATCAAATGCAAGAATTATTATGAATTACCATTATTACTATTATATGTTTTTGTTCTTATAGCTTAGCAATCAGGTGCCTTCAAGGTGTGTAAGCACAGTATGTATACCGGTGTAAGCCAGAAGAGGGAAATGAAGATAAAACACAGAATAAAAATTATTGCTGGGAGCTAACGATGACGACATTGTTTCCACTGAAGTTTGGTTCCCAAAAGTGCGGACCCGGGAATCGAGTGGTGTGGCGTGCGTTCACAACGCAGGTGCTGTGACATCCGAGGGTGATTAGCACACCCAGGCGCGTGGGAAAAGGCACCGAAACTGCTTGCTCAATGCAAATTAACATGGGTGGTGAACAGCGCAAGTGCTACAAGTCCGGACTAGTTCACACAACTTGCACCGAGAGTCTACCTCACTCACACCCTGCCTCATTCCCTCTCTCACTCCAGCATTTGTTTTAAATAAATCAAATAATTGTTAATTGTTTGCCTCCCAAACTGGCAAGAATTCCTTCGCCTTTCTCCTTAAACTCCGTGCTTGCCTTGCAATCTCGGCACACGTAGAACTTTAACTGGCCACACCGCCCCCCCCCCCCCCCCCCCCACTGCTCCACACCCCCCACCCTTCACAAACTAAGTCAGTATCCCCAATGTGAAATCACCTTGAATACTTTCAGGCTGCTGTACAGTATATATATTATTTCCAAAGCAATTGTCGGAGGCGGTGTGAATGTGCAAATACTGTATATGAATTATTTTACCACTGTGAATATCACTTTTGATATAGGATGGTGGTGGGGCGGGGGGGGAAGGGGTGGGGGGGGTTTGGGGAGACTGGAGCTTTGGTTACAGTTTATTAGATAATATAATTTGGTTTAAATGAAAAATAAAAAAAATTCAGCTGCATCTATTTTAATATAATTTAAATAGAGGTGGTATATCTTATTATCCCCACATCACTTACGATGACACTCCAACAACAACAACTTGCATTTATACAGCGCCCACCACGCCAGACGGCATCTCAGAGCACTTAAACGCAGTGCTGGAGAGGAAGGGTCACTCAGTCATTCATTCCATGACTGCTTTTGTGGGACATTTATGTTCACAAAACCTGGCTGCCACGTTTCGCTCACAGAATACGCAGTTGCTCTACTTTACAGGGGGGTCCCGTGAAGCGCTCTGAGACATTTCCACAATGCGTGAATACTACGTCAAAAGCCAGGATTATTACATGCCCAACTTGTCGGCCTCTCTCTCTCTCTCTCTCTCTCTCAAAATGGTGGGTGTAATTCCAAAAGTAAATGAGCTGCTTTACTTCAGCCTGTTTTGTCGGGAGGATCAGACCAATTCATTAAAAGGACAAAGAGTAGACAGACGTACGATTCAAAATTTGAAAATAGTAATAGTAATCCTCAATAAACATTTATCTAAAAATCTTAAAGTCTCAATCCAACCCATACCTCTCCTCAAATTGAGCTGTAAATGCTGAGCTGCATTATAATAAATAATAATAACCCTTGCATTTGATATAGCGCTTTTCACATCTTCTAGACGTCTCAAAGCGCTTCAAGCACTACTATGAATTGACTGTATATTTTGTGGGCAAAAGGTGGCAGCCAATTGCACACAGCAGTGTCCCCAAACAGTCGTGGATTGAAATGACACATTTATTATTGTTTTTTTGTGTGGGATTATTATCAGGTGTGTGTGTGTGCGCGCGTTTGGAGTAAGCAAATTTGCCCAAGGTTTTGCCCTGACCTGCCTGGAATCAAACTGACGTCTCTCGCTGGCAAGACAAGTGCTCTAACCACTACGGGAGCTACAGGACTCCATAATGCTTGTGTGAACTTGAATGTGTTCATGCCTCGACATCATACACCTGTTGCGATTATTCCCAGGGGTTTAATCAGACCAGCACAATCGCAGCTTGATGTTTTACGTTTTATTTTTCCCCGTTGACTTTTTAAAATTCAGAAATCCCTTTGACAAAATCATTGCAATAATAAAAACAAAATTCTTTTTAATTAAATCACAACTTTATATTATCTTTGGACTCTGGTTTAGAATAAATGTTTTCCTTTTTTTAAAAAAATACAAAAATATAAAATAGCTATCAAGCATTATCGCACAAGACCAAAAAAAAGTACCCCACAGATAATTCACCCCGAGTATAATTTTTTTTAACAAATTATCAGGGTAAACAGAACCAACCCTAGTTTTTTGATAGATAGCTGTGAAATTTACAAAAAAATTACAAAACAATATGATATATACTTGTTTTTACAGATTAACTGAACATATATTTTTCTTTACACGCACGCATTAACAGACTTTTTTCAATAAAAAAAATAATTAATTCACTGTTTTATCGACCCCCGACTACCAGGGTCTCCAAATCTGTGTGTCCTGTGTGGTTGGATTAGGTTCCTGCAGATGGCTGGGATTTGGGCTGGGGTTATTAGACAAAGGAACTCGATGTATAACCTCTTCGCCCCACGAACAGCAAACCGGAGCCCGACTTCTGTCGCACTGAGCTTCTGGACTCCTGGGTTGGGAGTGTGGACAGTAGGAGACCAAGGGCAAGCTCACGAACCTTTCCAGATAGTCTTTGAGGCGGTCGCTGGTCTCCGAGTCTATGAGCTTGGAGGAGGGGAGCAGGTTGGAGAGATGTTGCATGCTGGCCCGGTAGCCCTCTCGGTAACTGTCCAAACGATCTGCCACAGGCAAAAACACAAGGACTCGGTCATTTACAACGTCAAATGCCAACGACAGCAACAAATAATACATAATAATCCATTGGAAAGCAAAAAATAGATAGTTTCATTTTGGCATCAATCTTGATTATGATTTTGGATTGCAATTCATACGGCGCTTTGTCAAGTCCTCTCAAAGCGCTCCACGAGATTTGCTGTGAGGTGTAGTGACTGTGTGCTTTGCAGACCAAGGCAGCAGCCAATGTGCAAGCAGTAAAATATTGTCTGTCCCCCCCCACTTCTGCCCTCCCCTCCCACAGATAGACATGGAGTGACTGTTTTATCTGGAGGATTGTTGGCCGTGATATCTGTAGAAACTCCCTTCTACCCAGCGCTTAAAAAAAACCCAAAGTTTACTCAACCCAAATGAACTTAGGAGTTGTGGAACTTACTTGTCTTTCCTGTTACTGTGAATTTAGACTTTAGCTATTTGCACAGAATTAGATTACGTGAAGAATATGGTTGAGTATTTGTTGTTGCATTGAAAACCACCTATTGTGGCCAGCGATTATCATTGGTTTGAAAGTGGGTTTCAGCTCATTTGAGGGTGGTTTGATTTCATGTGATGGCCCCCCACAAAAATTCTTGCCAATGTTAACAAAGAAACCAATACAATCAATCGATTAGCGCTGCCGTAAATATATTGAACTTTACTCACCGTAGACTGGAGACTTGGGCAAATCTTTCAGAAAGCGAACCGTCATCTCTAGGATATCTGCTTTTTCTAGTTTAGAATATCTTGGACTCTGGAACAAGAAAGTGGGGTGGGGTGGAGGCAAAAGGGAATTCATTTATAATTGTTCTCCAAATTGCAGTTAGTGACAATGCTGGTTTGAGCGACTTTGACAGCGCAACAAGAAGGGGGAGCGAGAAGACAAACTTGAAATGAGACACTTACATCTTTACCGATGAGTGGAAGGATCAAGGTTTTCAATTGATTCAGACTTTCATTGATGCGAGCCCTTCTTCGCTTTTCCATCAAGGGTTTCAGCGCCTGTAATTTCAATCAGAAGAAACAAGGTCAGATTTTTTTTTTGGAGGTGGGGGGGCAGCATTACAAGAGAAACGTAACAGACATCCCCACAAACTATCGCCCCCGTCCACCGTGTTCACCCACCAAAAAATACAGTCAATTCACTCTGTGGTGTATGCCTGTGAAGTGATTTGAGACGTCTAGAAGACGTGATGAGCTAGCTGTATCAATGGAATAATTATCATTATTGTTAACCTTGATGAGTAAAAAGGCAATGATTTTTTTTGAAAATGAGACATAAAGGTTGGGTGGGGGGGGGGGGGCGGGTTGCTTAGCTCTTAACTGTCTGCTATTGTCAGGGTATTTGTCAGTAGCGTTTCACACCATGTGAGGCGTCCTGAAAGGCTGGTGGGTGGGTGTGTAACAAAAACCGTTGGAAACCTTACCTTTCTCAATTCGCTTGACTCTCTCTTCTTGGTCCTGTTGGTTTGTGAAGAGAACCTGCCCTGTTGTGGGGTGGTGGACTCGCAAAGATGTGGAGACATGTTTCCCCCCTTCTCTGTCTCTCTCTCTGTCTCCTTTTGTTAAGCTGTAGGGATGGGAGGCTGAGTGAGTGAGTGAGTGAGTGAGTGAGTGACTGAATTGGGTGAGTGAGTGAGGTTGAGCTTGGAATAATAAGTCCTGTGTTAAAACTGTAAGAGTGAGTGATCTGATGTGAGTGAGAGTGGAACTAGACGAGCTCTTGTGTGAAGCCTGGTGTAGAGTATGACTGTGAGTGGAGTCTGTTATGAGTTTATATAGCAACTGGGAGGATCTAAGCCTTGCCCACAACCTATTGTGTTGTCAGAGACTCAGTCGCTTTGGGACTCCTCAGCGACTCACTGAAAACTCCTAGATTTTTTTTGAACACACACACACAACAAAAAAAAAGAAATTAATCGCCATCTGTCTTATGAGACTCGTTCAGGCGACTCTAACCGAATTTTAGATTTGAAAAAAAAATCGCCGATTAGATTATACAACAGCAATCTTAAATAATTCAATTTTTTAAATTTTATTAGTATTTTTTAAATCCCTGCCTGAACACAAATGTGGCTTGATGAAGTCTTTCATTGGCTTCCATGCACTCTAATTATCTGGTAGGAACAAACTGGGTGGATTTGGAGGATTTAAATGAAGACTGTAGAGTTCAAACTCTCTTTAACTTGATCAAATATTAATATTATATACCTATGTTATATATCATATTATATTGTCAGTTCGGCGATTTCCAAAGCCATCTCAATCGCAAACGTGTTCAAACAGAAGGGAGGCAGGATTAAGTATGACAGCTTTAAATAAATATTGTTGGGAGTTGAATGCTCCATTCCCCCAGCCTCCAAAACAAACTAAATAACGCCATAAAATATCATTAGATCAATTTCTGGTGATTTTTTTTACTTGTAATGTGTAATTGTTTATTTTAACTCCTATTCATCTCTCCTTCTCTCCCCCCCCCCCCCCCCCCTCCCCCACCACCACCGCCTCTGTCTAAAAACTTTTTTTTGCTTTGTAAAGTACTTATTCTGTCTCTCAGGTTAGCAAAGCAAAGCCTGTTTGTTTCCCCCAATGGATAAACTGCATCATAAGCCAAACCGCTTCCACAGAAACACCTGCCTTCACAAAATAAACGCTGACCCCCCCCACCCCCCCATCCCATTAAGACAAAAAAAACAGCAAATCGGGTTACCCCAATTCCTACCTAGAGCCAAATAAACTATCAAACGACAGACTCAAGTATTTAGCAAACAACTATATATAATACATACAAATAAATAATGTATATGTACACTAAACTGATGGATAGCTGGCTTTGCACCTATAGATTTGCTGTAAAGTATAATTTTTAAAAAAATATATATAATTATTAAATAAGGTGGATTTATTTGAATTGGGAAAAGTTGGTAAAATGTAGTTTGGCATCTCACTTGGCCGAGGGAAATCTCAAAAAAGCTCAATGGCTTTTGATTTAAATCGAGTTAAAAATAAGATTTCAGACTAACGCAGCGTTGAGAGTTTTGCACATTCTTACACACACACACAGACACACAATGTCCCTTGTGTCTGTGTCATTCATTAAGCTGAACAGAAGCCACGCGTCTGACACACGCCTACAAACACATCAACCAGAAGGGTCCCACCTCTCCCCACATCCCCCCCCCCCCCTCCCCACCCTCTCTCTCCCCCCCCACCCCATCCCCCTCCTCCAACGTCAAAGAGCTTTGGCGATTAATTCACCCCCAGATATATTTAAAAAACTGTCATTTACACTGTGATTTTTTTTAAATAATAATAATTTCATATCAATAATTCTCAGACCCTTTAAAAACTTGCCTCTCAGTCGCTAACGACTTCACAGTTTATACCTGTTGCAGGACTCCGATCAAGAGGTTTGAATTTTGTTTTTTGGGGGTTTGGAAACAAAAACACAATCCATTTTTGAAGCCCCTTTGTTGCTGCAGTTTTTTTTAAAAACACACACAAGAAAAAAAAACCTTCACACAGAAATAAATGGTTTGAAATGAATAATAATGTCATCCTAATAGCAAATTGGAATAACAATGATATCCTTGCATTTGTCACAGTATATAGTGTTTTTCACAGATTCTAAACTGTTGTGTCTCAAAGCCCCTCACAGAATATACTATAAAGTGAATTGATTGTATGTTTTTTTTGTGGGGGGAGAATATTATATATATATATATTGAATACTGTATTCTATCAGGGTTAAGTTTAGCAGACAATCTAGACACAGGTGGAATTTCTAACCCTCTCCTGTACCCTAAATTATTCATTGAACCGCATTTATAAAATTATTGAAACCTCATAGCATAGACAATCTATGTCAGTTAAGATAGTCCCCCCTCTCTTCTCTCTCTCTCCCCACCCCCCTCCAAACCCCCCACCCTCCCCACCTCCTGTTCATAAAAAGCGTTGCTTGGATTAGATTAAGAGTTTTGAAGGCGAGTTTCCAATCTGTCCCAATGTTGGGGGGGGGGGGGGGGGAGAGTGGGGTGGGGGGGCACACATAAAAAGGCGTTTATTTTGGCTTGGGAAGCTGTCTTAAATGTAACATCTGTCCTCACACACAATGAGATGTATGAATTTATTGGGGGGGGGGTGATTGGTGATGTGTGTGAGTGATTGGTGGTGGGGGGGAAGGGGAGGGAGGGGGGTGGGAGGGAGAGAGAGAGAGAGAGAGAGAGACAAGGGGAGGGGATAGAATCACGTGATTCCAAAATTTATATATAACCCCTTGTTTTGCATGTTGAAAAGCATCTTTAATTTCTCTCTCTCTCTCTCTCTTGAGTTTGTCCCCCCACCCCCTCCTTGCAGATGGATCTGGTTTACAAATACCTGGGGGACAGTGAGCTCTCCACCACTTTCTTTCTTTAAAAAGGTAGATATATTAACACATCATATAATATCATGATTGTAAAATGACAAACACAAATAAATTGCTGTTGTGGATTTGAATGGGTTTCAGTGGCTGGGATGGATGGATGGTGTGTATGTATGTGTGTGTGTGTGTGTGTCTTTAGGAAATTCTTTTGCATGCATTTCTCTCTCTTTCCTCTGTCTGTCTGTCTCTAGCCTGGGTCACTGTGGGATTAATTGAATTCAATTGAAGTCACGCGTCCTATTCGGCACGCGTCAAAGCCAGAGATATAAGAGAGAGGGGGAGGGAGAGAGAGAGGGAATCTCAGCCAACGATCAGTGTAAAACAGTCTTAAATTTATATTTAAAGTAAATGTACAGTATATAGAGAGAGAGAGGGGGGGGGGGGGGGGAAGGGGGGAGAGTCCAGTGTTGCATTCATTCCAAAATATATTTGGATAGTGTTCAATCTATTTAAATCTAGTACTGTATTTTAAATACTCTCATTAAATGGGATTTAATGTATCATTCTACACTCAAAACAGAAATAAAACCGTCAATAAACTCAACACTGCAATATCTCTTGGTCAATAAACTCAATGGTCCAGATATCTTCTGTTGTAAACGTGTAGGGTTTGTTGAGTTAGACCCTGACAGAGTCTCTCGCCAATTAACCTTGGAGATACCAGGAGTACATTTGTCTGAGTGAAATGTTTAAATCTCCCAACGAGTTTTGCCTGTAACATGAAAAATATCTCGTTTATTCCTCGTTTAGTGTGTGTCTGGCAAGCTTTTGCTCTGACCTGAATTTAGATTTTTTTTTATCTCCCCCCCCCCAAAAAAAAATTGGGGATGGAAGCAATTTCAAAATTCAAATCTGGTCCCAAAATAACACAAAAAGTAGCGTCCCAAGCTAACACCCTAGCGTCTTAGCAACCTCTGTCCAGATAAATCCCCCCCCCCA
>CM068767.1:5939054-6074189 GCA_035084275.1 Hydrolagus colliei
TTACACCAATAATAGGAAGTCAACCAGAAAGGAGCCAACTGGTGAACAATTTATTCATAACACAGAACATCACAGCCCAGAGCCTGGACTAAGTTACTGTTGTCACTGTCTGCACAGGTATATTGTATTTTCTCTCTCTTCCTTATTATATTTTTTTCTTATTCTCAACCCAAGGCTGTTTGTGGGAGTGGGGGGGGGGAGAGGAACGCAACCGTGCACAATTGGCTGCCGCCCACAGAATATACAGTCCATTCACTTTACGGTATATTCTGTGAAGCGCTTTGAGACGTCGATAAGATGTGAAAAGCGCTATATCAAATGCAATTATCATATTTTCTTTTACTCCCCCGCCCCCCCCACTTCAATATGTAACCTATGCCATTATTTTTTGTCTCTCTCTTTCAGATGGGCTATTCCTATGGACCAACGCTTCATTTTTTTTTTAAAAAAGAAAAAGTTATTATCAGAGTTTGTAATTTTATATTTAAACATTTGGGGGGGGGGGGGGGGGAGTTTTTTTTGGGGGGGAAATGTATTGCGGTGTTTTACTTTGACTCCCTCCCAGTCAAAGTTCTGCTTTACCAGGTCTCACCCAGTGGATCAACAACAATAGCAACATCAAGACACTGGTAATGACAATATAATAATCCTTGCATTCGATGTAGCGCGCTTTCCAAGCGCTTTCTAAAAGTCTCAAAGCGCTTCACAGAAATGTGCTGTAAAGGGAATTGGCTGTATATATGTGGGCAAAGTGACTTTCACATCGGGAGGACGCCCCAAGGCGCTGGAGAGTCGGAGATTCGGTCCCGAGCTGGTGGGGGGGAGGTGGGGGAGAGTTCGGATCTGGAACACGTTAACCTGATTGGGAAAAATCCCAATTACTTTGGTTGCAAAACAGGCGTATTTAACGAAACTCTAAAGTACTTCAGAACCAATAATCAAAGCAGCACCCAGTGTGCTGTGTTTACTCGCACAGGCAACTAATTGTGCGGGGGCTGAGATTAATAAGAAGATCGTAATTAAGACACAAGACTTTTAATCAGAGGCTCGTTTTGTCTAATGGAGTCACATATAGTGGTTAAGGCACTTGGCTTACATGTGAGAGGAACCAGGTTTGATTCCTAGGCGGGGCAAAACCTTAGGCAAGTTTCCTTGCTCCACACGCCTCTGTTTATCTAGTAGTGGATTGGCATGTTCCTTCCTACCATCCTCCCCACCAACGTCAAAAAAAACAACCATTTGTTAGATGCTCCTGGGCGCAATTGGCTGCAGGTTTTCGCCCACAAATTCTACAGTCAATTCACTTTAGAATACATTTCCTGACGTGCTTCGAGATGTCTCAACAATGCCATAAGGCGCTATAGTCAAATGTAAGGATTATTTTTATTATCAGCATTGAAAAACTGATAATAGTTAGCGATTTCCTACTCACTCCGTTCACTTCTACCTGCTTAAAAGTAATTCAATGGGAGCTCTGAGTGCAAATTGCCTTTTCGATGTTTGAGTTTCCCTTGTTGTTAAGGATACTTTGGCCATGTTAAACTTCTCATTTATGGTTCAATCTAATGGGAGTTTTATAAATACAGGAGGCCTTTTAGATGATGGTCTAATAACCTTGGCTAACCAAGACACTGGGTGAAACTTCCTTCTCTTCAGGACCATCAACCAGATCAGGCAGACAGAAACACTGGGCTTGATTGAACCAAGAAATATTGCGACTTGGAAGTGAGACAGTCAGTCACCAAGTAAAATTGAGAGCTGAATGGTCCTTGTAGATTGTATCTCTCTCTTTCATTCACTGCCTTTCTCTCCTCTCCCACACACACACACACACACGCACACTCTGAACTGTGTCTCTGTGGGATTAATTGAGCTGATTTGAATCCAGTCGTCTGGCACGCGTCAAAGAGCATTGAGACCAGATGGGGCCCAGTGTCGTGAGCACGGACACCACAGGACCCTCTGGAAAGTTGCGCTAATTGCCTGCACGAGACTGTAGCTAATTTCTCTCCCTGACGCGGTGCCGTTTCCCTCCCAACAGATGGTGGCTTGCAAGCCTTTGAATTCACTGGAATACTGAATGTCATACGGTTTTGTATCTATTTGTATTTAAAAGAAATTCTCGACCTTGGCGGTGGGAGAAAAAAAAATCCTTTCCTCTGTACCAATAGCGTCGGAGAGTTGGGAAGAATAACAATAAATCCTTGCGTTTGAGATAGCGCCTCATCACACCGTTGAGCAGTCTCAAAGAGCTTCACAGAACATACTGTTAAGCGAATTGACTGTGTGTACGTCTTTTGCGGACGAAACGTGGGGAATTTGAGTTAAAATTTTCGTAGGACAAAACCTCCTAGCTCCCCACAACCTCCTCTCCCACCCACTCACCCCAACCCACCCCTACCCCACCCTCCCAGACTATCCCAAAATTTCTTGACACCATATCTTCGTTGCCGTCAATTTATTTATCCTTAGGAAACGTCCTATTTTTTTCTGTAAAAAAAAAAGTGACCGAAGACAATGGTATGTATTTCAACCCTGAAGATATGAAAGTAACGTGTCTGTACCTGCAATTTGACTCTTAATTGTTGTGGGCTGTGCATTTTTGCAAACGTTAACAATGCTGTTTCTATTTCCCCAGACTATACTCAAGTCTGCTCTACACGACAAAGACTTAAACTCACTCCCCTACCCACCATGGTTACTGAGAATTATTCTCCACTTAATGGGGAGTGGGAGCAATGAAGAAACAATGCATTGTTTAAGAGTATTCAAACCAAAACTGGGAGTCCAATTTTGAGTGGAAATTTCCCTTTCCCTGTGAAGGAGTGCACTCTGTCTGAGTGGGGGAGAGAATTTACCTGCTTATCTATTCCACGAAAGTTATTAGACGCAGGTTTTTGTGGGGGGAGGTGGCGTGGGGGGTGGTGAGGTGTGGGGGGTGAGACAGAAATGTCCCATTATCCATTAAGATGATCCCTCTTCTTCAAATAAACTATAATAATAATACTTGCAATTGATTTTGATGCATTTGATCTGCGTTATCGCGGCTTCTAGATGTCTCAAAGTGCTTCATAACATACATACCGCGAGGCGAATTGACCGTAGATTTTGTGGGCAAAACGCGGCAGCGGCTTCGAGCAAGGGTAGAAAAATAATGGCATAAAAAAATTACCAAGTCATCAGAACCCAGAAGTGCTTGCTCAGCGGAAGCCTAACTCCACGCAGTCAGTGAGTCACTGAGAGTTGTATCAGCTTGCTGGGTTCATGTTGTCACCTCCACAAATTCTATCGCCCAAACCACACATGACACAACAGGCTCTTGCCTTTCTGGAACCAATCTGAGAGTTACGCCTGCGCACGGTCGTCCCGAATTCAGCGCGTTAACACAGCGCTCTCGAAACGCCGGGAGACTGCAACTCCTAGTCCAGGACAGAGAGACGTCTCCGTTTGAGAACGCGATTCGCGCGCAGTCACTTTGTTCGCGCGCAGTCACTTGAGAACTTCAGTGACTTGCGCAAACCGGCATCTCGTGGCCGACAGTAAGGCAACGGGCCAAATGGGACCGTGATAACAATACTGGCATTTGATCTCGCGCTTTTCACGTCCTCTAAGACGTTCTCAAAGTGCTTCACAGAGCGTGCCGTGAAGTGAATTGGCCGTGCGTGAGCGGGCGAAACACGGCGGATATAAACCTACGTCAAGAAAAAGAACAAAAAAAACACTCAAAATACCGCAGTTTTGAAAATACTGTCAGTATTACGGCCAGGCCTCGTCTGCAGTACGAAAGCCAAGCCAGCCTCACCCGCAGTAACACCACCAGGCAAAGTGCGGGCGAGCTCGAATATCACTTTGTGCGGTCTCGGCTGAAACCACATGTTAATTTTCTGAACAAAAGAGAGAGAGCAGCTAAGTGTCGTGCCTGGGGGGGGGCGGGTGGGTGGGGTGTGTGTGTGTGGAGGTGTCTGGCAGCTCTGCAGTCCCACCCCACACCCCCCCCCCCCCCGCACCCCCCCCACCCTCCACTTTGCTACTTGCCTAGCAACAATCCAACCGCAGGCTTCCTTCCCCTTCAGTCTCTTGCGCAACCCAAACTGTGGCCCGTGACAATCACCACTCCACCCGAACGCTGTTCCAACAGGAACACTTGCGGCAGGCGCTGGATTGATGGCCACTCAGTTGAATAAACTGGGATTGTGGGGGTTACGCAATACGCAGGCAGCGGGTTTGAAAAGGCCCCACAAACAAAGGTTGACACGCGAAAAGCAAATGTTTATTCTGGCCAATGATGATAATAATAATAATATAATAATCCTTGCATTTGATATAGCGCTTTTCGCGTCTTCCAGAGGTACCGCGGCTTCACAGAATATACTGGCAAGTGAATTGACTGTACATTTGCACGGCCGAAACACTGCAGCCAATTGCGCACAGCAGCGTTCCACCCCCCCCCCCCCCCCCCCCACCCCCACAGAAACAGTCGTGGATTGAAATGACCAATTTTATTTTTCTGCGGGATTATTATTAGGCGCGCGCGTGTATGTGTGGAGTAAGGAAACGTGTTCAAGGTTTCGCCCTGACCTATCGTGAATCAAACCCTGGTCTCTCGCTTGCAAGGCGAGTGCTCTAACCACTGAGCCACGGTTCCATAAACAACCTGAATTCACAATCTTCGTAGCCAAGGGGTCAGAATGTTTCTGACTGTAACAGTCTGTCTGTATGATTACCAGGGAAAGCAATGCGTTTAGTCTGCTTGAATTTCACTGTCAGATGAAGAGCTAGACTGCTCCTTTAAGCAGTGTGAACTAGGTGTGACTAACGCACTTGCCTTGAAAGTGCTCAATGAATTGGGGACCTGGTTTTACCAGTTTATTGAACAGTGTGGGGTCTGGCTTGGGTCTGTTCCGACACGCTTGGTTCTCCTCCCCTTGTACAGCTCCCAAGTATCAGTGAAACTACCTGTCACTTTCATTTGTTCACCTCCTTCTCTCCTCCCTGTCTGCCTCCTCCCACCTCCCACCCATTCAAGTCTTGAGTAACCCAATTTACGCTCGTCCGTGACTGATTCACTCTCCCATCCAGACGGGAGCTTCCCATGTAACCTTGCATTAGTAACTTGGCTGAGCTGAAGTCTGGTCGTTAAATGGAGGAGACTTGTTGACTCAGCTTTCTCCGACGTCAGGCCTTCGAGCTCGTCGTACAGACTGACAGTACCCATTGCCTTTGCTCCAACGTGTCTGGCCTCCTCCCCCCCAATCCCCCACAGCCCCCTCTCTCTTCCTACCTTCAGGTCTCGGCTGAAGACTTTTCTTTTGGTCACCTTCCTCCACCTATAACTGGTCACTTCAATCCCTCGACTGTCTGTCGGACATTGCTGTGCGCAATTGGCTGCTGCATATCATCTATACAATATATAGTAAATTTGCTTTCTAGTGTATAGTGTGAAATGCATTGAGACGTCTCAAAGTCACGATAATTATTATACCCAGTGACCCTGAAATCGTGGTGTCTGGTACATCGAAGAAATATTTCATTAGCTCAACGCGATGGAACAGGAGCAATCAGGCTTGTCACTATCTGGTTAAACTGTCTCCTCTGCGTGAACAGTGTGAAAAAATAATACTAGTCCTTGGGTTCCATTTCGCGCCTCATCATCATGTCATTTGAGACGTCTGTCTCAAAGCACTTCACAAGACATATTGTAAAGTGGGTCGAGTGGGTATTTTGTGGGCAAAATATGGTAGCCAATCACCGGGTTCCTACTTAAAACAGGGTGTGAAGTAAGGAAACTTGGCCAGGGGTTTTGTCTTGAATTGAACCCAGGTCCTCTCTCTTGCGAGGCGAGCGAGCACGCTAATCATCTCAGATTCTACTGGCCTCCCTCAAAGGGATGTCCCTCTGCAGGCAGAGGGAGCTTTGGGTTTGAACCTGCAAGAGTGGAGTGGAGCTCCTGTGGCTCAGTGGTTAGAGCAACTTGTCTTGCAAGCTGGGAAGACCAAGCTGGGGAGACCCGTGTTCGAATCCAGGCAGGTCAGGGCGAAACCTTGGGCAAGTTTCCTTCTTCCACGCGCCTAATAATAATCCCTCAAAAAAAAACACTTAATAAAATCGGTCAGTTCAACCCACGACTGTTTGTGGGGGACGCCGCTGTGCACAATCGGCTGCCGCGATTCGCCCACAAATATATACAGTGAATTCACTTTACTGCGTATCCTGTGAAGCGTTTTGGGACGTCGATAAGATGTGAAAAGCGCCATATCAAATGCAAGGATTAGTTTTAATCTCCTGACACAGGAGTGGCAACAACGGAGGCGACGAGCACTCTTGCCTCTGGATCTCAAATCTCGCGTCAGGTAGGGAGGGATGAGAGAGAGAGCAGAAACGAGGGTGAAGTGTCTGCTTAACCATAACAGAAGTCGCTGGGAACACTCCAGCGAGTCAGGCAACATCCATGGAGAGAGGAAAAGTGAGTCAACGTTTCGGAGTCCGTGACCCTGCGTCAGAAATATATTCAGAAGCTAAGATCCTTAAGTTGATCTAAGCCAAGCTGACACCCCGAGAGACATGTAGCAGAGATGTGACGAGGCAGCCAATGCCCAGACATGCCAGGGCAGAAGATGCTGGCTCGAAGTGCGCTGACACATGATCGGAGCAAGACAGCTGGGTAAGGCACATTACATCATGTTGAGAAGCCGCTGGAACAATAGGAAAACGAGAGTCAACTCTGTCAGAACAAGCCACTGATCTCATCCCTTGGAACCTGTTCAGCTGAGTATTTGGCACGTTTGAAGACGTTTCAACTCTCGACTTAGAAACTGTTGCCTTCGACCCGACAAGTCACGGCTGGGGGTGGTGGGTGGGGGGGGGGTGAGTGGGAGCAGTGCCTCGCACTGTCGCTCTCACCTCGCGGTTCAGAGGTTTGTGAGAATTGGTCTTCAAAATATTCAATCACGATACAGGTACTTATAGGAAATCCTGTGAAGCACTTTAGATGTCTCAGCAACATGACAAGATGTTGTTCATCTTGTTGCAAGAATTATTATTTGAGTTGAAGTCGATCCGTACACCCCCTTTGAGGTTCCCAAACTTTAGCTTTCACTAAGACGCACCCAACATTCTCTGGAATTAGATGAGCAGGGTGCCTAGTTCCAGGGAAAGAGTGCACATTCCAAATGGATAGCCAACAGAAATATCTTCCAGTAACCAAAGGTGCGAGTGGATCATTCACCCACAAATACAGTCAACTTCCTGCTCTCCTTCTTCCTAACCCAACCCCTCACCTTGCCATCTTTCTCCCCCATTTCCCTTAATCCTACTTGTACAACTGTTTGTGGGACACTGCTGTGCGCAATTTGGCTGACACATTTTGCCCACAAATATACAGTCAATTTTTCTACTCTTCTTCATCCTGCCCTAACCCCCCCCCCCCCCCACCCTGCTCGTGCCTCTATCTAACTGTACAGCACCTTGGGACATCCTCTCAATGTGAAAGGCACTATATAAATGTAAGTTTTGATTGATTGAACCAAATTTCAATCCTGAACCAAATCAACATTAATCAACCAACATCTCCCCCATCCGGTCCCCTACAATGTGATCCACAGATTAGCTCATAGGTTTGCAACGAGTAAATTTGTCAGACATCCTGCATGAAGTACACAAAGTGTTGCCAAACCCAAAGGGTGGAAAGATGCCAGAGAGAGAAACAGGTTCCAATTTTGTCACCATCCCACAATCCCATTAGTTCAGACTGACCACATATTACCCTCAGAGAAGCCCAGCTAGGGACAAGCTCCACCACCACGAAGCAAACCTCAGAACTGCTCTGACCCGCAAGCCTTCAGCAAATTTTCCCTTTCAGCTGAACATGAATCCTTCCTACGAGGGTGGGCTCAGCCTCAGGGTCAAATACTCACAGCTTTCAGTTCAATCATGCGGCCACATCCCATAAGGTCCAATTGAAGGTCCTGCCTCTATCCATCTTGACATCAATCAGGATCCATCATGTTGTTTATGCCCCCATTAACTAGTTTAGATAATTGGCTGACTATATATTGAATAGTTTGGAGGGTTAGCCTAGTTTTTAAAAAATATATAAAGGTATTAAGGGTTGTGGGGCGAGGGTGGGTAAGTGGAATTAAGATAGCAATTTAGGGAAATTTACATTAGCATGGAATTGGTGCGAGGGAAATTGTCGGCCTTAAAAAGGACACGTCCTCTGGACCTGGTGGTTTGCATCCCAGGGTTTTAAACGAGGTGGCTCGTGAGATAGTGGGGGCCTTGTGTCTAATAAGAACATAAGAATTAGGAGCAGGAGTAGGCCATTCAGCCCCTTGAGCCTGCCCCACCATTCAATAAGATCATAGCTGACCTTCTATTCTAACTCCACACACCTGCCTTATTCCCATATCCCTTAATCTTCCAAAATTCTTTGGATTCCGGAGCGGTCCCCATTGATCGGAACATCGCAAACGCCGCACCACTATTTAAGACGGGCGGGAGAGAGAAGATGGGGAATGATAGACCTGTTAGTCTGACATCGGTAGTAGGGAAAATTTTAGAATCAATCCTTAATTAAGCATGTCGTAGTTGGGGTACTTAAAGAGGACCACAATATGATTAGGCAGAGTCAACATGGCTTTACAAAAGGGAAGTCATGCTTAACAAATCTTTTAGATTTTTTTGAGGACATAATAAGTACATTAGATAGGGGGGAGTCAGTAGATGTAGTGTATTTACATTTTCAAAAGGCATTCGATAAGGTGCCGCATGAAAGGTTGATCCACAACATAAGGGCCCATGGAATTAAGGGGAATATATCAGCACGGATTGAAGAATGGCTAACGGAAAGAAAACAGAGAGTAGGGATAAATGGATCCTTCTCAGATTGGCTGGATGGGGGCTCAACACTGAGCTGCAGGACTGTGGCTTGCAAGGCCAGGGCTCTCACTATAAGGACATAAGAAGTAGGGACACGAGTAGGCCATCTGGCCCCTCGAACCTGCCCTGCCATTTAATAAGATCTTGGCTGATCTTCTCATTCTAATTCCGCCCTATCCGCATAGGTTTCTGTAAAATCACCTCTAATTCTTCTATATTCGGGAGAATAAAAGCGTTTCACCAACAAATATATACAGTCAATTCACTTTACAGTATATTCTGTGAAGCGCTTTGAGACGTCACAAAGACGTGAAAGGCGCTATGTCAAATGCGAGGATTATTAATAATAATATGACAATAAAAGTCTCACTGAATATAATTTTCGGGAAACTTTGTATAGAATGCCTTGCAACTTGAAAGGTTGTACTACACTGCCCCCCTGTGGCACAATGCAGACGCCCACGCCACTCCTCAGCCTTTTCCAACAATCTGTTTTATTTTAATTCTAGCTTAAGTTGTTGTTGTGATTGTTGCTTAAATTCACAAGCAGAGTGCTCAGTCGCTCGCACTCTCACTTCTCTCCGAACGTCAAGGGCTTGCGTTCAAACCCTACGTCACAGAGGTAGTGGGGCGTCAGAGCAGGTGAGAGTGAAGTCGATCTTCAAGTGGATCGGCTGCGAGACAGAGAGAGTCAGAAGAGGATTTGGGAGTTAATAATAATAATAATCCTTGCGTTTGATATACCGCTTTTCACGTCTTCTAGACGTCTCAAAGCGTTTCACGGAATACGCTGTAAAGTGAAATTGACTGTATATTTGTGGGCGAAACGCGGCAGCCAATTGCACACAGCGGCGTCCCTAAAAACGTGGTTTGACACGTCCAATT
The DNA here is from genome assembly GCA_035084275.1 of Hydrolagus colliei. NCBI lineage: Eukaryota > Metazoa > Chordata > Chondrichthyes > Chimaeriformes > Chimaeridae > Hydrolagus > Hydrolagus colliei. Next base: position 5,948,817 of record CM068767.1, read on the forward strand.
TTATTCTGGGTTTTATAAGGTATTATGGCGGCGACATTATTCAAAAAGAGAATTGTACAGATACACATATATATCTCCCGGTGTCTCAGCTAACAATCCTCCTCGGAAAATCGGTCGTTCGTTTCATGCCTGCCTGTGGGACGTTGCACAAACAATTTCAACGGCTTTCACGTTCAAAATGCAGACACCACGCTACACAATGTTGAAACACGTAGCCTGCGAAACACCCCGAACGCAAAAGCCGCTCTGTACCAAATGCGAGGCCCTGTACATTGTTATCCACTTCGCTTTGAACGCACAAATAAGCTGCCACATTCGGTTGCCGATAGTAACAACACTTGACAGTAATTCCCTGTGAAGGACTCTGACATTATAGGCACCGTGGCGAATGCAAGGATTATTATAAAATGCCGGTGGCCACAAAGCCACCTTGGACTAAATAGCTGTGGATTGGACACGCTTGACATTTACTCTCCCGACGTCTAACAGGAATTTTCTGAATCACAGACTGTATCACACTGCGTCCAGCTCAGCATTGGTACAGTACATCCGAAGTTCTGTTCCTTGTCGTATGAAAGAATTACTGCCCTGGAGAAGTAAGTGACAATGCATTGCCTTTTGCTGACAAAAGAAGCGTTAGATTCAATAATGAATCTGGACAGACGGCGTTAAAAAAACACTTTGATTTAATTACCGACCGACGCATATATTCTGGGTTGAAAGGCGAAATGTGCTTTCAGAATTTCAAACCTCAAAGAGTTTGGAATTATCGGAAAGCTGCAACATTTTTACAGAGTGTGAAAGTATCTTTGAAAGCCCCCCAAATCCTCAGGTTTCATTTGATGTGGGTTTGCTCCTTGGTGACATCTCCCAATGTCTTTGCTCTTCAAGACATCCTCCCAATGTGAAAGGTAATATCATCGCACTCCGAAGAGCTATCCTGTGTCAAGGGCGCTTTATAAATGCTGGGGGACTCTGCTGTGCGCAATTGGCTGCCGCGTTTCACGCACGTGTGTACAGTCAATTCGCTTTACGCTCTATTCTGTGAAGCGCTTTGAGACTCAGTCGAGAAGATGCGATAAGGCGCCATATCAAAACGACAAGGATTCTGAATATTTATTATTCTCTGCAAGTGTCATGTTGTCGGTGTTGTTTTTGCAGCCCTGCGGGCTAAACTTTTATGCTTGAGGTTTGAACAGGAGATGCCTGCCTTTCTCTCGTAAAATGCCCAGGACGACGGGGCAGACAGTCTCAGAGTTACATCTCCTCTCTCTGCTGCTCGGAGCTTTCGCTGTGGGAACCATCATCGCCTCTCTGTTCACTGACTGTTGGCAGGTAAGTAAGCGCGAGGCTCCTCGCTGCGCCCCCCCGCACCTCTCTTTCTCAGCTCTAACTTGAAGTCACATACGATTTGCTGGTCCGATGAATCGAGGGGAAACACTCTTGCCTTCGAGTCATAAGGCTGTGAGTTCAAACTCGCACCTCGGGGACTTGGAACTGACATTAAACCGAGCTCCCATCTGCGAGTTCTGTAGTTCGGTGGTTAGAGCGCTCGACTTACAAGTGTCAGAAACCGTGTTTCGAATCCAGGCAGGTCAGGGCGAAATCTTGGGCAAGTTTCCTTACTCCACATACACGGTCACACACACACACCCTCCTAATAATAATAATAATCCGTCCCCCCCTAAAAAAAACCACAATAACAAAATTGGTCATTTCAAACTACGACTGTTTGTGAGACGCTGCTGTGCGCAATTGGCTGCCGTGTTTCGCTCACAAATATACAGTCAATTCACTTGACAGTACCTTCTGTGAAGCGGTTTGAGACAGCGTCTAGCAGACCTGAAAAGCGCCAGATCAAATGCAAGGATTATTATTATTATTTGAAAAGAGAAGGAGTTACTCTCTCCTGATAGCCCTGGGCAACTCTCCCTCCCGAGAGATCAACTCGATCATTCACCTCCGTGCTGTTTGTGGCGACGGGAATAAGAGCAACAACAAATTACATCGATTCATAGCCCCTTTCACGGCTTATTAACCCGCACAAAATTGCTCACTGCGCAGTCAATGCGCTCCGCGTTAAAATCCCCCGAAGCGCTTTGAGACGTCCGCCCGATACGAACTGCGCAGCGCGGATCGAATGCACGGACGATTGCGATTGCGGACTGAGCGACCGGCGAGGGAGCGATGCCCGTGGATGAGTGTGTTTTTCTCAGATCAACAGCAAAGGGTCGGTGATGTTAAGCAGGCGATGTAAGGGCCTGTGGCGGGAATGCGTGTGGGACAGTTTTGTGAAAATCTGGACGTGCGATCACTTCAACTCCTATCTAAACCCTCACCCAGGTGAACGGCTCCTTTCACTCTCGACGTCTCTCTCTCTCTCCCTCCCTCCCTCTCTCTCTCTCTCTCTCTCTCTCGCAACGCGACATAACTCAGATTGGCCCTCTGTTGCAAACTTACTGACGCGAGCGAGCTTTCAAAATGCACGTGCTCGCGCGGCATTAGATTACGCCGTCGAATTGAACGTCACACGAAAAGTGTACCTTCGCTTCAACCCACAGCCACCATCGTAATCACCAGAAGTCTGATGGTGACAGCGGCCATTCTGAGCGTCTGTGCTTTCCTCAGCCTGATCCTGGGATTCAAACATTTCATGTACTTTGACGACGTTGCAATCAAACGGCGATTTCTGCGGCTGGCCGCCTCCCTCTACTTCATTGTCGGTGAGCAAATGGCGCTATTTTCTCAGGCGAATTTGGGGCAGAATGTTTTTTTTTGGGGGGGGGGCCATGGTCTCTCTCTGGCCACGCTCAGTTGGCTCGTCTTTCCACCGGGAGGTGCTGTTTCAGTCCACGATCAAAAACCATTGAGGAGCTCGGTGGTTCGAGCCACTCACTCGCCTTACAAGCGTGAGAACTGTGTTTCGAATCCAGGCAGGTCAGGGCGAAACCTTGGGCAAGTTTCCTTACTCCACATACACACACACACACATAGACGCTTAATAATAATCCTTCCAAAAAAAACACAATAATAAAAATTGGTCACTTCAGTCCACGACTGTTTGTGGGGGACGCTGCTGTGCGCAATTGGCTGTCGCGTTTCGCCCGCAAATATATCCAGTCGATTCACGCTACAGTATATTCTGTGAAGCCCTTTGAGACATCAACACGATCGTCAAAAGCGCGATATCAAATGCAAGGATTATTATTATCATAACTCAATAATAGCTTGAGCAATAATCATAATAATGCTTGCATTTAATACAACGCGTTATCACATCTCAAAGCGCTTCACAGAAAAGATCGTTAAAATCAATACCGTCAATGGGTGGGTTCCTGAGGGCAGGCGTACGACGGAGGTGGACTGCAATACACAATTGATACCTGATCCCTGCCATGGAGGGTGTTCGGTTTGAAGATAGTTCAGACGGCTCACTGTCACTTTGCAAGTTCTTACAAGCGGAATAAATAAACTATACTTAATGCACGCTCCTGTTTCATGGCTTGTGTTTCAGAGAGATGCTGACTGCGTATGTTTTATAACAGATTTGCAGACTTTTAGCTGTGCAGAGAAACCATGCGTCAGAGGATAACATTTCTTTGGTATAATGAATTCAAAGAAAATTGATGTTATAATAATAATCATCTTTGAACTTGATTTAGAGCCTTACCATGTCTTCCAGATGTCTGAAAGCGTTTCACAGAATATATATTCAAAGTGAATTGACTGTATATTTGTGGGCAAACCGTGGCAGCCAATTGCGCACAGCAGCGTCCCCCCCACAAACAGTCGTAGATTGAAATAACCAATTTTTGTTATCGTTTTTTTAGGGGGACAGATTATTATTAGGTGTGTGTGTGTGTGTGTGTGTGTGTGTGTGCGTGTGTGGAGTAAGGAAACTTGCCCAAGATTTCGCCCCTGACCTGCCTGCGTTCGAAACACAGGTTTCACGCTTGTAAGGCGACTGAGCGTCTCTAACCACTGAGCTACAGGAGCTCCCGATGATGTGAAAGGTGTTCTATTGAACGTCGGGGCCGCGGTCAAAGATGAAATGTGGTGACAGGAATGAAAGACCGCAAGTGATAATCTTAACTGCGTGTACGTAAACTGATCGGTAGTTAAATCAAAAGCCTGAGTTGGTGAGATTTCAACCCACCGCTCCCAGCAGGAGATATTATTATTATTATTATTATACGACTTCATTTTAGTCCTTCAATAAATATCGCCCTCTGTTTCGTTGCTTGTTGTAGGTTTGTGCTCTGCGGTTGGGACCCTGTGGTATTGTGCCTACGTATACAAAATGCATCAGTTCGAGGTTTGTGAACGTGTGACTGGCTGTTCAGCGCCTTGGGACGTCCCTCCCGACGTGAAAGGCCCTCTTCTCAATGCAATTCCGTCGTCGCGATTGCCGTGCGTAAGGGACGGACTCCTCTGACCGCGGCAACCCTCCGATTCAACCCTCTCACGTTACGTTTGCCTACAAAATTACGCAGTCACTACACTCCACAGCAAACTCTCCTCTGTCTGCATTACAGGTCGCTCTGAAGATCCCCGGTTTCCCGAGCTTTGAGTTCGGTTACTCTCTGTGGCTGGCAATCGGAGGTGCGCTCAGCGCTATATCCAACACAGTTATCTCAGCGTATTGGGCTTGCTGCCAAAGCACAGTCAAAACGACCCGTGAGGAAACGAGGACGAGAAGTGTACAGCCCATCTCGACAGGTCACAGCACCTACATCTAAAATTATTGTACGGAGTGTGGAGAGAGGGCCTGAAGCTTACCTAACAGCTCTTCAAACAACTGAGAGTTGACCTAATAGAGACCTGCCTTCAAGGTGGCAACGGGTTTGCGATAGGGTCGTTAGTGTTAGATTATTTCCACTGGTTGGTTGAGTCAGTGGGAATAAGGGGCACAAGTAATAACAACAATATTAATAATATTGTAATAATAATAACACTCATTTGATACGGTGCCTTATCACGTCTTTGAGGTGTCTTAGAGCGCTTCGCAGACTATACTGTAAAATATTTTTACCCCAATAAACTGTGGCGGAGAATTCAAATAAATTCAAAGAAAATTCAAATAAATTCTGCCCACAGAGATTATTGGTTTAAATTCTCTGCCGCAAACCATAGTTGGAATGTAGACTTTCAATAATAAAGTAATAATAATGATATTCCTTGAATTTGATAAAGCGCTTTGATATCACGTCTTCTGAACGTCTCAAAGCGCTTCGCAGAATTTACTGTTAAGTGAATTGACTCTATATTTGTGGGTGAAGCACGGCAGCCAATGGCGCACCAAAGGGATGGTTGAGAGATATATTTAGAGATACAGGGATGGTGTCATTCGATTCGACTTGAAGGATCACGAGTGTGGAAACACCAGGACAGACTGGTTGGTTGAGGGTTGGCGTACTGTTAAAATAACATTGCAATGATTCTGCCTGTCAAGCTGCCAATCCGTTAGGCATTAGCTGTAATAACTGATCTTCATTCCTGATAAAGTGCTCTCCGCCAGCGCTTCGAGTCTGTGCTCGGACAATAATTGATTCAGTTTTCTTTTTGCGAATGCGAATGAGTTTCGAATCGATTTGCTCTACGCTGGTCAGAGGTATCTGGACTTTTAATCCGTTGGCCATGTTACAGCACTTTGCAGCATATGTGAATCATAAGGCTATTATTAAAATGATAATATATCACAGGGCTAAAGTATTATTACTCCAGTGTGTTTCGGTATTAATTATTACTCCAGTGCACCACAGTACGTACTGAAATATTATGACTCCTGCATGCCACAGTAGGAAAGCTATTACTCAAATAATAATAATAATACTTGCATTTGACTATAGCGCTTCACAGAAAAGCTATAGCGCTTTTCACGTCTTCTAGACGTCTTAAAGCGCTTCACAGAACATACTGTAAAGTGAATTGACCGTATATTAGTGGGCTAGAGTACTGTGCGGTGCTAAATTATTATTGCTCCAGTGTATCACAGGAGTAAATAACGGGTTCTCCCAAAACGGTACAGAATTTCGAAGAGGAGTGAAAGGGGTTGGATGCAGTCAGAATGAATGCTAAATGACGTGTTTATTTCAACAGGTGGTTTAAATAGCCCGTTTCCCCCTATTCTGTTCCCTCGTGTGTGGAGCTCCTGTGATTAGAGCGCTCGCCTTACAAGCGAGAGATCTGGGTTCAATTCCCGGCAGGTTTTCGGGGCGAAAACCTTGGGCAAGTTTCCTTACTCCACACACAAAACACACACGTGCCTGATAATAATCCCCCCCCCCCCCCCAATAATAATGTGATCATTTCAACGAGCGACTGTTTGTGGGGGGGGGGGGGAGGGGAACGGATCGCCGCTGTGCGCAATCGGCTGCCGCGTTTCGCCCACAAATATGCAGTCGATTCACTTCACAGTATATTCTGCGAAGCGCTTCCAGACGCCTAGAAGCCATGAATCAAACGCAAGGATTATTCCCTTATATCCTTTGACAGAGACACCAAGAGTTTTGTCGTGTATACAGTACACACACACACACACACACGCGTATATATTGGTTACGCAGCCAGACGAAGAAAGAACCTTCATCGAGAATAACATTTCAAGCCGGAAACATGGAACTGCTTGGAATCAACCGGCAATTGCGGAGAAAGGATGTCCAACTCTATCAATAATTCACGGGTCAAAACAGCAGAGTGGTGTATAATTCAAATGCTAAAAGTCTTGAGGGCTCCCCACTCTTTGTAAAAAGGTGCAAACCATTTTGGGGTGGGGGGGGGGGGGGGGGGTTATTGCAAGTGATTTTGACAGCTATTGACTCAGGCAGACAGGGTAAGGGTTGGGGGTGGGCATGGATGGAGATTTATGAAAGGAGTGAGTGAGTGAGAGGAAGGGAGGAAGGAAGGAAGAGAGAGAGAGAGCTGTGTTGTGTTGACTGTTTTGTTTGTTCATTCACTCTGATCCAAAGGGTGACGCCTCCCTCATAGATTATTCAATATTGTGCGAAAGGCTTTGTAATTAAATCTGCAACGTGGGGGCAGAGAGAGGGAGGGAGGGAGGGAGGGGGAGGGAGGGAGAGAAGGATTGTGGCTGGGAAGGGAGATAAGCAAAGCCAGTGGCTTGAGGTATTGGCTGGCAAACGCACACAAGAGGAACAAGTGCAATCAAAGAACAATGATCACTCACAAAAAGTAAAGCAGTGGGGACAGGAGGAGAGGAGAGAGATCTAGTAGGAGAAGTGGTTGATTGTGGAATTGTGTCTGTCTCTGTGTCTCTGTGTGTCTGTGTGTGTGTGTGTGTCTCTCACTGTCTGGGTGCCTGAGTGTGTGTATGTGTCTCTGTCTCTCTGTGTGACTGTGTGGTGTGTGTGTTTCTGTGTGTGTCTACCTGACTGTGTGTGTGTGAGTGTGTGACTTGCCTCTCTATGCGTGTGTCTGTGTGTGTGTGTGTGTCTGAGTGTATGTCTTGTCCATCTGAGTGAGTGTCTCTGTGTGTGTGTGTGTGTGTGTGTGAGTGTATGTCTTGTCCATCTGAGTGAGTGTCTCTCTGTGTGTGTGTGTGTGTGTGTGTGAGTGTATGTCTTGTCCATCTGAGTGAGTGTCTCTGTGTGTGTGTGTGTGTGTGTCTGAGTGTGTGGCTTGTCCATCTGAGTGAGTGTCTCTCTGTGTGTGTGTGTGTGAGTGTGTGGCTTGTCCATCTGAGTGAGTGTCTCTCTGTGTGTGTGTGTGTGTGTCTTGAGTGTCTCTCTGTGCGGACGCGCCCGTGTGCGTTTTGAGGGCTGCTGCGATGGTGCTGGACGCGGCTCTCGTGGCGGCGAAGAACGGTGACCTGCACTCGTTGCAAGAGCTGCAGGGCCGAGGTCTGATCCACCACGGCATCGGCGACCACCTCGGCGCCTCGCCCGTCCACCACGCCGCCCGGGCCGGCCGGCTGTGCGTCCTCAAGTTCCTGGTGGAAGTAGCCAAACTGCCGGGCGACAAACGGGCCAAGAACGGGGCCACCCCGGGACACGACGCAGCGGCCACGGGCAACCTGGTGTGCCTCCAATGGTTGCTGAGTTGCGGAGGCTGTCGGCTGCAGGTGGGTCTGTCGTTTAAAGCCTCGTTCGAGGATCGGGGCTGGTGTTGGTGTTGGCGGTGGGGGGCGAGGGGGGCTGGGGGGGGGGGGGGGGGAATCGGTGTTGCGGGTTAATTCTTGCTCGTCGATCCCCATCGCGACAGTCGATCCCTGCGGCGTGTGGTACAGAGCTTTTTTGTGTCTTCGGGACGTCTCGAAGCAGAACGGCAACTGTAATAATTATTGTTATGTGTGTATGTGTCTGTCTGTCTGTCTGTCTGTGTGTGTGTGACTGTGGCTGCGTTTCTATACGCATGTGATAGAGCGCTTTTCGCGTCTTCGAGAAGTCGTCTCAAAGCGCTTCGCAGAATATACCGTCAAGTGGATCGACTGCATATATTTGTGGGCGCAACGCGGCAGCCAATTGCGCACAGCAGCGTCTCTCCCCCCCACACACACACACACAAACAGTCGGGCGATTGAAGTGACCGATTTGTTGTTGTGTTTTTTTTTCTTGTTGAGGGCTTATTATCAGGTGCCTACATCCGCACGTGTGTGTGTGTGTGTGTGTGTGTGTGTGTGGAGTATGGAAAGTTGCTCAAGGTTTCGCCCTGATCTGCCGGGAATCGAACCCGGGTCTCTCAGCTTTCGAGGCAACGCTCTAACCACTGAGCTACAGGACTCCACGTGTAACTAATATTCAGCCAGTCATGACATGCACTGTGGAGTCCTGCAGCTTATTTCGCGCACGCACACACACACACACACTCACACACACACACTCACTCACCCGCCTGATAATAATCCCTTGGGGGTGGGGGGTGGGGAAAAAAATAGGAATAATAAATCAGTCGTTTCAATCTATTTGTCGGTGGCGGGGGGTGGAACGCTGCTGTGCGCAATTGGCTGCCACGTTTCGCCCACAAATATTCAGTCAATTCACTTGGCAGTGCATTCTGCGAAGAAGACTTTGAGACGTCTAGAAGACGTGAAAAGTGTCGATACCCAGTTATTAGTTGGGTTTGCACCAGATGCGGATGGGTTTCCGCATGTGTCAGATACCCGGGGGGGGGGGGGTGGGGGGGGGGGGGAATTAATTACAGGTAAAAAGGGAATGTGAGTTAAAGGTAATGACAGCTTTTATTTATCCAGTGTCTCAGTGAACACTAGAACTTAAAGCAAGATGGGATATGAATTATATCTAATGGAGAGATTTGAGTTGCAGGTAAGAGGGGGGAATGTAGATTTTATTTTGGTGAGTGCGGCTTGGAGAGAGGGGGGAGGTGGAGAATCAGTTCAGTGTCTTGACACATGCGAAAACCCATCTGGTGTAAACAAAACTGAACCACAATAAGAATCCATCATATAACATGAGCAGCCAAAAATGATGGTGAGGATTTTGCTTCCCAACTGTTAGCCGTGTTCCTGTTGTGTGTGTGATTTTGTTTTTAGAAGCCAGACTAGCTCCTCTCTCTCTGTTTCAGTATTTTCGAAGCCTTTGGTATTTTCAAAGCGTTTCCAACCAGTTCAGCGCAAACGCAAAGCTGGACTTGACTTAACCTGCCTCCCTATCGCTCTCACAATATTATTAACCTCCCAAAGGAGAGCTAGCTGACAATCCTCAGGGCTCTCTCGCATCTTAAACTCGCTGCAAAATAAATTCTACTGCAATAAATGAGATCTTAGTGCACTAACAAGAAGAAGAATTTGACATAGCACCTTATCGCATCACTGGGAGGTCTCAAAGTGCTTCACAGAAAGGACTGTAAAGTGAAGTGACTTGTGTGATTTTGCGAATCGAACACCCACATTGTAGGCAAATTCACCAGCACATTATCTACAATATTTATTATTCCCTGTGTAATTCTGTACTCCCCCACACGCCCAAAAGCTGTAAAATTATCTTCAAACCTGTGTTCTTCATACAACAGTTCCATTGTCTGCCCAGATTATATCCTCCTCCGCAACCGCTTCCCCTTCAATACTTTTTCCCTCCCTCCCTTCCTTCCTTCTGACCCATTTAACCTCTGTAACTCGCTATCTCACCTCTGCCCCTCCATCCCTGCTCCCTCGCCATGGATGGAGCTCCTGGAGCTCAGTGGTTAGAGCTCTCGTCTTACAAGTGTGAGAGACCTGTGTTTCGAATCCAGGAAGATCCAGGCCGAAACCCTGGGCAAGTTTCCTTACTCCACACACACGCGCGCACACACACACACCTAATAATAATCGTCCAAAAAACACACAATAATAAAATTGGTCATTTCAATCCATGACTGTGTGTGGGGGACGCCGCTGTGCGTAATTGGCTGCCGCCTTTCGCCCACAAATATATATACAGTCAATTCACTTTACGGTATATTCTGTGACGAGCTTTGGGACGTCTGGAAGACGTGAGAGGCGCTATTTCAAATGCAAGGATTATTATTAACCACTGCTCCCAAATTGGGTCAGTGAGGAGTTCAGGCAGGTTTGTATGATCTACTTCCTGCCGGTCGAAGTGTCCTGTTGGTCGATGTCACATACTTCCTGATGGTCGGTGTGGCGTCTGTTGGTAACTTGAAGGAGTCCATATTAACGGGACTGAGATTAAGCAGCGGTATTAAGAAACACTACAAAATCAGAGGGTTAAATGCCCACAATCTATTCACTGATATCTCCGCATATCTAAACTGCCCACACATCCTTGCCTGCCTTCTGGATGTCTGTTTGAGTGCGATAGCACTTGAATTGACTCTTCTCTCAAACCGCCTTTCAATTTCCTCTCAGCATCTTCTGATGTCGAATGCGTGGTCCACAGATTTCCTTCACCGTTATTGTAAAGTTCATCATAAGTCTTTTGGGGAGAGTTTTAAGCGTAAACGGATGTTGATGATTGGTTTCCCCCCTAATGGATTGGTCGCTTCCTTGGTGAATAAGGTGTTGCAGTGGGCAGCGATGTCCCTGTGAGCAGTGAAGGAAGTAACACTTGCTGTGCGCAATTTGGCTGCCACGTTTCGCCCACAAATATACAGTCAATTCTCCTACTCTTCTTCATCCTGCCCCGTCACCCCCTCACCCCCGTTCTCTTGTCCCTACCTGACTGTACAGCACCTTGGGGCGTCCTCTCGACGTGAAAGGCACTATATAAATGTAAGTTTTAATTGATTGATTGATTGATTGAACATGGACTTTTTAAGCACGTTCTATTGAATTTTGCAATCGGCTGCCTGCCGCCTTTCGCCCACGTACATACAGTCAATTCACTTTACTGTATATTCCGTGAAGCGCTTTGAGATGTCTAGAAGACGTGAAAAGCACCACAGTCAAATTCAAGAATTATTATTATTATTATTAAATCTATCGGTTTGCCTTTGAGCTACGTCTTTTCAAAGCCAGTGAGCCCTGACTTATCTACCACCGACCGACCCAGTGGTAATTTTTACAGACGTTCCAAGTTCGTAACACAGGAGCTGATTTTAAGGCCTCAAACCACCGTGTTGGAACAGACTCTGGCTGAGTTATTATGTGCTAAGGTAGACTCAGAGTTTATTTATTCGAAGCGCTCTGATGCACCATCCAGCGTGGAGGGCACTATATAAATCAAAGTTGTTGTCGTTGTTTGACCAATCACTCGCTGGGGTTTTAGAAACGTGGTTGGTTGAGGGTGAGGGAGTTTGGTGGAAGGCTGAGATCAAATGGGCTTAAGAGGTAACTTTATTAAAAACTATCTTTTTCCGTTGCAAATAAGTAAAGTAAAAGAATAATAATTTCGGTCACTCAATCCCTGACTGTTTGTGGGACACTGCTGTGCGCAATTCACTGACGCGTTTCGCCCCTGAGTCAATATGAATAAGAATGATAATCCTCGCATTTGATATAGCGCTTTTCACGTCTTCTAGACTTATCAAACCGCTTCACAGAATATACAGTCAATTAATTTTACAGTATATTCCGTGAAGCGCTTTGAGACATCTCAATGACACGACAAGGGGCTTTTTCAAATGCAAGGATGATTATTATTCTTATTGTTATTTTCTCAAACAGCATCAACAACAACAACAACTTGCGCTTCCCCCCCCCCCCCACCTGCTAAGGCGGGCAGCGTCTCTCCATGCTTCACAGTGGCGGAGGCCGAGCCACGAAGAGAACATTTTATGCGATTGCAAGGGAGTGGGTATACAGCGTATATACGAAAGGGAAATGGGAGAGATGGGGGCACTTGTGAGGTTATAACACTAATAATAATCCTCGCATTTGATATAGCACTTTTGAAGTCTTCTAGACGTATATTCGGAATGTACTGCACAGTGAATCGACCGTATATTAGGAACATAGGAAGAACATAGGAAATTGCTAGGCGAACAAAAGTCCATCTGGGTTCACCTTTGTGGTGACCGCATGCAGATATGTCCCAAATTACCTACATGCGATGTCCCATAATGTCATACGACACCGACAAAAGACAAGCGCAAACTAATTGGACTGAAAGGCGTGATTCAATGCTTGTGACACTATATTTAAATCTTATGTAAATGGCCGTCGCATTCGAGCCACAAAATCACCATATTTTTTACATTCGGGATTTTGTTTTTGGTGTTGGCTATTCAAAACATGATTTGTTTCTTCTCTGAATTGATTCATTGATGAAAGCGAGCCTTTGGCAACCTCCCTCACCTCTCAAAGTCCTTTACAGAATATACTGTAAAGTGAATTCACTGTACAGTATATTTGTGGGTTAAATGAGCGCCTAAAATAAACATGCGTTAACAGGTTCTGGACAATAATAAAAAAATGGTGTGCATAAAAACACCAATAGTTCCAGCACACACACAATATATCAGCCCGTGCGGTCGAGACTGGCGTTTTTCTTAATGTAAATCACCTAAGTCTAATCCCACTCTCACAAAACCCTGTCCCCCACTCTTCTCTCCCCCCACCTCTCTCCCTCACCTCTCCCCCTCCTATCCCCATCCCACATCATTTAATATTTCTCTTCTCTAAATTTCCTTTTCAAAGTGAACTTAACAGGATGTTTCACCCACAAAATATATACAGTCAATTCCCTCTTTACATTATATTCTGTGAAGAGCCTTGAAACGTCTAGAAGAATTATTATATTTGATCATTCTTGCGTTTGATATGAGGTCTTGTTACCCCCATTAGGAGGATGCCTCAAAAGCGTTTCGTAAGAATTTACAGGGCAAATTCTAGTGACTGTGTTGCGTATTTCACGGGTGAACACAACAGCCAAATTGCGCACAGAGACATCCCACAAACGGCCCAGAAAGTGAATGAACAATTTTTGTCACCCACGGGAATCATTGCCCAATACATCAGGAGATGGAAACCTCCCCATGACTAATTACAATATCTATTCAATAATTAATCATAATAAGTTTGACAGCACAGGGCAGTGGAATATTTTCCAATATTTGTCGGGGTGGGGAGGAAGGGAGAGAGTGGACCGAGAGAACAAGGAGGGAGGGAGGGAAGAGCGATTGAGGTATCTGAAACGTACTGCAAACTACAAGGAAAGGAAACTTAAAATCTATAAAAGTCTGATCGTTGCCTGAGTGACTGCTTTTGGACCTTGTACAAGTTATTTATTGAGGGCTAAAAGGCACAGAGAGTTTGACGCCTACCCATCGTTGCTGTAGCCGACCTGTTCGTGTGTCTCGCTTCGTTCACTGTGGACAAGGAACAAGAATAATTGCTTTTAATTTGCTCTCCTAATCGAGGTTCCCAACCACATTATTGCCCAACATATTGGCAACAGGTTGTACAGATGGGTACAACAAGGAAGAATAATAATATAATAATATAATCCTTGCATTTGATATAGCGCTTTCCACATCTTATTACGTCCCAAAGCGCTTCACAGAATATATTTTAAAGTGAATTGAGCGTATATTTGTGGGCAAAACGCGACAGCCAATTGCGCACAACAGCATCCCCCCACACACAAACAGCCGTGGATTGAAATGACCAATTTTTATTATTGTGGGGTTTTTTTGTTGGAGGGGTGTGTGTGTGGGGAGTAAGGAAACTTGCCCAAGATTTCGCCCTGACCTGATCTGCCTGGATTTGAACACAGGGCTCACGCTTGTAAGGTGAGTGCTCTAACCACTGAGCTACAGGAGCTCCTTTTGTGTTCAGAAAGGACATGTGTGGGATCAGTGATATAACAAAGGCCTCGCCTGTGTGTTAATTTGATTTGTATAATCCATCAGGAGAAAATAAAGTGGGTGACGCTGACTTCCCCTTAGCTGTATTACATTGGTTTAGAGGCTTCTATATTTAGGTAAAGTAGATTACAGAGATGTGTCAATGCAGTATCAGCAAAGCTTTTCTGAAGGAGGGCAGCCATATGCTTTAGTTGCACTCTCGCCAGTTGTTCCGCAGTCCCTCTCCCCTCTGCTAATATTCTCTTCCACCAGTATGAATCTCTGCCTTACCCCACAGAGCAAAGAAAACACTATCTAGGCTTGTCGACGTCTCAAACTCTACATCTACACTCCAGCAGCCAGCCGTGCATCACTGATGCACTGAAACTTCTGATATTCCTGAGCAGAGGGGATAACACACAGGAGGCCCGACAATCGGCCGTAAATAAGCGTTTTGCCTCAGAACTTAAGATCGCGTGGCATTATTGCAGATTCTCAAACCCGGTCTTAATTTAGAAGATTACTTTCCTACGGACAACTCGCTCCCAGCTCCAAGACTCTCCCATAATTCTGCAGCTCCTTAATTATTAAGATAAAGACAGTTGTACAGCAACAACAGTCATATAATATTAATAATAATAAGCCTTGCATTAGACATAGCGCTTTTCACGTCTCAAAGCGCTTCACAGAATATACTATGAAGTGAATCGACTGTATATTTGTGGGCGAAACGCGACAGACAATTGCTCACAGCGACGTCCCCCACAAACAGCCGTGGATTGAGATGACCAATTTATTATAGGTGTGTAGGGCCCTTCGTGTGGAGTGCTTCTAGAGCCTTGGGACATTCCTTCCAGAGTGAAATGGGCTTATCAAATTTGGTTGTTGTTGAGGTGCTGAGGGCTAGGGCTAAGCGGAATTGCGGTATTACAGAACTGTTTAGCAAAAGGGAACTCTGACATACCCTATTTAACAACAACAACAAATTAAATTTTGTATCGTGCCTTTCACCACGAGAGAATGTTCCAAGGTGCTGGACAGTCGGGGGTATAGGCCCAAACAGGACGTGTGGACGGCAGGGGTAAGGAGGGTGATTCTGGGTGACAAGGTTCTGGGTGACAAGGTTCTGGGTGACGGGACCTAATTGAAGGAGACATAAGAACATAAGAATTAGGAGCAGGAGTAGGCCATTTGGCCCTTCGAGCCTGCTCCGCCATTCAATAAGATCATGACTGATCTTCTCAACTAACTCTAATTACCTGCCCTATCCCCATATCCCCTAATCCCTCTATTTTTCAAAAATCTGTCAATCTCAGCCCTGAAAATGTTCAAGGACTGAGCACCTACAGCCTTCTGGGGTAGTGAAATCCATAAATTCACTACCCTCTGAGTGAAGAAATGTTTCCTCACCTCTGTTCTAAAAGGCTGACCCTTAATTTTAAGACTGTGACCCCTGGTTATAGATTCTCCTGCCGGGGGAAACAGTCCCTCAGTGTCTACTTTATCCAACCCTTTAAGAATCTTATATGTTTCAACAAGATCCCCCCTAATTCTTCTGTACTCTAGAGAGTACAGCCCTAGTTTATTCAACCTATCCTTACAATTATTACCTATCGCTCGAACTAATTCACTGAAGGCCTTTCTCTCTCCGCAGGACAAGGACAGTTCGGGAGCGACGGTGTTGCACTTGTCGGCGCGCTTTGGGCACCAGGACATCACCGAGTGGCTCCTGAAAGACGAGGCCGTTGATCCCACGGTTGCCACAGACACCGGAGCCCTCCCTGTCCACTACGCCACGGCCAAAGGTGACCTGCAAAGCCTCCGACTCCTGCTCAGACACAGTCCCGGGTAAGTTTCCCCTCCCCCCCCCCCCCCCCCCCCTCCACCCCACCCCACCCCTGAAGCGATTGAGAATGAGCTTTGTTCAGCGGCTGGCCTACCGTTCTACAATACAAACATTTGTCCTTTCTGTGTTCGGAAACTCCCATCAATTCAGCTGCCGCTGTCCTGTCACCGAGTATGGGTGGTGTGAGGCTGGGGGCGGTGGGGGGGGGGGGGGGGGGGGGGGGGGCGGAGAGGAGTGGATGGACTTTAAGTAAATGAGAAAGTGATGGAGAGTGACTGCATGAGGAAAGAACAGGTAATAATAAAAATAATCCTTGCGTTTCATATTATCATGTTGTTGAGAAGGATATGAGTGCTTCACAGTGCTCCACTGTGAAATGAATTGAGACTGTGTCAAAACTAAATTCGGGCCATTTTAAGGATAACTAGTTTTAAGGGCAAAGACTACTTGGAATTTTGAGCCCAGAGGGAGAGAGAGAGAGAGAGAGAGAGAGAGAGGGAGGGAGGGAGGGAGGGAGGGAGGGGGTGGGGAGAAGAGTGTAGCACCTCATAGTGTTTGTCAGAAACAGGACTGGAAAATTCCACTTGTCAACAAGCCCGAGGTAAGGCACTTTGCGTCTTTGTTGAGCCCCAAAACAATGCAAATCACGAGCATCAAGATGTCTATCTGTCTCTTCCAGTCGTTCATCGTTCGTTTACCTACAGGATCCCATCTTTCACTCCCCCGTTGTCTACATCACTTACCTCTCCGAGCCGTCCCTTGTTAACACTAAACGCGCGGCCCGAAGAATAATCCCTTCTAAATTTAGCTACTGGTTTCGAGCAAGCAAAACATCGATGTGAGATCATCTCGTGAGAGGTCACCGAGAGGGCGAAAGAGCGTAGCTCTTTGGGGAACAAATCTACTGTATCTCAGAGCTGAAACACTGCTCCCATTCCCTTGAAAGATTCCTGCGTCCCCTCTTCCCACTTCCAAGCACAAGGCTCAATGAAAAGGCCTTGACATCAACAAAATTACGCTTGTATAGCGCCTTTCATGTCAGGAGGACGTCCCAAGGCGCTGGACAATTACTGCTTCACACCCGATCTTAGGACAGGGGGTTGCGAGGGAAGGAGGGATGAAGAGGAGCCGATGGGTCTATTGAAGAGGAGAGTCTTAGGGACATGAAGGAGGCCAGGGAGGGGGCAAGGCAGAGGGACTGCGCAATGGAGTTCCAGAGCCCTCAAAGTCTCCGCCTTGAAGACCTAACAACTTGCGCATTTCACCCCCATTTCAGATTGCCCTCTTAATTTCTAAGCCACTTTTTCCCCAGTTCGTGTTTTAAGAACGGTCTCCCATAGCAGGAGTGAAATCAGCAACCTTCCAACGTCCTGCACCTTCGTAAACGTTATGTCTCGAGGCTAAGAACCCGAGTAAGTTTGGCGTCCCTCCGCCCTCCCTGGTCCCAGACGTCTGGTCCGAAGCATTGACTGTCCAGGGCCTTGGGACGTCCTTTTGACGTGACAGGCGCTATACAAATGTAATTTGGTTGTTGGTATTATTCTAAAACTCATGGCTCAGAGGCCACTATTTCCAATCCTGCTGTGGAACTCATTACTCCTGCTGTTTGGTCTGCACGGAACACTTTGCGATGGCTGCCCAACGGTGGAAGGCTCCAAATCAAATGCCAGGGTTATTATTTCTAATCATAATAGATACATTTTGGAGGTACCGACCAACAGCTATGGCATCCTCTGTGCTCAAAACCGGAGGCCTCTGCAATGCCTGAAATAGGGGTACTTAGGGGGGCAATGGTTGATGCCAGCTTTTGAAGTGAGCTTGTCTCAAAAGTCACCTGAGGTCATGGCACAGCTCTAACTATATACCCACAGCACGCCACAGAATCGATGCCCCTACAACAAGCAATCGTGCCACTAATACTTCTACTCTGAGTCTCAGCTTGGAAGGTGGTGGGAAGAGTTAATGAGGGCGTGGGTGGGGTGGGGAGTGGGTGTGTGTTAGGGACCACTTGCGCTGGGTGCGGAATGGGAGGCCGGCGATGTTAAATCACACTGCCTCCCAGCCCGACTCCCCTCCCAAACCACAGCACACTTTGGCTTTGTTCCAAATGCTTTCAGACTCTGCCGCGTGTGGCCCTGTGATAACATTGCCCGCCTTATCTTTGATGTGCGTCGAAGGGAGGCAGGGTGCGGGGGAGAAAGAGAGAGCGTGTGAGGCTGGACATTACATTGGACGAGTGCAAGATGTTATTCTGTGCAAAGATAGATACACAGGAGCGCAATCGCCTCAAATTAAAGAGCAAGGACAATTAAAGAATAAGATTCTTACAATCTGTAATTGAAACCGGTTCTATTAATAGGATCGAGTTAAAACACGTCTCCCTCCCCACTGCCCCCATCGACCTCTGGTGCAATGGTTTCTTCTGTGGGCGAGGATGGATCACAGATGACCTTTCTTTTTAAATTGGTGGCTTTAAATTTAAAGTTATTAAAAAAATATTCAAATTCCACGAGGGCACAAAACTGTGGCCGCTTCTTCAATTAAGGCTTTGTTTTGAAAGCGTTTGCTATTTAGGAAAGTGACGGGGGAAGGGAGAGAGGAGGGAATTGGCTGCCGCGATGATAATAATAATGATGTGGCGCCTCATCACATCATCGAGACTTCTCAAAGCTCAGCACAGAACGCACTGTAAATAAAGTGGGTAGGTTTGTGGGACGAAAAGGAAATTTCAAAACAGAATTGCCTCGTGGGCTAAGACTGGGTGGAATTTCAGTCTATTGAGGGGCAATATCTAAATGCCGTTGAGCCATCTGTGCCAACGATATTTAACAATAATAATAATCCTTGCATTCGATATAGCGCTTTTCACTTCTTCTAGACTGCCTCAAAGCGCTTCACAGTATATACTGTACAGTGAATTATTGACTGTATATTTGTGGGCCAAACGTGGCAGCCAATTGCGCACGGCAGCGTCCCCCACACAAACTGTCGTGGATTAAAATGACCAATTTATTATAGGTTTTTTTTGGGTACGGATTATTGTTAGGCATGAGTGTGCGCGCGTGTGCGTGTGCGTGTGGAGTAAGGAAACTTGCCCAAGGTTTCGCCCTGACCTGCTCGGATTCGAAATACAGGTATTTGAGGGACGGGTTGAGAGGTAAAGTGCGTCCAGGAGTTCTAGGGACGCTGCAGTCTTTTGCTCAGCCAAGCCGCAAGATAAATTATTCAACGAGTCAACTCCGCTCCTTCTACCTGCTGGGAGAGGTCAGCTCCAGTTACCATACCCGGAAACATTAGCCGAGTGCCTCCCGCCCACCCCTCCCCCACCCCACCTTGTGCCTTGTGTATATAAACAGGTGTGGGCTCGCGTATTAATCCACTTGGCTTGGATCCTGCTGACGAGCTGAGGAGGTTAAGGAAAAAGGCGCTTCATTAAAACGCATCGTAGAACAGTGCCCTTCTTGTTGGAAGGACTTCCCGAGGCGCTGGAAGTCAGAGCGCTTGTGCAGGGGGAAATGCGTCTGTGCGTTCTGCCGATCACCTCACACACCTCGGGCAAATGTTTCCAAAAATTAAAGTTTTTTTTTTACTTCTTCATCAGGGAGTGTCGGAGCTCCTGTAGCTCAGTGGTTAGAGCGCTCGCTTTACAAGCGTGAGAACCTGGTGTGTTCGAATCCAGGCAGATCAGGGCGAAACCTTGGGCGAGTTTCCTTAGTCCACACACATGCCTAAGAATAATCCCTCCAAAACCCCCCCCCCCACCCATTAATAAACATTGGTCATTTTCAATCCACGGCTGTTTGTGGGGGACGCTGCTGTGTGCAATTGGCTGCCGCATTTTGCCCATAAATATACAGCCAATTCACTTTACAGTATATTCTGTGAATCGCTTTGAGACGTCGATAAGATGTGAAAAGCGTTGTAACAGATGCAAGGATTATTATTAGTATTGTTATTAACTGCTCAGTCCCTTGACTCTGGGCTCAAGCCCCACTTTGAGTCTCGTGCTCCATATTGATTATTATATTACCAGCCATCGATCGACCGGGTTAATCAGTCACTCACCTGACAGATGTTGTGGGGGGAGGGGGGGGGGGGGGGGAAAGGGAGGGAGAACCTCACCGATCGTAAAACGACTAGCGCTTTGAGGCGTTTCAACGCGTGACGCCGTGCGTGGGCTTTTGAGAAGCTAGCCACGTAGGTCCTCTCTTCGTTGGCACACTGATTGCGTGGCAGGCCATCGATTGCTTTGGGCAAGAGGCTGTCCAGCTCTGCCTGCCTCGTTAACAATTAATCAGCCAGGCGGAAAGTTCCAGGGCCAAGGCCAGGGAAGCATTTTCCGCAAGGGTATTGTTTGCTCTGGTCTCCATGGAGACCGGCAGGTCCCTCACTCAGATCAAAACCCAGCGGTTCCCGGTACACCTACACACCAACTCGAGCCCGTGTCACTCATCTCCCTTTGTCTGTCTGTCGGAGAAGAGGGAGATAAGGTAATGACATCGGAAACTATTTGAGGAAACGGACTTGTGGCATCAGATATTATATTCGCGGGTTTGAAGTGCAGAGATAGAGTGAATTAGGTCAGCCTGGAGATACGATAACACTGTTAAATCTACCTGGCGATATAATAGTATTCCTTGCACATGATAGAGCGGCGTATCCCGTCTTCGAGACGTCTCAAAGCGCTTAGCAGAATATACTCTAATGTGAATTGACTGTATATGTCTTTTTTGTTTGAAGAGTTGTTCCATTGATATCGCTAGCGCCCTCTCAAAAGGCTTCAGAGAATTCGCTGCGAAGTGTAGTGACAGTGTATTTTTGCTAGACAGTCAATTTACACTGAGACGCCGTCCGGCACAGAGGGCGCGATATAAATCAAAGTTGCTGTTGTTACACACGGCAACCAGCCCTAGACACAAAGAGCCATGAAACAGAATGACCAATTTTATCGGCGGGGGGTGGTGGGGGGGAAGTCTCTTCTCTTTCCGAACAGAATCTTTAACGTCCACCTGAACAGGAAAGGCACGCAGGGCCGAGCTCGGTTTAACATCTCATCCGAAGGCCGGCAAGGCCTGAAGGACTGGTTGATTGACTGCTTCTTTGCCCAGTGCCTCAGACCAGCCCTGTTTGACTCTGATAACATTGAAAGTGGAGAAAGGCTATTGTTTTCCCCGCGTTCCCTTCAGCCTTATCTGAAGCTGTCGGCTTTGCGCCCGAAAAGGCGAGGCGTGCATAAACGACCTGGCTGTCTCCACGCGGAAACATATGGCAAATCGTCGGACTGAGGCAAGAATGGAAAAGGCTCTATCGCTGGACTGCAGACTCCTCTTCTCTCTTTCTCTCAAGCGCGAGAGATTGGCCACGATAGACTGGCGATTGATTTAGAGACCGGGAGACTTTCAGGAACCTTGTCAGAATAACGGTCGATGGTTCCTCGCCCCCCCCCCCCCCCCCCCACCCTCCCGTCTCCTGCAAAATTGTCTTCAGTCAAAAACTCGATTAAAATCCGGGGTCCTGGGTTCAACCCACAACAACAACAACAACAAAATGACATTAGTATAGCGCCTTTCACGTCAGCCAAGGCATTGGACAGTTACCGCTTCAGACAGTGGGGGCGGGGAGGTTGGGGGGAGAAAAGGGGGGGGGGGATAAGGAGTTGCCGATGGCTCCATCGAAGAGTAGAGTCTTGAGGCGAGACTTGAAGGAGGCCAGGGAGTGGGAGGCGAGGCGGAGGGACTTCGGGATGGAGTTCCAGTGGTTGGAGGGGCAGAGTGGCTGAAGACGGTTTGTTTAGGGTTGTCAGCTCCAGCTACTTACTATATGTGGAGTCTCCTGTAGCTCGTTGGTTAGAGCGCTCGCCTTACCAATGTGAGAGACCTGTGTTTCGAATCCAGGCAAATCAGGGCATAAACCTCGGGAAAACTTCCTCACTCCACGCACACGCGCACATACACACACACACACACACGCCTGATGATAATCCGTCCAACAAAAAAAACTACAATTCAAAAATTGGTCATTTCAATCCACGTCTATTTGTCGGGGAAGCTGCTGTGCGCAATTGGCTGCCACGTTTTCCCCCACACGTGTATATAGTCAATTAACTTTACCGTGTGTTCTGAAGCAGTAACTATCCAGGGCCAATGGGGACGTCCTCCCGACGTGAAATGCGCTACTGTATATATAAGTGTCATTTTATTGTGTCTGTTGAATATAGAGGAGCTCACTGTTAATATCAGACTATATACAGTACAACGACAACAAAGACAACAAAATTCCATTTAGAGATCGCCTTTCACATTGGGAGGACGTCCCTGGAGCTGTCGCTGTTAATATAATAAATAATAATAATAATAATCCTTACGTTTATAAAGCGCTTTATCGTCGTTTCAAAGCGCTTCACAGAATACAACAACGTCGCAAGGTTAAGACTAGAGCGGGGGGGGGGGGGGGGGGGGGGCGGGGGGGCGGAGGGAGAAGACGATATACATGCAGTATCACACTATGTAGAATTGTCCGTTAATTATCAGACTATAAAGAGGGACAGTGTTAATATCACACTATATAGAGGTTACCCTGTTAATATCACACTATATAGAGGTGCCCCTGTTAATCTCGGACGATATACAGGTGCCCCTGTGAATCTCAGACTAATATCAGACTACTGTATATAGAGGTGTGACAGCTAATATCAGTGAGTACGCGTTGGTTGCTGTACATTCCTGGGTCCCCTGAGTAACTGGAAGGTTTGTAGCTTTCCCGTGGACGCCGTCCTTATCCTTTCCTCGCGGCAGCCTCATTAGCACGATCAACGCTCTCTTGCTCGATCTAATTTTAGCCGTAATCTTCACTTACTTGTTACCTTCGATTAATTCTCTCGCCCAGCGCGTGCTGACTGCACAGTTCCGGCAGATGTTCTGCCCTGATCTCTGGTACGTCTTTTAACTCGTCTCTCAACGGGACGGACCATGGATTGGATTTTATTTGTTGTCTTACTCCAAAAATTTCTTTAACTGTTCGAAATTCAGTGGCTGAACAGGAACATTGTGAAAATGGGTCATGAACCTTTCCCTCTCTCTCTCTCTCTCTCTCTTTCTCTCGCTCTCTCTCTCTCCCAACGTCTCTCCGCTCACTCCCGAGCGATTGACTGGCACGGGGGAGGGTCGGATGGGACCCGGCCTACTTAGAAGCTAACGGTTTGGGTTCAGCGCGGCTGAACCCAAAGCATCGTGTTTTTTTGCCTCTTCAGCTAATGCCTTTCTCATCACAGAGGGAGCTTTGCAAACAATGCTTACTCTAATCCTGTCTCGCTCGAATGTTTTGCGGACATCCCATGGGGAGAATTTAGCAGTTTCTGTAACGTAAGGAGCTTAATGCACTGACTCCTTTCAGAGGCTGTTTTAACACATGTTTAGTGAATAAATACTACCAGGGCTGGGTTTTTTTTTCGGTGGACCCCCCCCTCTAATGCTTTACAGAGTTTAACTAATTCCACCATCCATAGAACGCAGTTTATGGCAAAAATCTGTAGCCTCTCCCACACTGGGCTCCAACAGTCGTCTCTTCAACCGGATCTTCTGGTCTTCCTGACTCCTTCGCGCACTGATTTCAAGACCCCGACCTTGAAATCCCCCCCCCCATGTGGCACTGTAAACTCTTCCCACCTCATTCGCACCCCTTCACTCCTTGAGCTCCAGGATTATTCCTCCTCGACCCCTCTGTCCCTCAGCCAATGGCCAAACGATTGGCTGAACTGCTGGAGTTCTGTGGAGTTCTCTCCCTAACTAAATCCCTTTTCCCTTGCCTTCTCTCGCCCTCCCGACCTTCGAAAAGCGCCCTTTAAAATACCTTTCTCTCTGACGGTTGCTTTGGTCAAAAAAAAACCTCATGTTTTGGAGGCCCGCTAGAGAGATTCCAAGCTTCTTGAGACACTCTCGGGGTTGATTGGAAACAACATTGAGACCCAAATACCATGTGAGGCTAAGGTGGTGTACTGACACCCAGTGGATACGTGGCATTTTCACACCCAACTTGGAGAGGACAGAGAGACTGAGAGCATGGATTCCTCCAGCTTGGCTTCTGCTAAACCTTGTCAAACCAAAGCCCTTGTGGGTGGAGTGGTCTCATCTCAACAGATGTTGAGAAGCTGGAAGAGTCAATTGCATTCATGTGGTTGACGAAGGACACCTAGCTGTTAGTAATGGAGCAACACAGTCACACAATAAAATACTGTACAGTAAGACTGACATAAATATCACATGAAATATACAAAGCGTGAGCTACGCAAAACTAGTAAATAATGAGGGATTCAACAGGACTGGTGTTTATTCGCTAAACAGCTTCAAGCGTGAGATCTGTGTTCGAATCCAGGCAGGTCAGGGGCAAACCTTGGGCAAGTTTCCGTACTACACACACACACACACACACACACACACACAAACACACACACACACACACACACACACACACACACACGCGCCAAATAATAATCACTCCCCCCCCAATTTTTTTTTTAAAATTGGGCATTTTAATCCACGACTATTTGTGCACAAACACATGCGCAATTGGCTGCCGCGTTTCGCCTACAAGTATATAGTCAATCCACTTTGCAGTGTATTCCGCGAAGCGCTTTGAGACGCCTAGAAGACGTGAAAAGCGCTATATCAAATGCAAGGATTATTAATATTATTATTACTAGGAATCTTAAGAAACCAGCGCTGTGCCTGTAGCGCACAGGTCGAGCTCGTTACGTACAGAAACTCATGAACGACTCAGGCGGTTTAAGATCCGATTGATCTACGCGACTTTCTACTGTACAGTATTACACTCTGGGCCGGTGCCTCTTTGGGCTTCCGAGAAGTCTTTCAGCACTTTGAACCTTAACTCTCAGAACGGAAAAGCTTCCCCCACCGCGATAGGAGGCTCGCGGGAGGAACACTCATGGTCGCAAACGAAGTAACCGCTGCTCTTTTTTCTCCCCTTCGAAGAGTCGTGGACGCCCAGACGAAAAATGGTGCCACGCCCCTGTATTTGGCCTGCCAGGAGGGACACCTGGAGGTGGTCCAGTCCCTGGTGAAGGAGTACGGAGCGAACGCCCAGATTCGGGCCAACGACGGGATGACTGCCCTGCACTCCGCGGCACAGATGGGGCACAACATGGTCATCGTGTGGCTGGTAGGCGCCCGCCCCGAGGGTGAAGACTGCTTTGCCCCCCCCCCCCCCCCCCCCACCACACACTCGCGCGCACACGCACACACACCTACACACAAGAACAACACCAAAATTACATTTGTATAGTGCGCCATTCATGTCAGGAGGACGTCCCAAGGCGCTGGACAGTTACTGCTTCAGCCCCAGGCTGAGGATGGGAGGACGAGGGGAGCGGGGGGGGGGGAAGGGGGAAGGAGTTGCCGATGTGTCTATCGAAGAGGACGGTCTTGAAGAGTAGACTTGGAGGAGGTCAGGGAGGGGAGACGAGGCGGAGGGACTTTGAGATGGAATTCCAGAGGTTGGGGGCAGAGTGACTGAAGGCTCGCCCGCCAACGGTTGGGCGGGTGGGTCAGGGGACGTGAAGCAGGCCAGAGCCTGTTGGATGGAGGGTTCAACACACACACACACACACACAATCCCTCAGAATAATCTCACACACAAGATATTTGTGTTGCTTTATGCGTGGAATGGTCTCTTTCATAACAGTGTTCCTGGCTGCCAGCCAGTCCCATTGACACTGGCCAACTGTCAGAGAGAGAGAATCCCCCACAATGGGCAAACGGAGGACAGATCTGAGCTTGAAGTTAATTTGTTTCAAGGGGCCAGCCTGACCACTTGGGCAGGTTATTGGCAATATGATGGGACGATCCACATTGTGTGACCTGTGTGAATCGTGCTAAATAGTACAACGTAAAATAAAAGATTATAATAATTTGGGTCACTCAACCCAGGACTGTTTGTGGGTCACAGCTGTGCACAATTGGCTGCCGCGTTTCACCCACAAAATATACAGTCAATTCACTTGACAATATAATTGTACAAGACGCGGAGTCGTGTAACTCAGTGGTTAGAGTAACCACCCTCCAAGGCTGTGGGTTCGATTCCCGGCAGGGCGAAACCTCGGGCAGGTTTCCTTACACCATACGCCCGATAATAGTTTCCTTACACCATACGCCCGCTCCAAGCTTCGCTCCCCCATTATCCCAGTCCTTGCCGGGACTTCACTGGCTCCCTATTCCAGAGAGGATTGACTTCAAGATCCTCACCCTTGTTTTCAAATCCCTCCACTCCTTTGTGTGGGGGGGGAGACGCTTGCTGTGCGCAATCGATTGGCTGCCGCGTTTCGCCCGTAAACATATACAGTCAATTCGCTTTACAGTAGATTCTGCGAGGCGCTTTGAGACGTCTCAAAGACCTGATCGGGCGCTATATCGAATGCAAGGGAGCAAATGATTATGATGATGTTGATCATGTTATTCGCTCCTCTGTCTAGGTGAGCTTCACGGCTATCAGCCTTTCGGACCAGGATGCCGAAGGAGCCACAGCCATGCACTTTGCAGCCAGTAAGGGGCACGCCAAGGTCCTCAGCTGGTTACTGCTGCACGGGGGTGAGATTGTCATTGATAACTGGGGCGGGTCCCCCCTCCACGACGCTGCCGAGAACGGGGAACTCGAGGTAGGTTCACCAATCTCTCGACGCAACATGTAACGGTACAATTACTATGAATGGTCACCGCAGATTTGCGGAGTCCTGTTAGCTCAGTGGTTACAAGCGCTCGCCTTAACAAGCGAGAGAACCTGGATCCAATTATAATAATAATAATCCTTGCATTTGATATAGCGCTTTCCACATCTTATCGACGTCCCAAAGCGCTTCACAGAATATACAGTAAAGTGAATTGACTGTATATATTTGTGGGCGAATCGCGGCAGCCGATTGCGCACAGCAGCGTCCCCCACACACAGTCGTGGATTGAAATGACCAATTTTATTATTGTGGTTTTTTTTGGAGGGATTATTATTAGGCGTGTGGAGTAAGGAAACTTGCCCAAGGTTTCGCCCTGACCTGCCTGGATTCGAACACAGGTCTCCCTAGCTTGGTCCCCCCAGCTTGCAAGACAAGTGCTCTAACCACTGAGCCACAGGAGCTCCAATTCCGGGGGGGGGGGTGCAGGTCAGGATAAAAGCGTGGGCAAGCTTTCTTACTCCACACACCTGATAATAATCTCTTCTCCACCTCAACCCCCACCACCCCTCCAAAAAAATGGGTCATTTCAATCCACGACTGTTTGTGGGGACGCTGCTGTGTGCGTTTGGCTGCCGTATTTCACCTACACATATGTACAGTCGATTCACTTTACAGTCTATCCTGTGAAACGCTTTGAGAGGCCCCAGAAGATGTGAAAAGCGCTATAGCAAACGCGAGGATCATATTACCGCGATCACCAATGAGGGATTGCCGGGTACAGAGTGTTAATTGATTGGAACATGGAATTGGTCACTCGTCTCGTTGACAGCTTTCGATAGGCAGGATCATTATCAGAGGCGCACGGTACAAGCTCAGGCCATCTCGTCGCTTCCTGTCTCCGAGGAAATTCGTTCCTGAAGCTTAAAAAAAACAACAACCTCTTTGACTTAACCAACTCCGAGGCTCGGGTGCTTTAAAGCGAAATTGCTCACCAGAGAGCCAACCGCTTCCCCTTTAATTCACGGATTCTGTGCCAGTTGAGGTTAATGTATCCGTCCTGATTTTTCCCACCCTTCCTTCCTGAGGCCGGGCTTGTTTTCTCGCAGCTCAACAGGTGTCAAATGTGTAATTGGCCGGGGTTCAGTTACCGTGCGTTAGTCTGAAATCTCAGTAGGTTAAGCTGTTAAATTAACACTCGCAGCCGAACATATTATAGTAAATACCCGCGGTAATGTGTCAGTGCGATGTGAGCAACACGACACTATATTGATGTAGCATGAACTTCACAGCGTGAATGGCATGAGTGATATGGCCACAGTTTTGACAGAGGAACAAGCCCTTTAAGCCCATTTAATGGACGTCCGCTGGACGCGGAAGTACAAAGTTTGCGTCCTATCTCGCTGAGCTCTATCTGGACATCACCTTACGTAAAGAGTCCTACATCAATGCAAGTTCCTGTTGCTTTGCTGCCGTTGTGAAGCTTTGGTTGCTGTTGCGTGGACTTCAACAAATACTCAACGTCCACAACAACAACATTAAAAATGACATTTGAATAGCGCCTTTCACATCAGGAGGCTCTGAACAATAAGGGATCTGCGCTTCACAACCACTTTGGCTGCTGTATAAGAAAAAGTTCCTCTTTGAGGGAACTTGCAATGGTCTTGTCATTGGCTGCTGTGTTTGCCTGCAAAACTACTAGCGATAATGACCACGTTACAAAGACCTCAGTACGAATCCACACGGGTCAGGGAGCGAAACCTTGGGCAAGTTTCCTTACTCCACACACACACGTACACACACGCGCCTAATAATAATCCCTCCACAATAATAAAATCGGTCATTTCAAGCCATGACTGTTTGTGGGGACACTGCCGTGCGTTTCGCCCACAAATATACAGTCAATTCACTTTACAGTATATTCCGTGAAGCGTTTTGAGACACAGTCTAGAAGACTTGAAAAGCACTTTATCAAATGCAAGGATTATTATATTACAGGATTATTACAAAGGGTCATTGGGACTGTTTGAAAGCCATAGTGTAGCTTGGCCCCTGTCTGGTTCATGTCTCGTTCCTCTCTCACCTTCTCGTAGTGTTGCCAGATCTTGGTGGTCAACGGGGTTGACTTGGGCGTCCGTGACCTGGACGGTTACACAGCGGCTGACCTTGCCGAGTACAATGGGCACAGCCAGTGTGCGAAGTACCTGAGGACTGTGGAGAACATGGTGAGAGTCACTGGTAAAATCCAGGACGTCGGTACACGTGGGTGGGTGGGGGGGGTGGGGGGGGGGTTATAGTCAAGGCGGCGGCATTCAAGGTGTTAACTGCCGTGGCTTTAAGGAATGTAAAGGCCTTAATTAATTAATTTTGCCTGGGTAGCCCTGGGGGAATCCTCCCGCACCTGCCTTCACGCGAGAGAACTGGGGCTTGTTTGTATCACACACGTGGAATCTCTCTCTCTCTCACTCTGGTTCCTTACCACGGTACTATGTTGGTCTCACAAGCGACTCTGTTCTGTAGAGGCAGCTCTCTCTTTGAGCTGTCCGCATAGGAAGATGCCGCTTCTCTCTGAAGAGGGTGCGATAGACCCATTCAAGGTAAGGTATTTCTTAGTCTACCTCTTCAAAGAGCTTCAGTGCAGCACTGAGTGCCATTGCCCACAAAGTATGCAGTCAATTCACTTTACAGTATACTCTGTGAAGCGCTTTGAGGCGACATGACAAATTGTCATATCGATTGCAATTCATATTAATAAAATTAATATTTTTCTCAGCAGCCACAAGGGCAAGGGGAGAATCCCCCACAGGGCAAGTCTAGTAACTCAGGGATAAAATTATATTATTCATTCTAACTTGTTGCTGAATTCTTGAATGTGAATTCTTTGAATTCTTGACACGCATTGAGTTCCGGTGGTGAACCGCAGGGCGACACAGGTAACGGTGGCTTTATTATCACACGGTTTTAATATTAATAGGCGTAAAAAAATAAAAAGAGCGTGTGCGTGTTTGTGTGTGTGTGTGCGCGCGTATGAAGACGCAAATGGATTGATCGCAGAGTGAAATCGATTGAGCTGGGATCTTGTTCTGTGTTTCAGAGTGTGGAGCATCGGGTGTTATCCCGGGACCCCTCGGCGGAACTGGAATACAAACAGCCGGACTCGGGCATGTCCTCGCCCAACACCACCATGTCCTTACAGCAGCAAGCTCGCTACGGCGTCCGGTCGCCCTCCAGCACTCTCTCCAACTACGAGTCCTGTAACTCGAGCCAGTCGAGCACCGGAGAGAAGAGGAGCAGCCATCACGGTCAGAACCCAGGTACATGCCACAGTCCAATTCGCTTTACAGTACATTCTGTGAAGCGCTTTGAGACGCCGATAAGACGTGAAAAGCGCTATATCAAATGGATGGATTCTTATTACTGTGTTATTATTATTATTATTACATCTCCAGCTGCCATGCCTCTGGTCCTCCAAACCACATTTGGACCCCCGCGTTTCGCCCGCTAAACACACTGTCACTACGCTTTACAGTACAATTGGTGAAGCGCGTTAAGACGTCTCGATGACGTGATAAGGCGCTATAGTTCTACAGTCAATTTGCTTTACAGTACATTCTGTGAAGCGCTTTGAGACGTCTAGAAGGGAACGTGAAAAGCGCTATATCAAACGCAAGGATTATTATTATTATTACCTCACGCCAGAGTCAAGCCCGTCACGCAAAAGGGAAAAAGTTACTTTTGTGTCTGGAAGCGTCAGCCAGCTATAAACCCGACGCTTCACTCACAAATATACAGTCAACTCACGTTACGGTACATTCTGTGAAGCGCATTGAGGCACAGTCTAGAAGAGGTGGAAAGCACTCTATCAAATGCAAGGATTGCTCGTATTAGTATTATTATAAGTCTTGCTAAGCTATAAATAAATGCAAGTTGTTTTTGTTGTGACTGGGTTACTGTGGCAGGGACTTACATTGATTTGTAAATCAACACTTTTTTTTGGTCATTGATATTCCGCTCGGCAGGTGATGAGATCAGGCAGTTGGAAACGGCTTTTCTTCTAGCCCTGCACGCCATCTGCCAAACTACGTGCGAAAGTGCGGAGCTCGGTTAGTGCTGTTGGAGAGAGCCACCTAGTGGTGCATTAAACTCCTAATAATAATCCTTGCATTTGATGTAAGCGCTTTTCGCGTCTTCTAGACGTCTCTAGACGAGGCGCTTCACGGAATACAACATAAAGCGAATTGACTGTGTATATTTGTGGGCGAAACGCGGCAGCCAATCGCGCACAGCAGCGTGTTCCCCCCCTCACAAACAGTCGTGGATTGAAGTGATTTTGGCGTGATTTTTTTTTTCTCGAGGGATTATTATTATCAGGCGTGTTTGGAGTAAGGAAACTTGCCCAAGGTTGCCCGAGAATCGAACCCAGGTCTCTTGCTTGCAAGGCAAGTGCTCTAACCACTGAGCTACATCAGTAATCAGTTTTCCTGTTGGAATAAATTCCGCTCTAATAGGAAGAAAGTACGTGCTGGATAGGCAGTCAACAACAAAAACAATTCATTTGACATTAATAATAATAAACCTTGCATTTGATATACATAGCCCTTTTCACATCTTATCGACGTCTTAAAGTGCTTCACAGAATATACTGTAAAGTGAATTAACTGTATATTTGTGGGCGAAGCATTGGGGTAGGGATTTGGAGTGTGAGTTCTGTAGCTCAGTGGTTAGAGCACTCGCCTAAGAGCTGGGTTCAAATCAAGGCAGGGCAAATTCTTGGGGAAGTTTCCTTACCTTACTCCACACGCCTGATAATAATCCCTCCCTAAAAAAATGGGTTATTTCATTCCATGCCTGTTTGTGGGGGACGCTGCTGTGCGCAATTGGTTGCCAAGTTTCGCCCCCAAATACACAGTCAATTCACTTTACAGGCTATTCTGTGAAGCGCTTCGAGACGTCTGGAAGAGACGACATCAAATGCAAGGATTATTAATGTTAGAGATGTTTACTTCAGTTCAATTGTTTTCTGCCTCGCGTCTGATGAAAAGTCCCCTTGTCTTTCCAGGTATCAACGAGACTGGTATCACGGACATGCAGGCGTACATGGACATGTTGAACCCAGAGACTGGGCCTCGGAGGCATAAAGAAGACGCAATGCCTCCTCCACCGGCCCCCAGTTTCCCCCCGCCTCCGCCACCCTTACCAGTGAACTCTGAGCCCCCACCTCCGCCCGGCTATCCAGCGCCAAATCCCCCCGAGGTCCAGCCGTCCGGAGAGATGTACATGCAGGTCAAGAGCAACCTGCGACGTGTAGATAACGATCCCTCAAAACGATACGAGGTGAGGAGTGTAAAGGTGGGGCAGGGTGGGGGGAGGGGAGGGGGTCGGAGGGATGAAGGGGAGGGGGCCTGTAAGGTATATTTATACGTATATATATTTAATATATATTTAAGCGCTCTGAGACGCCGTCCGGCGTGGAGGGCGCTATATAAATCGAAGTTGTTGTTGTTGTTGCATATGTGTGTGTGTGTATATATATATATATATATATATATATATATATATATATGGCGTTTGACCTGTGTTTTGAATCCAGGCAGGTCAGGGCAAAACCTTGGGCAAGTTTCCTAACTCCACACGCCTGATAATAATCCGTCCCCAAAAACCTCCCAGCAATAATATAAATTGGTCATTTCAATCCAGGACTCTTTGTGTGGGGGACGCAGCTGTGTGCAATTGGCTGCCGAGTTTCGCCCACAAAATATATATACAGTCAATTCACTTTACAGTCTATTCTGTGAAGCGCTTTGAGACGTCGATAAGACGTGAAAAGCCTCTATATCAAATGCAAGGATTATTATTGTTATTAATATTATGTGTGGCAACTGGAAACCGAGCCGTACTTACGTAGAACAGCAATATTGCATTGCAGCGCATCTCACGCAGGGCAGGGGTCCCAGAGTGCTGTGTATCAAGAGGTCAAAGTCACCGGGAGTTGGTTTGTCAGACTCCGGCTTAGATTGAGTACAGAGGAGCATCAACAAGAATGAATGATGGTGACCGTTGGGACCGTCGAAGAGGAGGGTGTTGAGGAGGGACTTGAAGGAGGCCAGGGATGGGGGGGGTGGATAGCGAAGCGGAGGGACTGAGGGATGGAGTTTCAGAGGTTGGGGGCAGAGTGGCTGAAGGCCCCTTCGTCAACGGTGAGGCGGGTGGGTTTGGGGGGGGAACGTGGAGCAGGCCGGAGCCTGCTGAGGGGAAGGGGAGAGGCACTCGCAAAGCAGTCCAGCGACCGGAATAGGTAAAAGTGAGCCAGGTGAGCAGTCCCTCTGCCCCCACTCGCTGACTGACGCTCGTTAATTTGCAATTAACTAATTGTGACGGGAGCGAGTGAACGCAGTGCGTTTTACAGCCAAGTGTTTGTGTAAAACACACTGGCCTGGAATAAACAGACGATCGGACTGTCAGGCAGCTCACAAGAACCAGGTCACCACTGCCTGCTCGCTGAGCAGTTCATTACTGATCACTGAGCAACTATGAAAACCCACTTTGTTCAGCGCTAATGACTGGATTAATGTTGGAGCAGACTCTTTAGTTATCGCTTGGGAATTTAAACTGCTTCCAACTCGCCATTCATTGAACAGCCTTACACAGTTTGCGTAATGGTGTTTCTACAACAAATAACCACAACAAAATTGCATTGATTAAGAGCGCCTTTCACGTCATCCCCCTAACTCCACGCCCTTCCCTGTTGGAGAGGAGAGGAGCAGAGTGTTTTCTCTCTCTGTCCTCTGTTTTCCTCTCCTCCGATCCGATCAATATTTCACTCCTCCCGTCTTCCTCTGACTCCCGCGCCAATTATTCCATTATCTCTCTCACTCGCCCCGAAACGTCAGCCTAGTTCGGTTGGTAGGACTCTCTCTCTTCTCTCTCTCTCTCTCTCCCTCCCTCTCTTTCTCCCTCCCTCTCTTTCTCGCCTTCGCGTTAGAAGGTCGTGGGTTCAAGCCCCCGACACATCGGGACCTTTGAACTTAGGCAGGTACACCGATCCGCCGCTGCTGCCAATCTTCTCCAAGGCCCGATGCGGAAAGCGTCAGAGGGCACACGGCAGTCGATGGGTTAAATCCGAGGCGCTCGCCTTTTGGCAGAGATTAAACTCGACCCTTTCCGGAGCCAGAAAATCAAACGATAGGAAGAGCGGCACAAAGCTTGTAACGCGATCTGTGTGCGTTCTGCCAGTGCCATTGTTCCCTCCTCCCTCCTCTTCCCCCCACCCCCCCCCCCCCCCCCAACCATCTCATTCTTCCGAAGGGATCTCGCTGACTCACGGCTCGCGCGCCCGAGTTCCCAATGATTCCCCCCCCAGATTAATGTGACATCTGCCTTGCTGTTCAGCTGACTGACAGTCGCTGAGTGGGCTGACAGGTGCAGGGTTTTGCCTGCGAGTCAAGGCAAGTCAATAGATTTCTGCGGAGGAGGCAAGGAACATGGGTGAGACGAATGAATTTGAGACCCTGCCTTTGAAATTAACCTTACTTAATAATAATAATTGATACAGCGCTTTTCACGTCTGCTAGATATCTCAAAGTGCCTCACAGAATATACTGTGAAGATGAATTGACTGTGTAAATATATATATTTATATAATTACTATTAACAGTAGCAGGAGTGTACTGGAATTGGTGCTTTGAGCCAAGGAGTTAATTGGTCCTAATTCTAAGCGGAACAGTCCCATTAAAGACACATTATTAATAATAATATAATAATCCGTAAGTTTATATAGCGTCTTATCGACGTCTCAAAGCGCTTCACAAAATACAACAAATAGGAATTTGCACATTGGAAGATGAAAAATACTAATTTTTTTTACAACATGTCCTTGCTCACGGATACACCAATTAGCAGGATTATCTGCTCGGAGATAATGTTTGTACAGATTGTTCCTTTGTGTAATCATCTGATTCCTTCCAAGTTGCGTTTTTCTATTCCCTTGTGATTTTGATCATTGGCCACAAACATGTTACCAGCTAATTAAAAATTGAAGCTGTCTCCTTTAAGTATTTGGTGACAATTCATTAATTGGGTAAAAAGATACTTGCCGGGGGAGGTCAACAGAAGGAAAAAGCTTTTGTGTAAAACTAGGAGGGAAAGAGATGCGAGGAGAGAGAGATAGACAGACAGCGAGAGAGAAAGAGAGATAAAGAAGAGAGAGAAAGAGTGATTTGAGAAGGAATAAATGAATGCAGGGACATACAGCGGCAGAGTTTAAACAACCATAAGCGAGTGCTGAACTCAGGAATCTGTTGCGTTCATGGTGTCCGAGTCTCCACTGTGGTGTGGTGTGTTACTGAGCTCAGCTGGCTCGACAACAACTTGCGTTTGGGTGGCGGCTTTCGTTTGGTATAGAGACCGCGCGCGGGCGAGGAGGGAAGAGAAAATCAGCCTCAACGCCTGTTCATTTGCACATTAAACACCCCAGGCCTTGTTGGAAAAGAGAAGGGAGTATCTCTGTGTGTGTGTGTGTGTGTGTATGTCTCTCTCACTGGGAGTCCTGGCCAACAATCCCCAACACAAAACTGATCATTCACCTGTTTGTGGGATTTTGCCGTGTGCACACACACAGTCACTACACCAGCCCCAAATGGATGGTTATTTGTGGGGAGGGCGGGTTGGCAAGGGTCGTGGGGAGAGAGAGAGAGAGATAGAGAGAGAGAGAGAGCCAGGGAGTGGGATTGATGACTTTGAATCGCTCTTTTCAAAGAGCCGGCAAAGACTCGATGGGCTGAATGGTCTCCCTTTCGCGCTGAAAAATTCTACGACACCCACAGTAATTACTGTTTCAACGTTATTGGTTCCCATTAAAATCCAAACCCGCCCAAGACTCCGAATGCTGCACAGAGAGTTTGGTTTCAGTGGTTAATCCGTAAAAAAAGCAAATTTTATGCTTTAAGAAATTTACAATCGTACGATTTTTTGGGGGGGATATTTATCATAATCCTTAATCCCCGCATTTGAAACAGCAACTTGTGGCATCTTCAAGAGGTCTCCAAAGCGCAGATGAGATGATGTGAAAGGGTATAAGTGTAACCTGTTCGTTTGCAACTGGCCTGTGACTCACTGATCTCGGGTATATGTATATATATATATCATGGCGCCTCCAGTTCTCATGGATGTTCCTTGTTCAGTACCGGGGAGAGACACACAGAGGGAGCGCGAGAAACAGAGTGAGGAGAGAGAAAGGGAGAGGGCGAGAGAGAGAGAGAGAAAGGGAGAGAGCGAGAGAGAGAAAACCGACAGAGTAAAGGGATTGGGCAGCAAATATGAATGATGTCACTGACATTTCAGCTGATAGATTTGCATAATTCATTAAGGGTCAGAGTAACAGTAGAAGGTAGCTAGTGTGCAGCTAGTGTGTCAGGTATCGCTTGTAGGGTAATGAGTGATCCTTAACATTGCTCTGCTCTACTGGGTAAGGAGTTGATACTGGGGCTCTCTCGTTATGCAAACTCCGGTAAGTCAAGCACTCCATTTCTCGAAGCCTGTTTGCGATCTGGACGGAGGCTGCGGTTGGCTCGCGCCGTCGAGCGCTGTTGTTGTTGTTGTTGTTGTTGTTGTTGTTGACTGTTTGGGGGCTGGTTTGAGAGGCTAAGAATGAAAACGTCAGGGACGGCTCGCTGCAGAGTTAGCCAAGCGGTGCTTCGAAACACGGACAAGTTCGTTACGTTCTCGAAACGCGAAAATACTACGGATGCTGGGAATCCGAAACGGAAAACAAAAGGTTACTGGGGAAACTCGGCAGGTCGGGCAGCATCCATGGAGAAAGGAAAAAGAGTCAACGTTTCGGCTCCACAACCCTCCGTCAGTGCCCGGGCTTGTTCGGAGGGAGGGGTTTCTGAAAGAAGCCCCAGTCCTGACGAAGGGTTGCATAGACCCAAAACGCTGACTCTTTTTCCTTTCTCCATGGATGCTGCTTGACCTGCCGAGTTTCCCCAGCAACCTTTGTTTTTGTTTCATTACGTTTCACTTGTTCGCTCGTCAGCCGTCACTGTTAAGCTTCCCACCCGCTCAGGGACTATCCTTTTGAAGTCTCCGCACTTGTGTGTGACGCTTATTGTCGCTCCGACCCGAGCCCTGGTTTTAAACTGGGTGGATGGACGTTTGGTGTTGCTTTGCCCAGCAAGTTCTTACGTGCTTCAGCACACTGGATTTCTGTCTGTGTCAAATGGGGTTGGAAATTCGCAGGCTACGTGGTTCGGTTGTGAAAGTGCAAGGAAGAGCATCTGAAGAGAGTACAAGAGGGGAACGAAGATAATTCTGTCAAACTTTGCTGCAAGAAACTGTTGCAGTGATCAGAAATTCTTAACACACACACAAACACACATACATATAAACACACACACACACAGAAACACACACATATAGATACACACACATAGAAACACACACACACATAGACACACATAGAAAAACACACACACATAGACACACATAGAAAAACACACACATATAGACACATTGAAAAACACACACACAGAAACAGACACACACATAGAAACACACACAGAAACACACACACACACACACATACATACATAGAAACGCATAGACATATACACACACACATTTCAATCTCTATTTGCCATTTCAGCCTCTCTCCCTTGACTGTTTCTTTGACTAATTGGGTTGGCAATCCTTGTCCAGACACTGTGTGCTTGTTTTCGACGAGAGCGTTTCATTCATTCATCGGCGATACCGAAACAAGACACTGGCAGCGAGACAGCGTGTGTGTTTCTTTATGCAAACATGTAGCTCTGGCGTACCTGTCAGTGAGGGATATATTGAAGTGTTTTATTTTCATTTAGACTGGGCGGATGTGGAGTTAAATAAAGACAATGGTCTGGAGTTCAAAGAGCTGCCTCGCGGCAGTAAACCGTGGACACTTATCACTTGCCAGTTGTGAATGGATCATTGTTAATTTTTAATGACCGGTTTTAACGGCTGGTTAAAAATGCCTTTTTTAAAAATAAAAACCAAACAGCCCATCCCTTGCATTTGATACGATGCGTTTCTCGCATCTTATCGACGTCTCAAAGCGCTTCACAGAATACACTGTAAAGTGAACTGGAGGTATATTTTGCGGGCGAAACAGCGGCGTCCTTACAAACAGTCGTGGATTGAAATGAACAATTTTGTTATTGTGTTTTTGGGGGGGAACGGATTATTATTAGGTGTGTGTGTGTGTGGAGTTAGGAAATTTGCCCAAGGTTTCGCCCTGACCTGCCTGGATTCGAACACAGGTCTCACGCTTGTAAGGCGAGCGCTCTAATCACTGAACTGCAGATTAGACACATCTGCGGATGTGACTGCAATGGGTTTTGGTCAAGCTCTCTGGGTGGCTACCCTACATGAGAGATGCTATATGTTTAAATGTGAATTGTTGTTGTTTAACCTCCCACCCTCCCTATTTTGTCATAGCTGAGGAATGATTAGAGCTTGACCTCCCTGGCTCTTTGCCAGCCTCATTAACGTTGCTCTCAGTCTTGGAAAGAAAAAGATTCTGATTCCACAGAGTGTTACTTTTGGATAATAACTCTTGTGTTTGATCCAGCGTCTCATCGCATGGTTGAGACGTCTCAAAGCGCTTCACGGAGTATACTGTAAAATGGATTGACTGTGTATTTTGTGGGTCGAAATGCGGCAGCTAGTTGTGTACAGAACTCCATCCCGCAGTCCCTCCGTCTCGCCCCCCTCCCTGGCCTCCTTCAAGTCCCTCCTCAAGACTCTCTTCTTCGATGGTCTCATCGGCAACTCCTGATCCCCCCTCTGATCCTCCAGTTCGGATCCGACTCAGTGACTGTCCTTGGGACGTCCTGCTGACGTGAAAGCTACTGTACAAGTATAATTTTGTTGTTGTTGTTGTCATGGTAGTTGTGGTTTGAGCATTTTGCTACTCACCAGCCAAGTCAGCAATAGTGAAGAACTTTAAGAGAAACATCCCTGTTACATTTCCCCAAGGCCTCTCAGAAAGCCTCCTGCCCAACTCCCAGCCAAGGCAGTACTGTAGAATGTCCTCTCGACATGAAAGGCACTAACACAGGTGTCATTTGTTGTTGTTGAGATATGACCAGGGCTAACACTGGCCAACAGTGAAGATTTGCAGGTCAACTCATTGAAAGAAATCCATGTCTATATAAATGTAAGGATTATTATTAATATTATATATGTCTACTCAACAGAGCCTTTTTTTGAGTGTGTGTGTGTGAATATATCTTCCCAACTCCTAATCTTTTGTAATTCCCAATTTGAAAGTATTGCCACACAACCAACCGGGAGTTACAGAGCCACGGGCTGTACTGATTTCAACAGTTTTAACCCTCCGAGCGCCGCGCTCTCTTGGCACCCGTCCAACAAGTGTCAAAGGAGGAAGATGGGGGGCGTGAGCTTTGATCCAACGCGGGGACGGAGGAGACCGAGTAGAGGGAGAGTGGCTTAGGGGAAAAGAGAGACACACAGAGAGAGAGACAGAAAAGTTTGGAAAAATAACAAACGTTGATAAAAACAGATAAAGACAGGATATGTTGCTACAACAATGACGGCAACAAAATTTGTGTAGCGCCAAGGAAAATCAAAATCCTTTGGGGGAAAGCCAGGCGATTTGTAGTTAATGGGCACGATGGGCCGAATGGCCTCCTCGTATGTCACAGACGTTTCTGATGCTGTGATTATTTATTTTGTTGTTCTTGTGTTGTAGTTGGACTCGCTCAATTGGCATCCAAGCTACCTTGTTAACAGCCAGTGACTGCCAGCTCACTCATAC
Source organism: Hydrolagus colliei (assembly GCA_035084275.1). NCBI lineage: Eukaryota > Metazoa > Chordata > Chondrichthyes > Chimaeriformes > Chimaeridae > Hydrolagus > Hydrolagus colliei. The sequence goes on from CM068767.1 coordinate 5,988,348, forward strand.
TACCATAACTTTCTCCTACTTCCAATGGGAAACGTAGGTAAATAACGAGTGGGTGGTGGGGGAGGTTCATTAGTTCAATCGAACCTCTCTGTCTCCCCTCAATCCTTTCATCACCTAGAAAGACAGGAGCTGGTTAAAACGTCTTGGTACTGTACTTTGCTTCAGTTGAAATGGGGGCAGGGAGGTGTCGGTGGTAGAGAGTGGACATTTAAAATGCAACAGAAAGTTGTTTTGTGCTTTTTCTACATTCAACGGGTCAGTGGGTACAGTCTTCACCCAGAGTTAATGACTCCCATTGGCTGATCTCCAATCTCCATTGAGGGAACGTACAATCCTGTGTACTGTGCTGAATGGACACTAATTGAAAAGACCATTAAATTCTTAACACTTGGTTCTGAAGGCAATGTCGATCTCTTGACTAACTCGTCGATCCGAATCACTTCAATTAGATTATTCCTTATTATTATTAATAATAATCCTTACATTTTGATACCGTGACTTTCACGTCAGGTGGCCATTTGGCCCATCACGCCTTTGCTGGCTCTTTGCAAGAGCTATCCAATTAGTCCCACTCCTCCACCCTTACCCTGCAATTTTATTTCCTTTTCAAATACCTATCCAGTTCTCCTTTGAAAGCTACTGTCAAATCAGTTCCAGTAATTCGATGTTGGGACAGTTATAGTGTAAATAGGTTGCAGTGTAAAGCGTAGTGGGTGTGTGATTGTGTGTATTTTGTAGGTGAACCCTTGGCGTTAATTGGACTTGGGTGTGGCCTTTGTGAGGTAGTTGATCTCAGCAGGGAGGGCAATAGGCAGTCACTGTGTGGTTTGAATATAAGGGAGAGGAATAAAATATAGATTTCTTATCGATATTGATAGATTTCTTATGGATAAAGGGATTACGGGATATGGGGATAAGGTGGGACAGGTGGAGTTAGATTAGCAGATCAGCTATGATCTTATTGAATGGCAGTGGCAGGCTTCAGTGGCCGAATGGCCTACTCCTGCTCCTAATTCCTATGTCTTATTTTCTAAAAAAAACACTTGGGTTTCTGCGTAGACAGTGAGTGCAGAGTCTGGCAACGCACACACACAACCAACAGAGGGTGCTGAAGAGGCACTGGGATCAGGAACTCAATTGACTTGAGATCATAGCCGGAGACTAGCAAACTCAGTATGGACCTATATCAAACCAGAAGTTCCTGATCCATAAACTACAGCTCTAACAATTTGCACCATTGTGACTGTCCCCTACAAGTCTAGTCTTTTGACTAACCTCAGCAGTGTAGGCTCGGTTCATCTCCCTCCTTCCCCTTCTCTCCCCCTCTCCTATATTCTCCCTTCTCTCAAACCCTCTCTAAATTACTTATTAACCCAGGCTCTTGTCTAACTTAATAATTAATGCAAGGGGATGCCTCTCTCTCGCCTCTACACTGTCTCCTCTAGCCTCCTCCGTGCCTGTGGGCGGATCCCTTCGGTCCCAGTCTGGGTGTATGTTCCTAGTTTTCTAGATTTTTAGGCATCACCACTACCAGTGCCTGCCATTCCCTCTCCGCTCTTCCTGCCCTCACCTCTCCCCTCGAACACGCCCCTCTCCCCCCCTTCCTCCCTGCCTCGCGCTACCGAGAGATGCCCCGCAGTGTATCCCAGCTGAGCCCACGTGACTTCACGGCAGAGTTTTGGAGCCTAACCGCCCACGCAGGCTCGTGTCGTTGGCTTTTATTTGTCACCAAGAGTTTCCCCTGGAGGCATTGCGTCGGCTGCCAATGTTCAGCAGCTGCCCACACGGGAACAGTCGTGTGTTTGTTTTTTCAGTCACGGGTAATGGAGTGTGAAGAGCTCAACTCCTTTACTACCAGTACCTGTCCCACCCATCTCTGCGCACTGCAGCAACATCAAACCTCAAGCCTAAATGATTTCCTCCTCACTCACTATTTTAGAATCTATGTTCCCTATTGCTGATGTGGGTGGGGTATATGGGAGGGTGGGATGGGGGGGAAGTGGAGATTCTACATTTGGCAACTAAAACCCCATCCAAACGATCATTGCTGATGCGCAAGTGTGAATTCAACAGTTGGGGGTGGGTGCGTGGGGGGGGGGGGGGGGGCGCAGAGGAGAGGAACAGGGCTTCAGGAGAGGATTTCCAAACTCAGTCTTAATGTGGGAGGAGCCTTAGCTTAAAAGTGACAGTGGGAGAATCGGCTTCCAAATTAAGGCTGAATTTGAGAAATTCGTAAAACCCAACACAGCCATTGCATCCCTCTTCCCTCATCCAGGGATATTGAGGTCAACTATTATTGCTCTATCTCCATCAAAAACTGCCCGTCTCCATTGCCAAACCTGCATCCTTTACCCCCGTGGATCATGTCTCACACATACACACACACACATACACACACACGCGCGCGGATATACATGTTGTTTATCGCACTACAATATCAGGTGTTAGTCAGTGGATCCTGTAGCTACATTGACGAGCTGTGCACCGCTCCGGCAATGATTGGCAAACTGGCCAACAATCCTGTACAGACAAACGCCAAAGCCCTCAGCAAAGCAACAAGAGGCACACACACTCCAACCCAGTACTCTGCCCGTACGACAGATTCAGTCTCCGCTTGTGGAGCCAGCCGCGATCTCTTTACGTACTTCGGTGGGTGAAAAAAAAGGTTTCTGGGTGTTTTAGGATTTTTGCTACGCTCGCACACCATCTTAAACCTCAGGAACAAGTCAATCTCTCAGGCTCAAGACGAGGTGGTATTTTGTCGTCCAAAGGAGTGGGGTCTTTGCACCGTGCGTGAAAATCACGTAACCGTCAAATCGGCTGAGACATAATTGCAATTGCTGAAGTCAGTGTTGGCCATTGTGCAGGCTTCGAGTCCAAGACTTTTCTCAACTGAGAAATAGCCGAGAGAACAGAACTGTTTCTAAACCCCCAGCGTTTTAAACGCGCTCACTGATCTTCAGTGTTTACTAAATGACTGTCTTGTTAGCTTCACTGTTTATCAGCTTGTCGCGGCCCGCTTTCTCCCTCTTTACGCCTGCCCTCCTTTTCCCTTCGATGCACAGTTAAACCCTAATGAAATAAGTCCAGATAGATTGCGGAGGATAGACTCAAGTCGGAAATCGCGGAGTTTCGACAAACAACCCAGTACAGGAGATTATTACAAATGTCTTGGAAGCGACGCGATGGATATCAGTGAGATGGCGCTGAACGAGGAGGTGAGTTTAATCTATATCTAGTGCGAAGAACGACCCATTCATCCGAAAGCTCGAAGCCTGAAATTCTACCTAGCCTCAGCCATTTGGACAATTTTCGCCCCTGAAATCTAAGCATTCATTTGGAAACCAATTCATTGTTGAGACCGGGAGGGGGAGAAATACGGAAATCACAGTTAAGGCTGACCTTCAGGATTTCCCACTGTTCTGTGGAGTAGGAATAGATTTACTCGGTCGATGCAGCATTTTACAACGTCCACAATTTGGCGAGCTTTTGAAGGAAGTCTTTGCTTTGAAAGGTGGGTTTCTGTATGTTTCGTAAAAGGAAACTTGCTAGAAAAACTACTTCGAAATGAAAACTGCATAATTAAGAATCCCTTCCCTACGAGTAGCTAAAAGTCTTCATGTCAACTATTTGGCTCCTATTATCCTAAGCCACAGTGAAGTCAGTTGCGAAACAGTGACAATGAGAATTACGCTTGCTTGGTTGATCATAAAGCAAGTTTGGATTCTCAAACAAAAATTGGGTTTATTTCCGCTGAATTATTTAAGGTTTAGATCAAAACAATCGGGATGAAATAATATTTTTTTTTACAATTTCAAAAAAACGAGAGGCAGAAGAACAAGTTTAGATAGAAAACAGAAATTGCAGAAGAAGAGTGATGTGATAATTATCATTGGTGCCAATGGGGACAACGTCCACTCCCATTTTGCTTCGGAAGTCGGGTTGAAAATGTATTCCAACACAAAGGCAGGAGGGTGCTGAGTTTCATTTAGGGTAGCCTGTCCAATCTTTGATTAGCTGTTTCACTGTCCATATGTTTGCCGAGAGCTAACAGGTGGTTTTAAACCTGGCTTTGTCTGGACATTGTTCAGGTGCAAAACGCGAACCAGAGAGACTGAAAACATTAAATCAACACTTCACGATGCAATTCAAACACGGAATGTTTTAACAATGGTCTTGCACGGCATTATGTGAACCTCTCAGACATATTTGGTCAAATGTATATGGACAAAACTGCCCATGTTTCTCAGCGGAGTCGATGTGGGCCTGGGTGTTAATTGTGTCCCCCTTGGTGTATTGAGTTTGGCCCTGGTAATCGTTCGGTTTGTTAAATCGTAAGACTGTTAAATCACTGTGGTGGTCTAAGTACATCCAGAAATGGTGATGGTGGCAGAGATCGCGGTCATAGAATTCGACAGCGTTTTATCTCACGGTACGCTTGTTATCTCCTCCAGGGCACTCCCGAGGAAGTGGTGAGGAATGGCACTGTTCCCGGCACCCAACCGACCAGCGAGATGCCTCCTCCACCTCCCCCACCACCGCTTCCCGAAGCCTCGTCGCACCCTCCCCCACCTCCCCCTCCGTTGCCAACAGAGAGCCCACCGCCCAGCAACAGCCAACGAAGGCCTTCTTCATCTGCTGGAAGTGAGTATTGGCTTCCTGTGTGGCCCGAGGAGGCCTTTGATCTTCCATCCGAGGTGACTAGGTTCTGGAGCGGATCTTTCCTTTCCCTCTCCCCGAATCATCGCCGCTGGTTGATTCCAATTAATTTGTCTCAGCCAACACCCAGTTTGGACGCTCGATGAGCGCAACAGAGTTGGGACGTCCTCCCGACGCGAAAGGCGCTCGATAAATTTTAATGTTGTTGGTGTTGTTGTTGTTCGGGAACGAGAAGGGGTTACATTCCCAGGGTTGGAAACGAGAGGAGAACGTGAGAATTGGGTTATTTGGGGGGCAAATAAGAACAATAACAACAACAAAAAAAAAATTACACTTGTATAGAGCCTTTCACGTCAGGGGGACATCCCAAGGCGCTGGACAGTTAATGCTTCAGACCCGAGCCGAGCACATGTGGAAACGTTTGTGATCAAGGGCTGAAGAAATAACTGGCGGAGTTTGTCATTCATGGCAGTTCCCTTAAAAAAAAACAAGTACACGTCACCAAAGTCCACATCCGTGGCCCCCCCCAGAGGCGCAGAGCTACAGAGTGTTGAAGAGCACGGGTCTCGAGGGAGTTCCAACTTAGGCCTAGTTAGTGTTGACCTCTGCCGCCTGTTCAGTTGAGCGTTTAAGATCCCGCAGCATTATTCAAAAAAGACGAGGGAGTTTCACCCGGCCTATCCTAGCCGGCAGATTAATTGCTCCTTCACCTCATGGCTGTTTGCGGGACCTTTCCGAGAGGCTATCGCATTTGCCTGCAATTTCAATGACTGCGTTTGACGGCAATCACACGTGAGATGTTTCTACATTATAGGTGTTAAATTGAACCGCAAAGGATTGCTTTTATCATTGTCGTTCCTCACGAGTAGCCAATCTGTGTGTTTAGTCCTGACGAAGGGTTGTAGACCCGAAACGTTGACTCTTTTTCCTTTCTCCATGGATGCTGCTTGACCTGCTGAGTTTCCCCAGCAACCTTTGTATTTGTGCGTTTTGTGTTGTGTTAGTGTTAGACGCATAAGCCTCTACCCAGCAAAGCTCTGTTTTCAGTGGTGAGAAGATGCAGCCATAAAAGGTTTGTTTAGATTTCCATCGGGTCAACTTTTGCCTCCTTTGACCCCCACTCCCCCTCCCCATCCCCCCCCCCCCCCCCCCCCCCCCATCTCCTGACGAAACTACATACTTCTGATACACGTTGACTTAAGCCAACCTCCACAAACGTCGTTTTGGTTTGTAAGTAAAATATTGACGAAAAGCAATGTACTGAGGTCAATTACTAAACCAGGAACTCGCGACGCACATCGTAAGTTAGTGACAAGGGACTTGATGGCTCCTTAAGATGACATTTCTAAGCAAGTTCCGTACATCTCCTCTTGTGGCCGTTAGTTAAACTCCAGCAGATTCAACCCCTGACGCACACCCTCTTTATACCTGATAGCAATTTACATGTGAAGCAAATTTTGAGTTATTTCAATGTTGGGGGTTGAATCAAACGCACACGATTTTTTTTTATTGTTGCTGTTCCTCATGAAAGGTCTATCTTGTGTGTGTGTTTGTGTGTGTGTGTGTATGTCTCTTGCTCACCTGTGCCTCATACTCTCAGGGGTTTAACAAGCAGGGTGTGTCTATATTTCCTGCCTGGGTAGGAAACATGAACTCTCTTCCAAACAAATGAAAAATTCCTGGTGGATGTGGAACTTGCAACGGTTTGGTTCGTCAGATATCTGGCCAATCCAAAAACATTTGATCTAAAAACGTATTATATACAAAAGGGATTTTATGCTGAGGTGTCTCTGAAACTCTATGTACGCTTTCTCAAATAAAATATATCACCTCTTGTGTCGTGTTTTCCATTCAACTGTAATTTTCATCTGTGGAATTAAAGTTTTGGGCCTTTTCATGTTGCACAAATTCATGCAACTTTTCCCTTTTTGCCTCGAATAAATCCTATCCCCCCCACAGCCCTCACAACCTCTTCTCCTGTCCTCCTTGGAGAAAAACACGAGGCTTTCTCATAAACAGGGTGAAAATAGATGTCCTGTGATCCAATGATGCTCAGGTCGCTCAAACCATGGCCCCAACATGTAAGATATTTTTTTCCATAGATATCTGTCGTTATTCTCAACCATTCCCCTTTGAGAGAATGGTCGGGCCCGAGGCCTGAATGTAGTAGGCCCAACTCACGTTGAACGGCACTCGATCGCGGGTGGCGACATCAATTGCTTGAGCAGGGTCTCGGCTCAAGCCATTTGTCTTAGAAGTCGGGGAAAGAGGAGGGGGTGGGAGGTGGCGGGGTGTGGGGGGGATTAGAAATTCACTGCCACATTCTAAAATGAGTTGATTATCACTTCACAGGTTGAATTTTGTGCTCAGGCTGTGTCTTCTTGTGTTCTCTCTCTGTATTTGCTAACGCCTTCTCTGTGTCTTTGTTTTTTTTTAAATCCCTCTCTATCTCTCTACTCGCTCTCCTGTCTTGTGTTGTAATCGTTCCGTTCCCACTGGCTGCTCTTCCCTCGTTCGCTCGCTCGCTCTGACAAAACAACGTTCCCTTGTGTCCCATCACTTGTTCGGTTCACGGCACTGTCGCACCTTGTTTCTTCTTCTTCTTCTTCTTCTTCTTCCGCCCGACCTACCCCTCCCTTCCCCCTCCCCCTCCACCGCCCCCCCACTCCCCCCAACTTCTCTCCTCCCCCAAACTGTCATGGGATTTTTCCATCAACAACGTATGCACAACGTTCCTGTCGCTGTCATCGATTTAACGATGGAATCGGCAATCTTCTGCTCCCTGCTGCCTGCTTTTCCTTCTCTCAAATGTTTTTCTCATCCTCTAGACCGCAACAGAGCGAGACAAATGAAGAGTAAGTAACCGTCTAACCAATCGGTGTAGCTTGGCCTCACCTTTGAACTAGCGCGTTTTCAGTGACATGCAGTGAGATGCGGATAAGATCACATTGTCTTAGTAGGAAGACGCTGAGATCTGACTAACTCTTATCGACCGAGCCTTCCTGTTGCGAGTTGGGGGGGGAGAGGAAAAAAAAAGGCAAGTGGGATTGAAATCAAACTTTCTACGCGTATATATATAAATCAGTGTGGTCTTATCAGATTTTGACTGTATTGTTCTAGATGCCTGGTGCAGTAGACGCATTGCGGAAATCAATCCCGATGCAGAAGATTTATTTTTTGGCTTAATCCGGTTTTTCTTCAGCGATAAATTTGCTAAGGTGTTCAGGGTCTCTGTGGCATAGTGTAGTATGTTTGTTCTGTAGATGCATGAAGTAGCGTTGGATACTATAAGGGGGTCGTAGAGGTCGGGGTGATGGGGGTTTGTTCCATTTCTGTCATTCTGAAGGTGAAAAAAATGCGATAACTTCCAATCGATTCGATCCGCCTCAACTTCAACCGGGTTTTAGCGAATTAGATCAATTTGCCTAGTTATTCCAATATTGCTCGAAAAAGGCAGAGAAAAAAATTCATCGACTCGTCATTAATTTGAAAGTCGGAGACATTAAAGGCGAAGTTTCCACCTCTCTGTTTCGGTCACTTTGTTAAGAGATCCGAGAAAACAATTGGAAACGATGGGAGATTTCCCCACTGGGAAGTCCTGGCCGACAATACGCCCGAGGTCACTCACTCCCCACCACGGCTGTTTTCCGGGGTTGACTTGGTCCTGGGCAAAATCACCACAATGTATGGCTTTCTAGCAAAGCTCTTTGGAAATGTATTCATCCTCCCAGTTTTTTTTTAAACGATAAGAATAATCAGAATCCTTGAATTTGATATAGCTCCCACTTGCATATTTTGGTAAGTCTCAATACGCTTCACCTGTAAGGTGCAGTGACTGTACAATCTTTAGGCAGACGCAAGTGCCAATTCGCACCTGGCGATGTGCCTCAAAACAGCCGTGAAGTGAAAGGGATTTAATCTGGGGGAATTGTTGGTTAGGACCCAGGAGAGAGGGCGAGAGAGAGAAACTCCCAATTTGTTTTGAATAGAGCCGAGGGGGGAATCGAGTGCCTTAATAAAAGTCGTTGCTGTTGCATTTTCTCCTTCAGTAAATATTTAATAGGATTCTGTTGACTGCTGTTACTGTGGGGTGGGGCTGCCGTTGGAAGACTTGCAAGATTTCTGATCTGAGCCAAACAGAAAGGGTGGACACGCACACACACACACACAAATAGTTTAAATGTTTCTGAGCTAATACATCTGTTAGCCCTCTTGATCCTAATCTATCGACCCACAAATAATCGATAAGAATATCTTTGCTACGTGGCTAAAGTAATTTTTTTTGTCAGATTAAAACAGGCAACAGGCTGAATGTTTCATTGAAAAAGCAGTTATATGATTAATTATTCAGCTGGATTCCAACAGGTTCAGAGACATAGTACGGTATTGATTGAAGTTGAAACAGAGGATAGACAGACTAAGAAAATAATTTTCCCTCAACAAAATAGTCCAAAGTCTCAATGCTGTCCAAAATAAGTCCGTAATTATGAAGTCCAGCCCCTCAAACAACTCAGAGGCAGATTATCCAGCCACTGTCTAGCCCACGACCCCCTCTGTATCACACAGATGCCAGCCCCACATTTGCAGCTAAGAGCAGTTAAATGTACAATAATACAATAATAATAACAATCCTTGCATTTGATTCGTGGCGCGGAGATTATCATGGCGCTGAGATCTCGCAAAGAACTCCACAGAATATCATGTAGAGTCAATTTTTGTGGGCGAAGGAAGGCAGCCAAGTGTGCCACAAACAGTCATGGATTGACTGCCCAAATTATTAGTATTTCATTCATTGCGAAGGGATTAACACTCCGTATCTCTGTACCAAACTGGCTACTCCCTCCATACTGTTGGTCTATAGGCTAGTTCTCCTGACTGGGAAAGTCCTCGTGACCTGAAAGGCGCTGTATACAAATGTCATTGGTTGCTGTTGCTGCTGTTGTTGTTGTTATTCTGCTACCTCCCCATCGACTGCTCAGATGTACACGTCAGTTTTACCCACAATGCCAGTCTCTCGCGCGCGCTCTCATGTTTTGCCCCTGAATTGGCAGCCGTTCAGAGAGCTGCTCTAATTAGCGTAAGACTCTAAATGGATAAGAACCGTTAAAACTCCGCCTTGATGGCTTCTCCCATTCCCTCGAGGGATGTGCTTACCTGGGCGGGCTTTGGCGACTCAGCAAGCTGATCTCTTGTCGCTGAATTTCTCCCGAAAGGCACTAAGGCATGAGACTGTCCCAGTCGAGTACTATTCCTTGGACCGGAGACAGGTTTGAGAGTTGAATCAGCCAATCTGGCAGCGAGGTATTTTGATGGGAGTTATATCAGGGACGTTCTTTCCGAGCAGTTGTATAACCTTTGCGATCCAAACTTGCGTTCCATCCACTTTTTAATGAGTGTGTGTGTGTGTGTGTGTGTGTGTGTGTGCTTGCCTAACGAACAAGTGGGACCAATTTGTTGGCTCTGCCTTCCCCGTGTGGTCTGTGTACTCAGCTATAAAATGTCACTTCACTTTTTTTAATACTGTTAGCTATTTGATCCGTTTCGCGGCTGCAAAGTAACTGGAGTGAACTGGGTGTTTGCCTTTCAATAAGCGTTTCGTCAGCTCCACAATTCATTCAGATAGACCGAGAGAGAGAGAGAGGAGAGAAACAAAGAGACATAGCTGTCGCCTCAGTGTAATTAATAGAGATGTTAATGTCATTGATTCCCTAGCATTGAGACCCTAATCTGGCTACTGCACTGATTAGCATGAAACTATATTAAGGTTCCGTCATGAGTTTCTTGCTGGGATTTAAACCCTTAAGACTCAGGATCTAAAGCTGAACGAGCCTTAAGCCTTCTTTCCTCCAGCACGTGTGATCCCATGCTGTGTTTCCTCCATCTCCATCTCCTTCTCCTCCTCCTTATTCTGTTCAATATTATTGCCGCCCTGGTCAAGCTCCCCTTTGTGGCCTCTTTCGACTTCCATTCACTAAATGCCTGGGGTGTAGAACTAATGTCGGAGAGAGAATGAGATAAAGACTGTTCTTAGATGATGCTCAAAACTGGGTATTAAATGTCTGGAGACAAATCTCACGACAATTATAGAATAAGTAGTCTCCTGCCCAATCCTCCCCCCTCCCCCCTCCCCCCCACACACATCTCTCTGTGCTCAAGTCCTCTATCTACTCCTGGAAGGCAAAGACATAGCATTGGCTTTCCATGTGTAAATACAGTATTAGGGTTCTCTTAACGGATCCCACAAATCCACAGAGAAGTAAAAGGTGTGTTCGGCTCGGGGCAGTTCATTTACAATGTGAGAGCGGCTGAAATGGCTCACTAGGAACAGTGCTTCAGGTCAGGGCACTGAGGTTCATTTAATAAAAACAGCTGGTCGCGGAATTAGAAAATTGGGAATGGGTCGTCTGGAAGGACGAGGTCAAATGAGTCAAAGTGTCTATTTCATTCTTACTCGTTTGAAGTCTTGAGCTGAATGGGAAACCTCTCTCAATCCATCCATGTTTTCGTTCTACAGGGTGACATCTACCCTGTTACCTTAAGGAAAAAATTCCTAACGTCTCTAGGAAACTTAAAGCGCTGTGAATGGTATCAGGACGATTTTGGTCACGTTGTTTAACCCCTCCCCCACCCCCTGGCCTCCCCTTCTCACAGGCACAAAGTCATTCAACATGATGTCACCTACTGGGGACAACTCGGAATTACTGGCTGAGATCAAAGCTGGCAGAAATCTCAAGCCAACTCCTCAGAACAAGGGCTACACGACCGTGTTCACCGGTGGCACCGGCACTAGCCCTGGCCAAATGGTGAGTACCGGAAATCACCCAAAGATTTAGCGCAGGCCAAAGACCCTTTCGTGATACAGACGACCACACAGATACAGTCCGTTGGTCAGAGCACATGCCAAGCGAGAGGATCCCCGGGTTCGGTTCCCAAGGCAGGGCGAAACATTGGGCAGGTTTCCTTCCTCCCCTGTTATGATAGAATCATAGCTTACGGCACAAAAGGAGGCCATTCAGCCCATCCAGTCTGCGCCGGCTCTTTAAAAAGAGCAAATGCAGTCCCACTCCCCAGCTCTCCCCCCATAAGTTCGCAAACCCATCGCCCCCCAAATAAATGTCCGCCTCTCTTTTCGAAAGCAGTTCTTTCACCCAGCAGTGAATAGCAAGCCGGTTGTTGTTGGTCGATTGGCGGATGGCTTTTCTGGGGTCAATCGTTCTTTTTTTAAAAAAAAAATCCACGACTCGTTTGTGGGACGCTGCCGTGCGCAACTGGCTTCCGCGTTTCACCCGCGGAATACACGGTCAGTTCACTTTACAGTACATTCTGCGAACAAAGAGCTTTGAAGGCGTCTCGAAGACGTGACAAGGCGCCACATCGAACGCCAGGGTTATTATTACAAGCGCTACTTTTTTTTTTGCTCTCAGCGAACGAACGTGCGCTGACATTTTTTGTCGCTTGTGTCTTTGTGTTTGCGAACAGCCCGAGAGTCCCACGGACAAGCCGCCGGCAGCCGCCTACCCGCCCAAGCCCATCATGAATGGCAACATGTCGGCGGAGGCCCAGAGCACAGCCACCGACGCGGAGGCCCTCGTCCCCACCCACGATGAGCAGGGAAGCCCCATCCCCGAGTGGAAGCGGCAGGTGATGGTGAGGAAACTCCAGGTCAAAATCCAGGAGGAAGAACAACAGAAACGCAAGGTGAGTCCTCCCCCCCCAAAAAAAAACCCTTCAACCACAACCACCACGACCACTGCTTTTGGCTTGTCCTCACGCACTCTCATTCACTCCCCTATCACTGTGTGCTCGTGTCCCCCGTCAACGCTCCCTGTTCTCCCGTCACCGTGTGCCGTGGCTTGCCGTCACATCCAACTCTCTCTCTCTCTCTCTCTCCCATTCCTCTTACTTCTTCTCGTGACATTGAAAAGAGGCTACAAAGGAACGGTTTGATGTGGATGCGTCTCGGGAAACGCGTTCCGCTCGCTAATCGGAGTTTTGCTGTTGGCGTTTGAATCATTTTAGTGGTTGCTGTAAATTTTCCGTGACTTTTCCGAGGCTGTGTAAAATTCTGCGACAGGGTTATAAATCAGAGTGGCCGATTTGGGTGAATCTAAGAGTTTCTGCACAGTACGTTGGGTTTGAAGGCAGTGACTGGTTTAAGGTTAAGAGGCTAAGACTGCGAGTTCCGTGGTTCACCCCCCCTCCCCCCCTCCCCTCCCCCCAAGTTCCTGACACCCCATTGATCTTAGAAAGTCAAAAACCTACCTGAAGACGCCAGGCGGAGTCACGTCAATGCACGATCACAGATCATCAACACAAACAAGATACTGTACGAGTGAACAAAGTCATTCACGCTGAAGCAGTTTAGCTAAGGACGGAATTAAACCTTTTACACCTGATAAACTCTGTCGGGAGAGTGGAGGGTATCCATGGCCACGGATAGATGTACGTTGGGAGTACACACAATAATATCTGTGGCGTTTCCATAGATACCTCCCCTCGGGATTAGGTGCAAAAATAGGTACCTGTTTATCTGTTTAGAATTGCACAGCAGAAGAAGGTTTCTTAAAGTAACCGGGTGATGATATCTCTCCCACGGAAACATCGGAATAATACAATAATAATAATCCTTGCGTTTGATATAGCGGCTTTTCACATCCTATCGACGTCCCAGAATACACTGTAAAGTGAAACGACTGTATATATTTGTGGGCGAATCGCGGCAGCCAATTGCGCACAGCAGCGTCCCCCACAAACAGTCGTGGATTGAAAATGACCCATTTTATTATTGTGGGGGGGGGGGGGGGTTGTGGGTGAGACGCGTTATTATTAAACAACAACAGAAAAAAATGACGCTTGTAACCGTGCCTGTCACGTCAGGAGGACTTCCCCCCCACCCTGTGACATGTGTAAATAGGGACAAACTAGCTGCAGACTAGTTTGATCTCCATTGGGAGATCAGACCGATGGCGGATGTTCGCGAGACATCTGTACGTGCTTTGGGTCAGTTCAGAAGTTACCAAAGATTGGCTCTTTCCAATCAGCTGCTGCTTTTTTTGAACAATTCCATTCGGCTGTTAGAAAAGGAGGAGGTAGGCCATCCCATAGAAAGTTACCCAAATCATATCGAACATTGTCGTTGTACTTTCTTCAATGTGTGAGTTCCTTCCGGTTTTTTTCCCCAACCGATCCAAGATTCTGCTATTTGAGCATAATTTTGATGAGAGTTTTCACATACAGTATTGCCTTGGGTGTGTGTGTGTGTGCTCGCGTTGCATGGTTTGGGTGTTTCAGCGTTGTTGGGAGTGTTGCCGAACATTAAAGCTGCAGTATCCATTCTGTATGTTGCTACGAGTACCCTTCTCTCTGTCGGTGACTGAATCCGCACAGAGACTAGACACGTCCCCGTCAATAAAGCACCCGGGACTTGTTGCCAGTAGAGAGAGGGCGGAGCGATAGTTAGGGTAGAACATTTATTGACTAAAAGAGTGTGTCCTTGTCCTTACATGTGGGAGAACAGGTGTGTTAGGTTATGGGGAGAGCGCGGGGCAGTGGGATTGAGTTGCTCTGTTCAAAGAGCCAGCACAGACTAGATGGGCCGAATGGCCTCCTTTTGTGCCGTAAAATTCGATGATTCTATGTGCGGTTAGCTTGGCACACTGACATGTGAGTTTCCTTCCGTCTGGTGTAGAGGACGCTGTCGTTGTTGCTCTGCGAGGCACGATACCGAATATTCACTGGCTCGCACACTCACCCATTTTAGCCAAATCAATAGCTCGGTAAGATATCGCTTGGGCTAAAACGGTAAGGTGTCGCGTTTAGGTTGTTCGGCTCTGTAGGCTTACACAAAGGGTACTGCAACTTTAGATGTTTCTACGTTAGTATTTAGTGGTGCAAATGTACGCCTCCTACCAAAACAACACCACCTGCGACTGAGATTAACCGCTGCGTTTTCCGAGCTGAACGTCGAATGCAGCAAGCAGGGGGAATCCTGCGATTTCCCCAACTCTGTCGTCTTCGAGAACAAACTATTTTTTTTGGGGTGGGGGGGGTGTGTACCGAACCCGGCCGGAATAGTTTAACGAGCTCCGAGGCTTATTGCCGTCGATTAAAATGGAAACGAAAATGGAGAGGACAGTTACGGATGATGCCCGCTTTAAATCAGAACGGTAAAGAACGGTCCCTCCCCGTTGGATAAAACAGGTGAAAAAAAGAGATTATAATTAATCGCTCCCATTGCACCACTAAAACTACTGATGGGGCATGAAACTGATCGAAAGCGAAGAGACAAATCTGGGTTTGCCCCCCCGGGCTGTTGAGCGCAGTCTCTCTCTCTCCCTCTCTCTCCCTCTCTCCCCCCTTTTTCTCCACCCCGAGGGCAGTTTGCGAATGGCTATTACCAAACCGAGTCGTGGAGGTACTCTCACGTGCACAACGCCATTCTGGGACCCTTCGGGGAGCTCATGACCGAAGACGACATCCTGCGCATCGAGAAGCAGATCCAGAACCTGCAGGTCATGCACAAGGTGCAGAGGGTGGAGACCGAACTCGAGCAACTGGAGTACGAACTCCAGCAACTCCTGCCCGTCTCGGCCGCCCTGGTCCACGAGCATTTCTCGGCCAACCCCAGGCGGCTGCCGGGACACCCGGACGACCTGCCGGTTTGGTGCGGCAAAATCTCCACCCTGTTGAAAAGCATGGCCATCCTCCTGGCGACCTTGGGCGGGAAGGACATAGACATCTTTGACCTGGTGCCCTCCGCCGAGCCGGGCAGGGGGGCGGCGGCGGCGGCAGAGCCGGCGAAGGTCTCGTCGGCCAAGGAGACGGGGGTGAATATAGGGAGGTCCCAGTCGTTCAGCTCGAGTAGGGAGGAGGTGGAGAAGGAGATCCTGCAGTGTGGCGTGTCCGTCAAAAACCTGAAGGCAAACTACGAGTTGCAAGTGGAGATGAAGCACTTGGACACGAACCAGCAGAGGGTCTACAAAAGGAAGAGATCGCTGCCCGTGAGCTCCCCAGGAACTATCCTGGAGGAACCCCACCACTTTAGCGCCAGGGCCGTGGATGGAAGCGAGTCGGAGGACAGGCTCCAGCCGAGATCCCAAGGGAACCTTGGGCTGGGGTTGGCGGACGAGCCGTTGATCATCCCGAGTTACGCACCGCTCACGTACAGCCACGGCGCCGACGGCTGCAGGAATCCGGGCGACCAGATGGACTCGCTGGAAACGGAGACCTTGTTCAGCTCAGACCTGACCACGAGGAGCCTGCCCGTGCAGACGGACCTCAGCTACGTGCAGGACTACATCGACATGAGGAAGGAGAGGATCGTCTTCCTCTTCCTCGAACACTGGAGGAAGTGGACCTTCACCGAGTCCTTCCAACAGAAGCAGCTGAGAAGCCGCAGCAACTCGGGCCACTTGAGCTTGGACTTCGAGGACGAGGGTTTCCTGTACGGCGCGGAGCTGGACTCCGAGATCGGCCGAGGGCGGAGCGACGACGACCGGCTCCTGTACTTCATGAAGCAGAGGCAGGTGGTGGGCAAACTGATCGGTCACTGGAGGACGATCATCTCGCAGGTCCCGACGCGGCAGATCAGACGGTTGAGTCGCCACCACATGATCTACTGGCCGGAGCACTTCCTCCCTCACGTCAACGGGGCCCCGGTGGCCTACGACGGCTTGAGCCTGGACCTCTTCATGCTCGGCTACTTCCAGCTGCTCGAGATGGGCATGACGCGAGCCGAGCGCAAGTTCCGGCACCTCCTGTGCTACGAGATGTTCGACCGGCTGGGCAGCCACAGCTGGGAGCTGATCCGAAGGTTCCACAAGACCATCATGGAGGAGGTGGAGTCGGGGAGGAGAGACTGGACGGACGGCTTCGAAGACGTCAAGCAGCGTTTCTTTGGGGACTTGGCCGAGGTCCACCGCGGCGACTGGGAGCCCCTGGAGGAGGCCCTACCCCACCGACCGGCCACCTTGTCCCGCCAGACCTCGTTCATGAGCAGCTCCAGCGATCTGCTGCTGGCCGACGCGGCCGGGGAGGGGGCTGAGCTGAAGCCCATTAGCAAAATCAGGAAAGACTCCATTCAGTTGATTTCCGAACTGGGAGAATTCAGCAGCGCGGAGATATGTCGCTACATCGATCGCAGTTTTTCCTTCTGGAAAGAGAAAGAGGCAGAACTATTTGACATCTAGGCGGGCACTGGGGCTCTCTGGGGGTGTTATTCCGGGTTTAAGGATTTTTTTTCCCCCAAACTCTGCGGCTTTTGAATTTTAACACACAGATAGTTTGTAAGGGTTAAAAATGGTTTGGGTCTGGACTGGTCGGGTGATCACTACTAACACAGGGCCGACCTGGTCGTTCACCGCTTTGTCCACTAGAGTGGGCAAGAGCATCACTAGAATAGATCCGTGAAGTCAGATACAGTTCCAAGCTCACAGTACACACACACACATTTTGTATCTCTGCTTTTAACTCTTTACCATGTGAGGTCCTCGTTCAGACGTTTCCTCCAGCGACCAGTTGAAGGTTTTTGTAACGTGTGATTAGAAGCAATTAGTTTTCTTTAGTATAAAGTGTTCCGTTGGGGGAGGTGTACATTTCATGCCCAGTTTACTAATCCTGCCCCTTTACAAGGTCTATGATTTCACTTGCATCTCATATATATAAATAATAATAATCCTTGCATTTACATAGCGCTTTCCACATCTTATCGACGTCTCGAAGCGCTTTAAACGTATGTGTAGTAGGCTTTACGTCGGCTGCGTGTGTAGATTTGCAGACAAATCCTTTCTAAGTGTTAGGAGGAGACTTGCCTAGAGTGTTACTTACGTCAAGGAAGCCGGACTGAGACGCCACAGGTTTGGTGTTTGAGAAATGTGCTTTAACGGGAGGATGGGCAGCCGAGCAGACAAGAGTGGGAGGATTCAGGGCCACCTGCACTCGAACCTCTCTTGTGATCGTGAAGCTTATTCCCACTGCCAGGAATAAATAGAACACAAGAATAAGGAGCAGGAGTAGGCCCCTCGGCCCCTCAAGCCTGCCCCGAATGGGTGGGAATCGAAGATTTCACCAACCTTTAGGTTTGGGTTGTGTGGGGGGGGATGTGATTGTCGGTGCTGTACTTGAGAAGTCCTCCTTGGTCTCCCCTTCTGATCGCAAAATGCCCGTGTTGCTTTCGCGCAGAAAAAACGTTGTAGAAAGATGGCGTTTTTCCTCGAATCCGTTTGGGGCTGAGAGAAAGAGAGAGAGAGAGAGAGACTCTTCAGAAACCATCTATCTTCCTAGTAATGTGACTTGTTAGTCAGTTATTCATATCGTCCTTGCACTTGATGTAGCGCCTTAGACAAGACGTCTCAAATCGCGCTTCACGGCAAAGAGAATTGACTGTAATTTGGGGACCGAAATGGGGCAGCCGATTGCGTGCAGTAGTCGGCTCGTTCAGGGCCAAATGTTTGCACCGGGGATACAGGCAGAAATGGGGCTCGCTGCCCAGTGCTGGGTCTTTGAGGGGGCGGTTTTCACTTATCCTTTGAGGCACTTCAAACGAGATTGCTTCTGAGACCCGACCAAGGTTTGAGGAGGCACTTTGAGAAGCTATTTGAGACAACACGCTCACTCAGGCTGCCATAGCCACACGTCATGGCAGCCTGAGGATAGAGTAACGACGGGATAAACCCTGCGTCATAGTAGCGCCTTTGCTCGACAAAAAGCCCGGTAACTACTGCCCGACCTAAGCAAACGCAGCTACCGTTTCGCGCACAGCCACTAAGGTGCCACGAGCCACCCTGGAGCCAACGACGCATTTATATCTGGCGGCAGGACACCAGTAGAGACTCTCATTTCTCTTCTCAAGTAAGGATCGTAAAGTAAAGCCCACTTTAGACAGGCGTAGACGGGATCTGGTTGAGACTGTGCTACTCAAGCCTCAACGCGGGTGGGGGGGTGGGGGGAGGCGCTGGCTCGATCGCACAAGCTTGCGGCCGCGGAAGTGAGCGTTTCGTTTGCTTAAGCCGAGACGTGGTCATTGAGCCTTGAATAGACTTGGTTAACGCGTTTAGACCACATCTCCCCTCTTTAACGTTCCCCCTAACAATGTCTTTGTTTCACTAGGTTGCCCCAGTAGTACCTCCACGGAACAATCCTAGCTTCTATAAGGCGCGAGCGACAGTACTTCGATGCTTTGAGAATTCATCCAATACAATGCTATGGGCAGGTCGGGTACCACATAGAAATTGCCCGGACAACTAGGAATAAATATAGATATATATATATATTATATATACACATAGACTTCTCGATCCTTACTGCGAATTGAAGCTAGAGGTTATACGGATACTCTAACCTCTCGCTAATACTGCACGCCTTCTGTGAAAAAGACTCTGGACTTTTGCTAGACACATTTCTTTCATCTGGTCTCATGGATGTTACGAACCTGCTGTCTTCTAGGATGTCTTGACTTGAATGTGATTGTAATGTATTGGCTAAACCAACACCCCCCCACCCCCCCAAAAAAAAATTTGTTAGTTAGGTTAAAAATAGCCAGCTGGCAACTGAAATACCAGTCTTAGTCTTCTCCCACCCCCCACGCCCCACCACTCCCTGCCTCCTTCCAGTCCCATCTCAAGACACTTCTCTTCGACCATGCCTTTGGTCAAGAGGAGAGTGAAGGCTGAGCCCCGTCAACCCCACCTCACATTGACCGAACGCCGTCTCTATTTTAACGCTGCTATTTTTCTGCTGCTTTTAATCGCTGCGTTTTGTTTGATTTTGCTTGTGGCTTGGGTCAACCCCCAATCCCTTACAGTGCCTTAGCAAACAGCATCGCAAACATTGCATAAAGTTGGGACTGTCAAACCTGTGAGATACTCTCTCTGTAAATGGAGTTGACGGGCTACAATCTGCATTCTGAGCTCTTGTGCCTTTCATGTTGTTTCTCTTCCAAGAAATTATCCAGCCGCCTTTCACACGTGGTCTCAGTTTCGTAACTGCGAGTGTTTCCAGGCTTGTTTGACAATAATAATGATAATAATAATACTTGGATTTGTTAAGCGCCTTATAACATTGAGAAGACATTTGATAGCACTTGCTAGAGATTAGCCTCTTTACACCCACCCCACCCCTCCCCATTTGAATGTCTCAAATTCCTTAATAAGGAATCAACAAGAACAACTTTGATTTATATAGCGCCCTCCACGCCTGACGGCGTCTCAGAGCGCTTCACAATCCCGTTTAGGAATAGCCCGGGTTAGATCTCGCCACCGTGCTAACGGGTAGAACGATATAGACAGGAATGTTCGGATTCCAAGGCCTGTTTCCTACAACAGCAACAACTTGCACTTGTATCGTGCCCTTGACGCAGGGAGCGCTTGAGCAGTCAACCATTGTCAACCTCTGGATGGAAGGAGTCGATAATCGATCAGGCATTAATTCAAATAGCCTGGCACCCCGCTACTTGCGCAAGCAAAATAATCATCCTTTCATTTGCGTGCAGTGTCTTTCACGTCAGGAAGACATCTCGAAGCGCTTCACGGGATTTCTTGTGGTATACGTAAAAACATAAGTGACTGATTTTCAGTAGGTGAACCCAGCTGGCAATTTGCGCACAGCGTCGTCCCGTAGGACGTCAGCACGAGAGAGACTCCCCCTGGGTTTGAGAAACGATGATGCGTGCCGTGTTGACTTGTCACCGGTGCTAATTGGCACGCGACACTCTGCGACGTCCGCCCGCGGGAGATGTGACACAGCGCAACCGATTTTGGCTCGCGGTTTGCATGAATATGTATTGGCGTGCTGAGGGGAGGGAAGGCGGGGGGTCAAGGCCTCCCTCTCCGCGTGCGCAAAGCGGCTGGCGATTTGAGTTAACCCTGCTTGATTTGGCGTCCGTCGCGAGCTTGTTCTCTGTTTGAGTTGCTTCTCTGCGAGCCTGCGTTTTTGTTTTGACTCTCTGCCGCCTCGTGGGGGGACGCTGTGCCTCGTCCGCCCCTGGCATTCGCCTCACCTTGAACCCCTTCAGTGTTGTCCGAGGCACGGGATCTCCCTAACGAGTATAGAATAGATCGACCGAACCCTAGAACCTATGTGTGTCCAGTGTTTCTCAAACAGCCCCGCTGCTTAAACTAAAGCAACCGTTCCTTTTCCCGCGAAGAAGTCAGATTTCCCCCAACGATGATCACAGGCGGTTATGTCACCAAAGACGCGTGAAAAAAAATCGGGGTTAGAATCGATGGTGCGGGATGGGAAATACAGCAGAACTCGTATAAAGCCCTCGTACGTGTAAACCGTATGATTGCCCAAGTCCCGAGTTGAATTTTCTGTAACTTCCGCATAAGGTATAACTTGAGAGAAGTCGCGCGAAACGCGTGGTCCCCAACTTGCGTGAGGTTTTAGCCTTTCAATTCCTCTCGAAAAGGAATTTGAATTCATGTGAATTGTGCTGCTATTTAGATCTTAACACCCACACCCACACACACACACACCCACACACACCCACACCAAAGCAAAAATAGTTTTGTCAGTAAGCTTCATAATAAGAATCATTTTAGCCTTCAATGATAATAGTAGTATTACCGACTAGATTGTTAACTTTGTGATCTTGTTTGATGTGCGTCTGTAACCCTCCCTTTGTGAAATAAAGATTTTGACACTGGCGCTTTCCGCCGCGTCATAGAAGCAGTTCCGTGTGTTTTTTTTACGTTGCTGCAATTCCCAGGGGAATAATTAATTATTGATGTCTCAGCTCGTCTTAGTTACCAAGGCCCTCCGTCACGGAGTGCGATTGGGTGCGCAACGCAACTGGCAAATGAGTTCGTTAACAGTGGCTTTTAATGGCTTAATTGCAGAGGGATCAGTGATCAAATGGACTGGGTCCCATGTGAAGGAACCTAGTCACCGTGTGTAATGTAACGTGTGATGTGTTTTACCGATTGAGGTGAATCAAAGTGACTGCCCCATCACAGTCCTCCCTCCCTCCCTCCCTCTCTCCCTCCATCCCTCCCTCCCTCCCTCCCAGTGAGCCATGCTTTGTCAATCGTATTCGCCGTCAGAATGACATCCGGGCGGGAGCGCTGGCCGCCATCGGGCAGAGAGTTTATCTCTAAAGAGATCTGATTCTGGTGGAAAAATAGCTCGCCTCGGGAATACAAATGTGATCTCTTCGCCACTGTCGCACATCGACCTGGAATAATGGTTGTCAGAGCAGTTTTAATGACTTTACTACATTGCTGTAATTGGAATAATTATCACTGAAAGTCAGCGGAAACAAGTAGAGAGAGCGAGGGAGGGAGGGGAGAGGGGGGGGTAGAAGGTGGGGGGAGGAATCAAGAGTGTAAAATGCCAAAGCTAAAACCTTGAATGAAACCCCAAATAATACGCGAGAATTGGCGCTGAACATTCTCTCATTGCTTTCCTCATCTTCCCTCCACAGGAAACCGAGGAAGCGGCTCGCTTGGCGAGCCTCCCCGCCTGGAGAAGGGAGATAGTCAAAAAGAAAATGGACGAGGAGAGGTACAATTCTGCCCCCACCCTCCAAAACCGTGGAGGAGACATTTTATGTCCGTTGCGCTCTGGAACTCCATCCCGCATTCCCTTCGCCTCGCTCGCTCCCTCCCTCCCTCGCTCGCTCCCTCCCTCGCTCGCTCCCGCCCTTGCTCGCCTGCTTCAAGGCACACCCGCAAGACCGTCCACTTCTGTTTAGCTCTTAATCCTTGACTGTTCGGCGCATTGCGAGGTCCTCCTAACATGCAAATGTGATATTGTACTACCTAAAAAATGTTTTGAAGAGGCTAAACCTTTTATTTTCCCTTCCTGCACCCCCTCTCTTCTCTTCCCTTCTTTTCCCTTCCCTTCTCTTCTCATTCTTTGCAGGGAGCAAAAGAGGTGAGTGATCTCTTATTGCATTGTTGCTGCTCTGTGTCCAGTCTGTTGAGACCCCACTTTTAAGGGAATGGCCACATCTAAAACCATGGGTGGAAAAAAAATGGGGTTCGAGAGAAGTTTGACCTCAGTTGGGTTAAGAGTAAGAATAGTAAATTCGATGCAGTTGCCTTATCGCATGGTTGAGCTGCCTCAAACAGCTTCGCAGACCATACTGTAAAGTGAATTGACCGTGTATTTTTGTGGGCTAAAGCATTTAAGAAAGAAAAAAAATCAGGCAACAACAACAACAACAATTTACATTTATAGAGCGCCTTTCACGTCGGGAGGACGTCCCAAGGCCCTGAACAAGAGGCATGTGACCCGAGCTGGGAGGGGAGTGTTTGGGAAGGGGTGAAACACGAAGGGGAGGTAAAAGAGTTCGGGGTGGAACAAAAGGCACGATCGAAGAGGAAAGTCTTCAAATCGGCCTTGAAAGAGGAAAGGGAAGAGGCGAAACGGAGGGATTGAGGGATGGCATTCCATAGGGTGGGAGCGGAGAAACTGAAGGCCCGGCCTCCGATGGTGGGGCGGTTCAGGCAGGGGGCTTGGAGCAGGCCAAGTCCTGTTGAACGGAGGGTCCGGGTGGGCGTGTAGGGGGAGAGTAGATCGGTTAGGTAGGATGGGGCAAGGCCGTGTAAGGCCTTGTAGGTGAGGACGAGGATCTTAAATTCGATCCTCTGGAGGATGGGGAGCCAGTGGAGACGGGCGAGGGTGGGAGTTATGAGGCAGGACTCTGAGTGAGTCCTCAAGCGTGTCGTCTTCAACCGTGCCTTCGGTCACACTCCTAACCCTACCGTCCCCCTCTTCCAACCCTCCTGATCCCAACCACCAGCTTGTGTGTGGATTCCCAGACTATCCTGCGCCTTGGGAGGTCTTCGTGAAGTGAACGGAGTTGTACAAACGTAATTTGTTGTTGTTGTCATTCCTCATTTCCTCACACACAACAGGGCCTGTGGTTTAGTAATTAGGGCAAACAAAAACAGGAGTTGCTGGGGAAACTCAGCGGGTCAGGCAGCATCCATGGAGAAAGGAAAAAGAGTCAACGTTTCGGGTCTACAACCCTTCGTCAGTTCTGTTCAGTAATTAGCGCACCTTGGTTGTATCCGGGGTCCTTAACACTATGGCTCCTGCCAATCTCTGCCTGCACTCACCCTGCGTGTGCGTACTCTCTCCTAGACTAGCATGGTCTTGATCTCTCCCTCATTTCCTCCGTCCGATCCCATCTAAAAGGCCTCACCTTTTCGATTGTGTTAATCCCTCCTCCCACTCCCTTTGGTTCGTTCTCAGACTCCGCCACTGCCCAGCTCCCCGAGATGCTACCCTGAGCGAAGGGGCGCTGTATAAGTTGCAAGTTGTCGTCGTTGTTGCAGGTATCTTGATAGCTGGATTTGGCGTCTCTCTTGAAAGGGAGATGTTGGTGAGGTTCTTTCTAACAACATCCGTTTGTGACTCTTTCTCTCCCACGCCCCACCCACTCCCCACCCACTCCCTGTTCCTCCCCCCCTCCACCCCCCAACCCCTGGGAATTAGGAAAGAGGAGGAGAGACTGAAGAACGAAGAGGAGGAGAAGGAGAAACAGCAATCTGAGAAGCTTCGGACCCTAGGCTACGATGAAGCCAAACTGGCCCCTTGGCAACGGCAGCTCATCCTGAAGAAAGGCGACATCGTAAAGGAATAAGAGGCCTCTTAAAGCATTCCTCCATTCCTGTTGTAGGGTGATCTGTGCTGTTCAATAGACAGTTTTATTCAAAGGCTCATTACACCATTAAACACTCTCCCCACCCCCACCCGCCTCCCCCGCAACCCTCTCCCCACCCACCAACCAGCAAAGTCTTTCCCCCTCTTCGCAGTTTCTATGGAATTCCTAAATGCCAACGCTCCCAATTTTGGGAAGATAGCAAGCCGGGTGTCCACACTCACGCTCAGCCCGTTCCTTCCCCCTCCACTTTCGGCGAATCAGTGATAAATCTATTGGGGGAGAGGGGGCGCGGTGAATGACCTTCCCCACGTCTACACAACGGAAAGTCACAAAGTCACATTCGCCATACATTTCCTTCCATGGTTTCCGTCTCCCACAAAGTACATATTCATTTCACTTCACAGTGTACAGCCTGCGAAGCGTTTTGAACTGTCTCGCTGACGTTGATAAATGGTGTGTGTGGGGGGGCGGGGGGGGACAGGGCGCAAGGATTGCAAACGCCAAGATGATTTTGATTGTTATTTATGACTTTGTAGCTCGTCAAGCAGAGAAGCCACAACACAAACACGCAAAACGTCACTGACCAGCACAGATTAGCCACTCTCTCTCTCTCTCTGTTTCTCTCTAAGGCTTCTCAACCTCAGTGGTTCAATGGAAACTGCTCCATCTCCAAGCAGGAAAGGCACAGCACACACATAAATGAATCCCCCCAAAACAAACACACAATATATGTCCCTGAATGTTGTACATATATCAATTAACGTCCACCGCTGTTCTTTTTCCACATTGGTCGCTTTCGCTATTAGCCCGGACGCAGCTCTTGCTTTGCAAATGCACACATTTGCGAGACGACAGTAAAGAAAATGCGTGCGATTATTTACACACAGCTCACCGAATATGATTACATATATCTTCTTCGATGCCATAACGATGTAACAGAAAGCAGTGGTCAGGCTTTATTTGCCATGAGTCCCATTCCGTAGATTAGCACTTTATTAAAAACACCCGAACACCTTTTCATCTCTATTTTTTTTGTTTGGGGGGGGGGGGAGGTGGGGGGGTGGGGGGGGGGCGGGTTGTGGGAGGGGGGGTGGGTGGTGAGGTGGGAGCGCGATCTTGTACAATTAGTAATCTCAGCGGCTATCCTGTACTATCTCGACCATTTAATAAACCGCGTAAATAAGGCTTCTGACTGGACTTATTTTCGAAGGGGGTTTTGAGTTCGACCGGATTTGATTTAAGTGGGAGTAGGACCGAGTGGATGGGATTATTTCAGAAATTTACAGTATATTCTGTGAAGCGCTTTGAGACGTCGATCAGATGTGAAAAGCGCTATGTCAAAATGCAAGGATTATTATTATTGTTGTTAACTCTGAATTGGTACTGCACATTACGTAAGCTTTTTCAAGGGTTCAAACTGGAAATTAGTGCTTGGAACACAGGCTACACACATCACAGGACTGGAGAGGCTCTCTGTGCGTTGTGAGATAGCTCAGTGGTTAAGGCACTTGCCCAATTGCCAACACAAACTCTCGACCATACCCACGGACTCTCCAATACACAAGATTAGCTGCAGCAAATATCATAAGAACCGAGGTAAAGGGTTAATGGGAGTCCTGCAGCTCAGTGGTTAGAGCAATCGCCTTACAAGCGAGAGACCTGGGTTCAATACGTTGGGCAAGTTTCCTTACTCTACACGCCCGATAATAATTCCTCCAAAAAAAGAACAATAATTTGGTAATTTCAATCCACCACTGTTGGTGAGGACGACGCTGCGCGCAATTGGCTGCCACGTTTCGCTCACAAATACAGTCAATTCACTTTACAGCACAGTATATTACGTGAAGCGCTTTGAGACGTCTAGCGGACATAAAAAAAGCACTATATCAAAATTCAAGAATTTTTATTGTTATTAATAAGAACAAGCAGCCGCAGTTTAACAGCTAATGTTCTGCCAATTAACTTGGAATAACGTAAATTCACGCAACATCCTGAACTCAACTCCTGCCAGTCCTGCAATAGGAATGAAGCCCAAATGTAACTGTAAGATTCTGTTTTTAGTTTGTAAATCAGGGGAGAGCGCGAACGCAGTCCCCCACTACCACAAATTTTGCAGTCGAGTATCCCGCATTTGGGGACATCGCAGGCGTCAGCACACCCGAAGTGCAATGGGTTAGCCTCGTCCTGGGAGAACCACCTTGATGATCATGGTATCTCCCCTGCCAGGTAAGTATGCTTAAACATGGTTCCTCCCCGCCTGCTCACTCTTTGCTCTCCCCCTCACGTCTGCAGTGCACATCTCCCTTTGTTTCCGCCTCTCTTTTTTTACATTCAATCAAATAAAACCCTTTCACGACGTTTCCTAATTGTACCCGGTTAATGGAATTCAGTGATCGGATCTGAAATGGCCTTTTTTTAAAAAACATTAATCGACGTTTTGTTAAAAAAGAAAAATTGCAACTAATTTGCATGGCGGCCTTAAAAGGAATGCGACCGAGTTGCCGTTATCGCCTCCAGGGCTGCAAGACATTTGTTCAGTTGCATTCATGAGGTTCAGTGCAGACAGCGCCCTCTACAAACACAACAACTTGACATCTGAAACAGTGGCCTTTGTATTGGGAGGACGTTTCACAATAATAATAAATACAATAAGAATCCTTGCATTTGATATAGCGCTTTTCACGTCTTATCGACGTCTCAAACTGCTTCGCTGTAACGTGAATTGACTGTATATTTGTGGGCTACACGAGGCAGCCGATCGCACACGGCGAGTGTCCCACAAACAGTCATGGATTGAAATGACCAATTACAGTGTTAGGGTTTCTTATCAGGCATGTGGAGTAAGGAAACTTGCCCAAGGCCCTGATCTGCCTGGATGTGATTCGAACACACATCTCACGCTTGTAAGGCGAGCGCTCTAACCACTGAACTATTCGACTCCACACAATGCTCTGAAGAAAGGAAACTCGCCTAAGGTTTCGCCTGGGAATTGAACCTGGGTCCTCTCGCCTGCGACGCATGAGATCTATAACAAGTACACTGCAAGACTCCATACATACACATACATATGGATGTGGAGTCCTGTAGCTTACTGATTAGTGCACTCGCCGGCAAGAGAGATATCTGGGTTTGAATCCAAATTTCCTTACTCCATATAACCTGATAATAACCTCTCTCGATATATATATGTGTGTAATGTAAATTAGTAAGGAAACATAATATATATGTGTGTATATATATATTTAAAAATCAATAGTAAATTGGTCATTTCAATCTACAACTGTTTGTGGAACGCTGCTGTGCGCAATTGGCTGGCGCGTTTCGTTTCGCTCACTAATATAGATACAGTCGATTCACTCTACAGGATATAGAGTCAACGAGAACATGTGGGAAAAAAAGGCACTGTATTAATCAAATGCAAGGATTATCATTATTTTACACTAATTCACTTGGTCAGAGTAGTGACAATATATGCAGTTTGGAAATAACCGTGCACACTTCAACAAGAATGCAGCTTTTAAATGCAACCGTGAGATTCTGTTTTTAGTTTGTAAATCAGGGGAGAGCGCGAACGCAGTCCCCCACTACCACAAATTTTGCAGTCGAGTATCCCGCATTTGGGGACATCGCAGGCGTCAGCACACCCGAAGTGCAATGGGTTAGCCTCGTCCTGGGAGAACCACCTTGATGATCATGGTATCTCCCCTGCCAGGTAAGTATGCTTAAACACGGTTCCTCCCAGCCTGCTCACTCTTTGCTCTCCCCCTCACGTCTACAGTGCACGTCTCCTTCTGTTTCCGCCTCTCTCTTTTTCCTTTCAACCAAATAAAACCCTTTCACGACGTTTCCTAATTGTACCCGGTTAATGGAATTCAGTGATCGGGTCTGAAATGGCCTTTTTTTAAAAAACATTATCAAATGTGTTTTGTTAAAAAAATAAAAATAGCAACTAATTTGCATGGCGGCCTTAAAAGGAATGCGACCGAGTTGCCGTTATCGCCTCCAGGGCTGCAAGACGTTTGTTTAGTTGCATTCATGAGGCTCAGTGCAGCACAGCGCCCTCTACAAACACAACAACTTGACATCTGTAACAGCGTTATTTATGTGGGGAGGACGTCTCACAAGGCTGTGGAAAAAGGAAATATTGTCTAAGGTTTTGCCTGGGTATCGAACCCGGATCCTCTGGTCTGTGGTTCAATACAGGACTTCATGCAAATATAAGGATGTGGAGTCCTGTAACGCATCGATTAAAACAGCAACAACTAAATGACATTGATATAGAGCCTTTCACGTCGGGAAAAAGCGCTGACTGGAACACACGCCTCGCAAGTGAGAAAATTGGGATCGATTAGTGGCAGCGAAAAACCTTGAGTAAGTTTCCTTACTCCACAAGCCTGACAATAATCCCTCCAGAAAATAATAAAATTGATCAATTCAATCCAGGACTGTTTGTGGGAATGGGACGCTGCTATGCACGATTGTTTGCTGCGTCTAATCCATAAAGATTGTCAATTTACTTTACAGTATATTCAGTGAAGCTGCTTTGAGATGTAAGCGCTATAACAAAAGGTAAGGAATATCATTATTCATTATATTCTGTGAATTCACTTGCAATAGTGACAACAACTTGCGCCCTTCAACTCTGGGCAGCCCCGCAATAGGAATGAAGCCTAAATGCAACTGTGAGATTCTGTTTTTAGTTTGTAAATCAGGGGAGAGCGCGAACGCAGTCCCCCACTACCACAAATTTTGCAGTCGAGTATCCCGCATTTGGGGACATCGCAGGCGTCAGCACACCCGAAGTGCAATGGGTTAGCCTCGTCCTGGGAGAAACACCTTGATGATCATGGTATCTCCCCTGCCAGGTAAGTATGCTTAAACATGGTTCCTCCCCGCCTGCTCACTCTTTGCTCTCCCCCTCACGTCTACAGTGCGCGTCTCCTTCTGTTTCCGCCTCTCTCTTTTTCCTTTCAACCAAATAAAACCCTTTCTCAACGTTTCCTAATTGTACCCGGTTAATGGAATTCAGTGATCGGGTCTGAAATGGCCTTTTTTAAAAAAACATTATCAAATGTGTTTTGTTAAAAAAAGAAAAATTGCAACTAATTTGCATGGCGGCCTTAAAAGGAATGCGACCGAGTTGCCGTTATCGCCTCCAGGGCTGCAAGACATTTGTTCAGTTGCATTCATGAGGTTCAGTGCAGACAGCGCCCTCTACAAACACAACAACGTGACATCTGTAACAGTGGCCTTTGTATTGGGAGGACGTTTCACAATAATAATAAATACAATAAGAATCCTTGCATTTGATATAGCGCTTTTCACGTCTTATCGACGTCTCAAACTGCTTCGCTGTAACGTGAATTGACTGTATATTTGTGGGCTACACGAGGCAGCCGATCGCACACGGCTAGTGTCCCACAAACAGTCATGGATTGAAATGACCAATTACAGTGTTAGGGTTTCTTATCAGGCATGTGGAGTAAGGAAACTTGCCCAAGGCCCTGACCTGCCTGGATGTGATTCGAACACACATCTCACGCTTGTAAGGCGAGCGCTCTAACCACTGAGCTATTGAACTCCACACAATGCTCTGAAGAAAGGAAACTCGCCTAAGGTTTCGCCTGGGAATTGAACCTGGGTCCTCTCGCCTGCGACGCATGAGATCTATAACAAGTACACTGCAAGACTCCATACATACACATATATATGGATGTGGAGTCCTGTAGCTTACTGATTAGTGCACTCGCCGGTAAGAGAGATATCTGGGTTTGAATCCAAGTTTCCTTACTCCATATAACCTAATAATAATCTCTCTCGATATATATATGTGTGTAATGTAATGTGTGTAAATTAGTAAGGAAACATAATATATATGTGTGTATATATATATTTAAAAATCAATAGTAAATTGGTCATTTCAATCTACAACTGTTTGTGGAACGCTGCTGTGCGCAATTGGCTGGCGCGTTCCGTTTCGCTCACTAATATAGATACAGTCGATTCACTCTACAGGATATAGAGTCAAATAGAATATGTAAAAAAAAGGCACTGTATTAATAAAATGCAAGGATTAAAATTATTTTACACTAATTCACTTGGTCAGAGTAGTGACAATACATGTAGTTTGCAAAGCACCGTGCACACTTCAACAATAATGCAGCTATTAAATGCAACTGTGAGATTCTGTTTTTAGTTTGTAAATCAGGGGAGAGCGCGAACGCAGTCCCCCACTACCACAAATTTTGCAGTCGAGTATCCCGCATTTGGGGACATCGCAGGCGTCAGCACACCCGAAGTGCAATGGGTTAGCCTCGTCCTGGGAGAACCACCTTGATGATCATGGTATCTCCCCTGCCAGGTAAGTATGCTTAAACATGGTTCCTCCCCGCCTGCTCACTCTTTGCTCTCCCCCTCACGTCTACAGTGCATATCTCCCTTTGTTTCCGCCTCTCTTTTTTTCCTTTCAATCAAATTAAACCCTTTCACGACGTTTCCTGGTTTTACCCGGCTAATGCAATCCGCTCTGAGTTTTACCCCAAAACAATGAATAAAAACGATTGTTAGAGTAGAGAAACGTAGAAACTAATTTGCATAGCTGCCATAAAAGGAATGCGACGGATCATCGTCACGTTTGTTTATTTGCAGAGAAATCAGTGCAGCACAGCGCCCTCTACACCTGTAACAGCAGCCTCTATGTTGGAAGCTCATCTCCCAAGGCTCCAGAGAGAGGAAAAATAATAAGGAAACTGGTCTGTTTTGTCTGGGAATCGAACCTATGCCCTCACGCCTGCGAGGCGAGTCCGTTAACGTCGACACTATAGGACTCCACACATATAGGGATGTTTTGATTCTCTCACAAGTTAAACAGTCAATTTGCTTTACAGTGCTGTGTATTCCGTGAAGGCGTCTAGGACAGAGGTTCTCAAACTGGGGTACGAGGATCACTAGTGATTCTGGCGGTCCGGGGAAAGGTTGCGTAGGGCTTCACAATAATTAGCTAAGGGTGCAAATCAATATTGGGATCATTAAGTGGGCCGCCAAGAACCCTCGGCAATTTTCAGGTGGTCCTCGAAAAAACAAGTTTGAGAACCACTGGTCGAGACGACGTGAAAAGCGCTACATCAAATGCAAGGGTTTATTTATAATTTATCATTAAAAAATTGTCATTTATAAAGATTTATTAATAATTTATCATTATTACTAGTATTATTAAACAGTATATAGATGTGAAGTCCTATAGGTCAGTGATCAGATCACTCGCCTTGCGAGCGAGATATCTGGGTTTCATCCTGACTGGATGAAGTTTCCTTTCTCCACATGTCTGATAACAACCCCTATACATATATTGGTCACCTGAATCAATGACTGTTTGCTGGACACTGCTGTGCTGCCAAAGAGACAGCACGAAGTTGCGGGTCTTGCAAGCGACGTGTAACAGAGGGAGTTAAAGCAGCAATTTTATACTCTCTTTACGGCGAGCAATCGTACAAAAAAACGGGAAAATGCAATGATCACGTCAGAGCACATTTTTCGTCCTATTATCAAACAAGATAAATAAATCTGAAAAGATCAATTCCTCACAATTGGAGTTGGAATATTTCCCGTTCCATTCAAAACAAGTGGCTCTTGGTCACAGACCACAGAATAAAACATTCAAAAAAATGTTTTAAAAAAAAACATAATCTGTAACATAGAGAGGAGGGAAACACAGTACATTACAATGAAACGTTCTTATCGCCGCATATGATGCTTTCTGCCGAGTGGACTTTCGTGGGCAGACGTTTAAGAAGAATTTCAGGGACAATTGACCTGCGAAATGAACTTGCCTCGAAAGTCAAACTAAAGTCAATTCGTAGACAGTGAGCCTGAAATTCCATCTCGTCTCCTTTTTTTTAAAAAAAAACTGTTTTGTCTTACAATTTGGGGTTTAGATTAAATGGGGAGATTATTTTAAGTAAATAAAAAATTATCATTCAAATAATTTTTCGAGTAAACTGTGATGCTGTCATTTTTAGCTTAATCAAGTAATATTCAAATTGTAAGAAAACTTATTTTTGCATCATTGGCCTTTACTTTGTCAAAAATCAAGTCATTCATTTGAACTCCAAATGCCTCGTGATTTAGTGGCAGATTAAAGCCAACTTTCCGTCTCTCTTTCCAGATGCCCACAGATATCTTGTCTTATACACCCTCCTCATCCAAATTCAAGGCTGCCTAATCGTCTAATTGTTCGTGAGATCGTGTTGAACAACAAACAAAATTACATTTATAAAGTGCCTTTCACGTCGGGAGGACGGTATTGAAGCCGATTATCTAACGGTGTCATCCTCATAGCATTCATCTTCATTCCAATGAATCCCATTCTGCAAAGCTCTTTGATAGATGTTCAGTAAGGGAATCACTCTGTATAATATATATGCCACAGTAAGCCAAGCTTCAATCGAATCACCTGAATCACCCACTCCTTTCCTATGTTCCCTATATTTCCTATGTTATCATTTGTCTTGAGGTAATGCTTGTCTAAAAATATATATATTTTAAAATGTTCCACCTTATGCGCATCAATTGATTTTAACGTCATGGAAAGCAAACGGCCGAAAGTGGAATAATCGGCAGTGGATTCTGCAATATGAATGAGTCATTATCGGTCACATTGATCGATTGATCGTGCCGACCCCAATAAGATAATTTGCGTCGCAAAAGCTTCGGTTGTTAAGGAAGATCAAGCATATCGTGTTGTCCGTACAGTTCTTCGGTGATGTTGAAAACCTTCGAAGTGTAGGGCAGAGCTTCTCCCAGTTTAGCCACCACCTCTTCCGTAGTTCCCATGTTCATCGCCTCGAAGAAGGCGTCTTGCGTCGGGAGTACGTAGAAGGCGACGGTGGCGGCTTTACGCACGACCCAGGCGTGGTGCTGAGCCAGCGAGTCATTGTAGGCCTCCGTGCAGAGCGCCGAGGTTTTGCTGTCTTCCGAAGCCGTCTGCAGCTTTCCCAAGAAGAGCTGGAGCCACCGCAGCGCGCGGTGAAGCCGGAGTATTGTCCGACAGCCCGAGTCACAGAACTCATTCCTCTTCACCAGATCCACCAGCTTGTTGTCCATCTCGTATCTCACCATCGACTGCAGGGTCAGGTATTGCTCTCTGGACTCACCGCTCCTGTACTTTTCCATGATTTGGATTTTACCAACTGCGTCGCTCGATATGAAGGAAAAGACGGAACCCAGACTCTCCATGAACCTAAGGGCAAGACAGTTAACAATGCAATTGAGGAATTCATACGAGAGCACATCACTTGTTAAGCGACGGTATTGCCAGTGAAACTGAATCATAGAACCATAGAAACTTACGGCACAAAAGGAGGCCATTCGGCCCATCGAGTCTGTGCCGGCTCTTTAAAAAGAGCAATCTAATCCCACTGCCCAGCTCTCTCCCTATAACCTCGCAAACCCGTCCTCCCCAAATAAATGTCTACCCCTCTTTTAAATGTTGTTATCGAATCGGCCTCCACTACCTTTTCCGGTGCTCGTGACTACTTCTGAGTGGTTGGGTGGGGGGGGGGGGAAACAAATATAGCTGAATTAGGGCTGCAATATAAGGTTAAACAAAGGTTTGTAAGACTCAAAGGGACATGACATAGAGAAAATTCTCTATTTCACAGGGAAGTGAAACAAAAATTATTTCTCTCAGTTGGAAAAAAAAACCCGGCGACAGCCACAATAGCAGCGGCATTGACAGTAGTGCAACAGGTTTAAAGGTTCATTCAGGTTTAAAGGTTCATTCTCTCTATCTTTCCTTCTTTCCCTCCTTCTTGCTCTCCTTCTCTCATTTCTTATGTACTTTTTATTTAATTTTTTTTAAAAATAACAAAATATTAATAAATAATATAAATATAATAAATAACAAAATAAATTAAAATATCAAAATATATTTTAAAAATTAAAAGAAATTTATATTTTTAAAAAATATTTTCTCTTCTTTCCCTTTTCTCTCTTTCTCTCCCCCCACCCCCTCCTCCCACCCCCAGACAGGCAGAGACACAACTCACTTGATCAAACCTTTCCAGCCATCCAGGTACTGATCCATCAGGATGTCCCCCTGGTCAGTCAGGCAGTCCCTGAAGGAATCCAGCACCTCAG
The DNA here is from genome assembly GCA_035084275.1 of Hydrolagus colliei. Taxonomy (NCBI): domain Eukaryota; kingdom Metazoa; phylum Chordata; class Chondrichthyes; order Chimaeriformes; family Chimaeridae; genus Hydrolagus; species Hydrolagus colliei. Next base: position 6,022,753 of record CM068767.1, read on the forward strand.
CCAGACTGAACCTCTGGGTCTCTGCCATTTCAGCTGCAACCTGTCCACAAGTCCCATCCCCTCACCCCTAGGAGCTCTGCCATTGGCTCTCACTCCAGCCTTCTCGCTCTGCCATTGGCTCCCGCTCCAGGACACCCGCGCTCTGCCATTGGCTCCAGCTCCAGCCTCCGCGCTCTCCCATTGGCTGCGGCTCCAGGCCCACCCCCCCACCACCACCACGCGCTCTCCCATTGGCTCCTGGGGCCAAGTTGATGACCCATTTCGAGAGGAGAGGATGAGGCCGAGGGGGTGGGTGTGGGGTGCAAGTGTTATTTTGTTGTTGTTGTCCTGGCTATCCCCTCCCCCTAAGGTTATTTAGCGACCCCCTCACACAAGGTAGCCCAAAGCCCGTATCGTTACGTGGTGTCCTGTAACCTTGTGGTTCGAGCATTCGCACTAGGAAACGTGAGACCCGTGTTTCGAATCCAGGCAGGTCAGGGCGAAACCCTCCTCCACACGCCTGATAATAATCGCTCAAGAAAATACTAAAATCGGTGAATTCAAGCCTCCCTGTTTGCGGGACGCTGCTGAGCGCAATGGGCTGCTGGTCTAGCCCACAGATATACAGTCAATTCACTTCACAGTATACTTTGTGAGACTTTGAGACTATATCAAAATACCAGGATTATAGTTACATGAATTCACTGGCTCCCCATAGCACAAAGAGTGTTAAAAGAGTAATAATGAAGCCTAAATGTATTTGAGATTCTGTTTTTAGTTTGTAAATCAGGGGAGAGCGCGAACGCAGTCCCCCACTACCACAAATTTTGCAGTCGAGTATCCCGCATTTGGGGACATCGCAGGCGTCAGCACACCCGAAGTGCAATGGGTTAGCCTCGTCCTGGGAGAAGCACCTTGATGATTATGGTATCTCCCCTGCCAGGTAAGTATGCTTAAACATGGTTCCTCCCCGCCTGCTCACTCTTTGCTCTCCCCCTCACGTCTACAGTGCGCGTCTCCTTCTATTTCCCCCTCTCTCTTTTTTCTTTCAACCAAATAAAACCCTTTCACGACGTTTCCTAATTGTACCCGCTTAATGCAATTCAGTGATCCGCTCTGATAATTTTTTTTAATTAAAAAATGATTTTAAATGTAGAAACTAATTTGCATGGCAGCCATAAAAGGAATGCGACGGATCATCGTCATTGCAAGACGTTTGTTTATTTGCAGAGAAATCAGTGCAGCACAGCGCCCTCTACATCTGTAACAGCAGCCTCTCCCAAGGCTCTGGAGAAAGGAAAAATAATAAGGAAACTGGTCTAAGGTTTTGTCTGGGAATCGAACCTACATTCTCGCGCCTGCGAGGGGAGTACGCTAACAGAGACACTATAGGACTTTATACGTTTCCAGTATAATAATAGTCGTAATCCTTGCATTTGATATAGTGCTTTTCACATGTTATCGACGTCCCAAAGCGCTTCACAGAATAAACTGTAAAGTGAATTGACTGTATATATTTGTGGGCGAAACGCGGCCGCCAATTGCGCACAGCAGCGTCCCCCACAAACAGACGTGGATTGAAAATGACCAATTTTAGTATTGTGTTTTTTTTTGGGGGGGAGGGATTATTATTAGGCGTGTGGAGTAAGAAAACTTGCCTAAGGTTTCTTGCCTGGATTCGAACACAAGTCTCCCCAGCTTGCAAGATAAATGCTCTAGCCACTGAGACACAGGAGATCCTTATACAGGTAGACCCCTCTTAACGAAGGGCTTAGGGACTTCGAAACTCTTCGTCAAATGAGAATTTTGTTAAGCGGATGGGAGCTCGATACTGTGTTTCCGTATTTGAGAAAAATCTGTTCCATTCTCAGCGGTGCCTAGCGTTAACATTTGCAGTGTACACACGAAGGCATAAGGTAGAGAGAACCGCTATTGAGATGCTGTCTGGCGTGGAGGGTTCTATATAAATCGAAGTTGTTGTTGTTGTTGTTGTAGTATTGGAGGCCGCAATACTTTATGATTACAAGATGAAAAGGTGAAAGAATAAAAGATGAAAATGTTGGATGCGTTTACCTGAACAGTATTTTATTTGGTAAATTTTTAACACCATAGCGGAACGAAAGTTCCCGTACAATAAGATGAGGTGAGGGGTCGGGAGGAGGTTTACGTTTCAATTGTTGATGGAGGAGGAGGAGGCTGGAGAACCCGGTGCCAAATCAGTGGACTCTGGATAGTCAGTGGACATACTTTGTTGTGGTATATAACCTCCCTCCTTGATCATTTTTCTAAGTTCATCTGGATAATGTTCGGCAGCAGCAGCAACATCCGCACTGGCAGCTTCCCCGCACATCTTGATAGAAATGTAGCTTGTATCCTTTTCGAAAACGATCAAGCCTCCAGTTGCTGGCAGCAAAAGTCTCAGCTGGCTTTTCCGAGCAGCCTCAAGTGGTTGCATAGCTTCCTGCCATACTGTACGGCCCTTCTCTTGGATTATACCAGGGGAGGGGGCAACGGCGTTCATTTTGATCTTCGATCCATATATTTAATACCTTTTCCATCCCCTCCATCATCCAATCTCTACCTCTCGTAATATTTGCGAGAACTTCCGATTGTGACAGATGTCTGTGCCATCTTCACAGTTTCCTTACTGCTGATGATGGCGGTGATGGTCGAATCTGCCAGACCTAAGGCGTCTTTTCTCTTCTTTCTTTTCATTTCACAACGTCGATCTTCATTTCCAATGTGATGGAAGTACTTTTCTTCGACGGGGTGGGCGAAGTTGCTCATGAGCGTTCAGGTGGCATACTGAAGTAAGTGTATGGGGTTGATGCTTCGTCAACTGAGACCGAGCGTGTGTTTCAGGGGGGCAGCTGGGAGAGATGAGAAGCGCGTGAGATTTAAACATTCATTATAGCGAACGCAGCCTTCACTAAGCAGATAGTAGGTACAAATACAAACGCTCGTTTTAGTGAATTTTCGTTAACCGGGCGTTCGGTAAGCGTGGTCTACCTCTAATGATTCGCCCACAAGTATACAGTAGGGAACGGCGATATGGGAATTTCCCGATATGGATATATCGGTAGGCTCATATCGAGATATACCGAAATATCGATATTTTCAGTTTTTCGTACTGCGCATGCGCGCGCGCATCGGAGTGCGCGCGCATTCGGGGCCTATCTTCTCAGGAGGTAAATATCTTTCTCTCTCTGTGTCCCTCACTCTCTCCATCTCTGTGTTTTTCTGTCTGTGTCTCTCTATGTCTCTCTCCCTCTCTCCTCTCTCACATCCCCCCCCATCTCTATCTATCTGTATATTATCACATCCACCCTGTCTCTCCCCCCACCCCGCCGCCGTCCCTCTCTCACACCCCCAACCCCCGTCGTCTCTCTCCCCCACCACCCCCCCAGCCGTCTCTTTCTCCCTCCCCCCCACCCGCCGTCTCTCCCTCCCCCCCCCAGCCGTCTCTCTCCCCCTCTCCTCCCCCCCCCGCCGTCTCTCTCTCCCTTCCCCCCCAGCCGTCTCTCTCCCCCTCCCCCCAGCCGTCTCTCTCCCCCTCTCCTCCCCCCCCCCAGCCGTCTCTCTACCCCTCTCCCCCCCAGCCATCTTTCTCCCCCTCTCCCCCCCAGCCGTCTCTCTCTCCCTCCCCCCAGCCATCTCTCTCCCCGCCCCCCCCAGCCGTCTCTCCCCCTCCCCCCCCCAGCCTCTCTCTCCCCCTCTCCCCCCTCACCCCCCCCCCAACCGTCTCTCTCCCCCTCACCCCCCACCCACAGCCGTCTCTCTCCCCCCACCCCTTGCATACCTGTATATTGTATTCGAGGACTATGAATACAAGATGGCAGCTTTGCACCTCAGTCGGTGCATTGTGTATAGAGATGAGCATTCTGGGTCTTGTAGTTGATTGTGCTCGCATCCCGATTTTTTACCTCGATATACCGTTTTTCGATATATCGACATTTTTAAAATATCTATATCGGCATATCGAGATGAAAATTATATCGAGTTTTAGCGATATATCGATATATCGCCGTTCCCTAGTATACAGTCGATTCACTTTACAGATATTCTAATCAGTGATTAGAGAGATTTGAGTTTGATCCTGACTGGGTGAAACCTTGGGAAAGTTTCCTTACTCCACACACCTGATAATAATGTATGTATATATATATATATATATATATATATATATTTAAATCAACAATAAATTAGTCACTTCAATCAACAACTGTTTGTGGGACACTGCTGTGCGCGATTGGCTGCCAAACAGACAGCACGACCTTGCGGACTTGCAAACGACATGTAACGGAAGGAGTTAAAACAGTAATTTAATACTCTCTTGCAGCAAGAAATCATACAAAAAAAGGAAAATACAATCATCATGTCATAGCACATTTTTCATCCTAGGTTATCAAATGGGAGAAATAAATCTGAAAAGATCAATTCCTCTTGGTGAATTGGAATGTTTTCAGTTCCATTAAAACGAGTGGCTCAACAGAATATGCTCTTGGTCACAGACCACAGAATAAAACATTCAGAAAAGGGATGGTAACAGGACTGATGTGATCCACTATCCATAATGGGGATAAGAGAGAAACACAGTACATTAAAATGAAACGTTCTTGTCGCCACCTATGATGCTTTCTGCCGAGTGGACTTTGTGGGCCGACGTTTAACAAGAATTTCAGAGACAATTAATTGTCCTGCGAAATAAACTTGCCTCAAAAGTCCCAACTGAAGGTCTTCTGCCTTGACCTATTTATCCCCTAAAGCAGGGGACAGCCAATTTGTGGACAGTGAGGCTGAAATTCTATCTGGTCTTTTTTTTTTCCCAAAGAACTGTTTCGTATTAAAATTTGGGGTTATATTAAACGGGGAGATTATTTTTAAGAAAACTAAAAATTATCATTAAAATATTTTTTCTAGTAAACTGTGAGTGCTGTCATTTTTAGCTTAATCAAGTAATATTCAAATCATAACAAAACTTATTTCTACATAATTGGGCTTTCTTTGGTTAAAAATCATTCATTTAAACCCAAAATACCTCGTGAATTAATTGCAGATTAAAGCCACCTTTCTGACTCTCTTTCTAGATGCCCACAGATATCCTGCCTTATACTCCCTCCTCGTATAAATTCAGGACTACCTACTCGTCTAATTGTTCGTGAGATCGAGTTGAACAAACAAAATTACATTTATAAAGCGCCTTTCACATCTGGAGGACGGTATTGAAGCAGATTATCTAAAGTTCTTTGATAGGTGTTCTGTAAGGGAATACATTTATATTATAAATGCAAGTAAGCCAAGCTTTAATCGAATGGCAGAACAAGTATGAGGGGCTGAATCACCAACTCCTGTTCCTATGTTCCCAATGTTTCCTATATATTGTTGTTTTTTGAGGTAATGCTTGTCTAAAAAGAATTTTTAATAATGTTCCACCTGGTTCACGTCAATTGATTTTAACGTCATCGAAGGCCAAATAATCGGCAGTGCAATTTAAATGAGTCATTATTGGTCACATCGATCAATCATTCCGACCCAATAATTTGCGTTGGAAAAGCTTAGGATGTTAAGGAAGATCAAGCAAATCGTGTTGTCCATACAGTTCTTCGGTGATGCTGAAAACCTTCGAAGTGTAAGGCAGAGCTTCTCCCAGTTTAGCCACCACCTCTTCGGTAGTTCCCATGTTCATCGCCTCGAAGAAGGCGTCTCGCGTCGGGAGCACGTAGAAGGCGACTGTGGTGGCTTTACGCACGATCCAGGCGTGGTGCTGAGCCAGCGAGTCATTGTAGGCCTCCGTGCAGTGCGCTGAGGTTTTGCTGTCTTCCGAAGCCGTCTGCAGCTTTCCCAAGAAGAGCTGGAGCCACCGCAGCGTGCGGTGAAGCCGGAGTATTGTCCGACAGCCCGAGTCACAGAACTCATTCCTCTTCACCAGATCCACCAGCTTGTTGTCCATCTCGTAGCTCACCATCGACTGCAGGGTCAGGTATTGCTCTCTGGACTCACCGCTCCTGTACTTTTCCATGATTTGGATTTTACCGACTGCGTCGCTCGATATGAAGGAAAAGACGGAACCCAGACTGTTCATGAACCTAAGGGCAAGACAGTTAACAATGCAATTGAGGAATTCATTCCATCACTTATTAAGCGACGTATCATCAATAAAACTGAAGTTCTGGGTAAGAGGTAATAATATAATAATAACAATACTTGCATTTGATATCGCGCTTTTCACATCTTCTAGACGTCTCAAAGAGCTTCACAGAATATACTCTAAAGTGAATAGACTGTATATTTGCAGGTGAAACGCAGCAGCCAATTGAGCACATCAATGTACGTTGGGTGGAAAACAATATAAGCTAAATTAGGGCTATTTCCACTGGAACATAGTGGGGATAAACAAAGGTTTGTAAGACTGAAAGGGACACGAAAAGGAGAAAGTTCTCTATTTCACCGAGAACTGAAAGCATAATTACTTCTTTCAGTTGGGGAAAAAAAGTAACACCCAAAGACAATAGCAGTAGAATTCACAGTAGTGTAGGAACCTTCTTTACACAAGATTATTTGGGCGTGGAATGTTTGGTCACAAGTGGCTATTGTGAAAATGGATGAATCAATCCATTCAACACAGAAGTGTACACTTACATTGCCTGACAGCGCGAGAAAACATATTTGTATTTTAAAATATTTTTAAAAAAGGCAACTTGATAATAAAAGACACAATATTTAAAAGTGTCTATTCTGGCTTCAGCAAAACATCTCTTTTGAATTACTTTTTATACCGTCATGGCAAGAATCCGCTATTTCCTCCCCCGCCCCCCCTCCCCCCCCCCACCACCAGCCCTCTCGTTAAACAAATAATAGTATATAATAATTCTTGCATTTTGATATTTTGATCTAGCGCTTGTCACGTCTTCTGGAGGTCTCAAAGCGCTTCGCAGAATAGACCTGGAAAGCGAATTGACCATATCTGTGGGCGAAACCCTTGATCTCGACACAGCGCCTCGTGTCTTCGAGACGTCTCAAAGCTCTCAACAGAAGCATAATCGGCTGGAGATTTTTTTTTGTGGAGAAAACGCGGAAATGAATGAGTTGGCGATAGCCCATTGTGCACGGCCGTTGGGAACCTTGAAGATCAAACTCCTGCCAGGGTTGGACTTTCGACACTCACCTGAGCGAAATTGCATCACTCAATACATTCAATAGGTTGAAGGTGTTGTCTTTCTCTCTATCTCTCCTTCTTTTTCTCTTTCTTTTTCTCTCCTTTTTCTCCTTCTATCCTTCTTTTCTCTCTCTTTTCTCTTCCTCTCCTTCTTTTACTCTTATCCCTCCTTCTTTCTCTCCTTCAGTCCTTCTCTCCTTCTCTCCCCAACCCCACCCACACCCCCCCCACCTACCCCCCCAGCCCATCTCGCCCCCTCCCACCCCCAGACAGGCAGAGACACAACTCACTTGATCAAACCTTTCCAGCCATCCAGGTACTGATCCATCAGGATGTCCCCCTGGTCAGTCAGGCAGTCCCTGAAGGAATCCAGCACCTTAGCCATACTGAACCTCTGGGTGTCTGCCATTTTCAGCTGCTACCTGTCCACAAGTCCCAACCCCTCACCCCCTAGGAGCTCTCCCATTGGCTCTCACTCCAGCCTTCTCGCTCTGCCATTGGCTCCCGCTCCAGTACACTCTGGCTCTGCCATTGGATCCCGTCATAGCCCCTCCCCTTCCCCCCTCCTCCCCCCCACAGCGCGCTCTCCCATTGGTTAGTACAGCAGCCCTCCGCTCTCCCATTGGCTCTCGCTCCAGCTTTCTGTGCTCTGCTGTTGGCTTCCGCTCCAGGTCATCTGAGCTCTGCCATTGGCTTCCGTTTCAGCCCCGCCAACCCCCCCCCCCCCCCCCTCCCCGCCCGCGCGGTTCTCCAATTGGCTGCTACTTCAACCCGCCCTCCGCTCTCCATCCTGCATCCTCTCATTGGCTCCCATTGACAGCCGGCCTCCGCCCCCCCCACCCTCTCCCATTGGCTCTCTTGGGCCGTCAATCTCAGGCCGGGAGCCTATTTCCGGCGAATCTGGACTGGTCTGGTGTGGAGGCGGGAGATTTGGGGGCTGAGCAGGTGGGTGACAGTTCTGGGGCTGAGTGAGAGGGAGGGAGGGTGGGGGGTCGGTGGGTGATGGGGGTGGGGGGGGGGAGGGAGAACCCGTCCCTCCTCCCAAAATAAAACAATAATAAAATGGGTCATTTGTGTGTGTTTGTGTGTGTGTGTGGGGGGTGGGGGGGGAGGGGACGCCGCTGTGCGCACTTGACTCACATTTTCACCCACAAATAGATATATATATATATATATAGAGTCAATTCACTTTACAGTCTGTTCTGCTTTGAGACGCACTCTAGCAAAATCAAAGTCTAGAAGATGTGAAATATACATACATACATACATATATATATACTTAAAGTCTAGCAGATGTTGAAAAGCGCTGTATCAAATGCCAGGATTATTATTATTATAACTATTCTGAAAGAGAGGAAAGTTTCCTGGCCTCCTGTTCCCTGGACGGCCGCCCGCCCAATAACCAGCTGCTTTGTGTGGGACATCGCGGTGTCCAAAACACAGCACAGAATTCCGCGGTGGCTGAACTTCACGGCGTATCCTGCCAGGAGCTTCGAGACGTCTCGACGATGCGACCAGATGCCGTATCGAAGGGAAGGATCGCTATTGATCGAAAATACCGAGGGATGCTTCCCCCCCCCGCCTCCCCCCCACCCACCCCCACCGTGCTCCTCTTTGTGAAGCGCTCCGAGACGCTGTCTGGCGTGGAGGGCACTACTACATTAATAAGAAGGTGGGGGGGTGGGGGTGACTCAACAAGTTGTTGTTGTTTACACCTGCTTTGTTCGTGTTATTTTCCTGACGCTTGCGTCCTTTATATTAACAGATGCCCTAAAATCTGGGAATTCGCGCCCGATTAGGGCAACTCGTTTCATCGCTGAACAGTAAGCGTGCAGAGAATGCCTGAAATAAAAGTTACGCCTTTGGGTAAGAATGAACGCATTTACGTTGATCTTAAAACACGTCGGCGAGCGGAAGGCTTTACCCGAATGCTAAGTTGTGACTTATTGTTTTAAGGGGCTGGCCAGGATGTCGGCCGTAGCTGCATCCTCGTCACGATAGGCGGAAAAAATGTGATGCTGGATTGCGGCATGCACATGGGGTTTAATGATGACGTAAGTACATTTGCTTGTTATTCGGTCCCATCGGTCGCACCATATCGTAACCTCCTTCTTTCCCTCCGACCGCCCCGATTCCGACCCCAGCTCTGGTCTGAAACATTGACTGTCCAGGGCCTTGGATCGTCCTCGCTACGTGAAATACGCTGTAGCAATGTAATTTTGTTGTGGTTGTTGTTGTTGAAAGGAGTCTCAAACTAAGGCGATGTTAATACGTGAAAAATAACTACACTATAGGGTGTTGGGAGTGCATGCTGAAAGTATACGCAAGGGGTTGGAGGAGGTACTTTATGGTGAGACAAATAACAAAGCAGCCTTGATATGGGAGGCGGTTGGTCGGGATGTGGGGGGGGGGTAAGAAAAGTCACTGTCGATTTTTTTTCTACTTTTTAAAAAAAGAATGCTGTCGCTTCAAAATACGTGTCCCACGAACAGTCGTGGATTGAAGTGAACCAATTTGTTATTATTTTTTAACTATTGTTAAATGCAGCGACACCCAAATTAATCTTGAGGATGGTTGGGCAGGATGTGGGGATACGATCATGGGATCTTTCAAAAGTCCAGGCGAGCCAGACGTTGATTTAACCTCTCACCTGAGGGAAAGCACCTTTGACAGTGCACTGCCAATCCAGTACATGAAGTGTTAGCCTACAACTGAAGTTATCATTTTTCAAATGTTGTCTCTTAAAAATTGAGTCAAAGTCTGAGCATCGGGTCGGATTCGGTATGTCTCTGTCTTCTCTCTGTCTTCACTGTTTTCCAGAGATCTGTTGCCTAAAAATACTTGTGTGCCTTTTTTCTCAGCGGCGTTTTCCCGACTTTTCTTACGTAACTCAGAATGGAAGGCTGACTGAATTTGTCGACTGTGTCATCATCAGGTAGATTCCGACCCTAAATTCTGTTTCGCAAATCTGAGACCTTTCTCACAGGTGGATGGCGAACTATTTATCTGTGCAAGTAATACTGAAGGAAATAGACCACAATAACAGCAGCTTACCTTTCAAATGCAGCTTACGTCTTCAAGTGTTTTAACAGTTATGAAGGGGAGGATTATGACTCAGTCTTTCTGTCAAGGTTTTAACAGTCTCTGTTGCTTTATTCAGCTGTTATACTCTGAGGTGCGCTTATAAAAACACACAGACACTTTATGCAACAGTATCCCTTCCTGAAGTGCTTTGAGATATTTGAATGTGGTAAAGTGAGACAATTCTAGTGGCCTTTTTAAATAAAAAAAACAAAGTCGTAGAACTGTCAGATTGTTGTGGGGGACGCTGCTGTGCGCAATCGGCTGCCGCATTTCGCCCACAAATGTACAGTCAATTCACTTTATAGTGCATTCTGTGAAGCGCTTTGAGACGTCGATAAGATGCGAAAGGCGCCATAGCAACATGCAAGGATTATTATTATTATGTGTTGTATCCCTTGTTCCCGCCAGCCATTTCCACCTGGACCATTGTGGTGCTCTTCCTTACATGAGCGAGATGATTGGCTTTGATGGTCCTATATACATGACCCACCCAACGAAAGCCATTTGCCCCATCCTCTTAGAAGATTACAGGAAGATTACAGTTGATAAGAAAGGAGAGACCAATTTCTTTACATCTCAAATGATAAAAGACTGCATGAAGAAAGTTGTGGCCGTCAATCTACATCAGACAGTACAGGTAAGTGAGATGCCACGCCATAATAATAGTCCATCCGTTCAACAATAATAATGATCCATGCATTTGATATCGCGCTTTTTACGTCTTCTAGACATCTCAAAGTGCTTCACAGAATATACTATACAGTGAATTGACTATATTGTATATTTTGTGGGCAAAACACAGCAGCCAAATATGCACAGCAGTGACCCCACAAACAGTTGTGGATTGAAATTACCAATTTTATTCTTTTTTTTGAGGGATGTAGCGTCTTATCACGTCTTTGAGACATCTCCAAGCTCTTCACAGTATTGACTATATATAGTGGGCGATATCTGCCATCGCCTTTCTTTTCGGCCACGCTTTCGGTCACCTTTTTCCCCCTCCCCCTGGCTCGGGCCCAGGATCTGAAGCGCTCTGAGACGCCATCCAGCGTGGAGAGAGGGCGCTATATAAATCCAGGTTGTTGTTGTTATCACCCATGATCCTGAAATCCCTGTTTTGGATTCTCATCAGGCCTTTTGAAACTTTCCTTTCCAGGTGGATGATGAGCTGGAAATTAAAGCCTATTATGCTGGCCACGTGCTGGGAGCGGGAATGTTCCACATCCGTGTGGGCTCGGAGTCGGTGGTGTACACTGTGAGTATCAACCGTTTGTTTCAAGAGAGCAATAATAATAATCCTTGCATTTGACACAGCACTTTTCACATCTTATCGACATTTCAAATAGCTTCACAGAGTATGCTGTAAAGTGAATTGACTCTATATTGGTGGGTGAAACGCGGCAGCCAATTGCGCACAACAGCGTCCGCACGAACTTGGATTGAAATTGCCAATTTTTTATTGTTGTGTTTTTTTGGAGGGATTATTGTTAGGTGTGTAAGGAAACTTGCCCAAGGTTTCGCACTGACCTGCCTGGATTCGAACACAGGTCTCATACTTGTAAGGCGAGTACTCTAACCACTGAACCGCAGGAGCTCCACTCCAATGCCAACCAAGTGTTATTGGTGTGAGCTTGTGTTGTGGGAAGGCACCATACTTGGAGTTCTATAGCTCAGTACTTAGAGCACTCGCCTTGCGAGCGTGAGACCTGGGTTCAATTGCCAGGCAAGTTTGCTTACTCCACACTTGTGATAATAAATCCCTAGAAGACGTGAAAAGCGCTATATCGAATTCAAGGATTATTCTTATTTTTACATAAAATGCGTGATTTCTTATTTTAAGAGCGAAATGACGTTTTCTAATCAGTCTCCCACCTTGTTCACCGCTTTCATTTCTTTTTCCTGGTTATTGATGTCCGCAGGGTGATTACAACATGACGCCTGACAGACATTTAGGGTGAGTCTCGTCTGTTTTGTTTTTGCCTCCGGATTGCACACGGGCTGTTTCTATTCTATTGTGACCGAACTCAGCTTTGAGCTACTTCTGTAACATTAAGTAGGGAATGTATAGCGCGAGGTGGAGAATGACGGTGGGAAGAATGCTTTGCGCGGTTCAGCGTAAGGGCAGAGTTGTGCCTCCAGTTCATCTAAGTAGTTTGATCTTATGATGGAATCACACACAACCTGAGTCCAACCCTCATTGGTGGAGTCCTGTAGCTCAGTGGTTAGAGCACACTCGCCTTAGAAGCGTGAGATCTGTGTTTGAATTCAAGCAGGTCAGAGTGAAACCTTACGCAAGTTTCCTTACTCCACACACACATCCACACCTCATAATAATCCCTCCAAAAAAAAACAAATTTTAAAAATCGGTTATTTCAATCCACGACTGTTTGTGGGGGACGCTGCTGTGTGCAATTCACTGCCACATTTTTCCCACAAATATATAGTCAATTCACTTTACAGTACATTCTGTGAAGCGCTTTGAGACGTCTAGAAGATGTGCAAAGCGCGATAACAAATGCAAGGAATATTATTATTATGAATGCAAAAATACGCTCTACACAGTCCCAAGTGATGCCAGACACAACTTTTTCATTGTTGGATCTATTCATTCTCGATTCCGTCTGAGAAGTAACAGAGTCTACAGGTTTTAGTACAAGTGACTGTAGTGACTTGTGTGGCCAGATCCCTTCATCGCCAAAGTTTTCTCCCCAAAGTACCTTGAATGAGATGCGTGACTGCCACCAAATTGTGCTTTCAAGCAAACATTTTCAACTTTGAAAAGTCATTTATTATTTACGCCAAGATGTGTCCAGTGGTCCCCAAAACATGTAGTCATTCACTGAACTTCTTTATTTGCCTCAAGGATAAGAGGAATGTACGCCAAAAATCAGCCAGGGCACGAGAACGTAGGTTTTATTCTTAGTTTTGTGATTACAGTTTCATTAATACTCTTTGAGTAATGGCAAGCCTAGAGCATGCAATCAAATGTACCGGGAATTTTATTTGCTTGAAGAGTATTAAATTAATGATGTGACCACTTTAATGAAATGCACCGAAAGGCTTGGTGTACACGTGGCTTAGAATTTAGCCTCAGGGTCTCTGAGGGAGTAAGTAAGTCATACAGAGGTTGGCAGCAGTCTGCAGTGCGCGAAAATTAACATCTTATGTGCATTACATTTTGTTTAAAAAACGCTCACTGGCTTTTCCCCGTCCCGAAGGTGATTTTCCCTGCGCTTAATACTCTCCGGAATTAGGTAGGCAAGGAAAGAGTGCGCATTTCATTCCAATAATCCCATCACTGAAATGTCTATACTAATGGGATTAGGGAATCTCTATATTCTGGCATGGAATTCTCAGCTTGGTTGGGATACTATTAAGCACGCTATTAAGTTAGACACTCGGCTGACTAAATAGAAAATCCGTTCCTCGCACTGTGCGTGCATTGATAGTTAAGCCTCATCACCAATATACCGGTTCCCAATGGGAGAGCGAGCAAACGTTTCATCTTTATCAAGGCTCATAAGGTTCTCCGTTTTGCTTCTTAATCCTAAATAAAAGCCTTCGTTTGGAGTTTTTTGTGTTTGGACCAAGTGTGGAATCAGCTGGAAATAATTTTTTGAAAGTAGCATATTATTTTATCATTCTAATAATAATCTTTGCGCTTTTCAGGTCTTCTAGGCGTCTCAAAGCGCTTCACAGAATATACTGTAAAGTGAATTGACTGGATAGCTGCGGGTGAACCAAGTCAGCCAATTGCGCACAGCATCGTCCCCCACAAACAGTGGTGGATTGAAGTGACCAATTTTATTAGTGTTATTTTGAGGGAGTGGAGTAAAGGCCCAAATTTCACCCTGGCATGCCGGGAATTGAAACCAGGACTCACGCTTGCAAAGTGCCTTGTGAGACGTCCTCCCAATGTAAAGACCACTGTTACAGATGTAATGGTGTTGTCTGTGTAGAGGGCGCTGTGCCTTAGTGAACCTTCTGAATGCAAATGAAAACCAACGCTTTGCAGCCCCGGGGGCTATAATGAGAACTCTGTCGCATTCCTTTTATGGCTGCCATGCAAATTAGTTTCTGTTTCCTTGTTCAAAATAGTTTTCATTCATTTTACTCGAAACAAAATGGCCATTTCAGAGCAGATCGCTAAATTGCATTAACCGGATAAAACACTAGGAAAGGTTGTGAAAGGGTTTTATTTGGTTGAAAGGAAAAAAAGAGAGGCGGAAACAAAGGGAGATGTGCACTGCAGACGTGAGGGGGAGAGCAATGAGTGAGCAGGCGGGGAGGAACCATGTTTAAGCATACTTACCTGGCAGGGGAGATACCATGATCATCAAGGTGGTTCTCCCAGGACGAGGCTAACCCATTGCACTTCGGGTGTGCTGACGCCTGCGATGTCCCCAAATGCGGGATACTCGACTGCAAAATTTGTGGTAGTGGGGGACTGCGTTCGCGCTCTCCCCTGATTTACAAACTAAAAACAGAATCTCACAATTGCATTTAGGCTTCATTCCCTGTTGCAGTGCTGCCTGAAGCTGCAAGTACTTGAAGGTGCTAATTCTGTTACTATTGCAAGTTAATTCACGGAATATAATGAATAATATAATAATCTCTATATTTAATATTTAAAGCCCTCCACAACCTCGCCTCACCCTACATCTGTGACCTCATCCCCTTACCAACCCGCCTGCCCCCTCTGCTCAGCGGGCGCTGGCCTACTACTCCATGTCCTCCTCCCCATCACGGGTGATCCTTTAGCCACTCTACCCCCAACCTCTGGCACTCCATCCCGCAGTCCCTCCACCTCGCCTCCTTAAACTCTCGCCTCAAGACGCTCCTCTTCGATAGACACATCGACAACTCCTAATCACCCCCCCCATTCCCTCCCACCGCTGTCATCAGCTCAGGTCTGAAGCAGTGACTGTCCAGCGCCTTGGGACGTCCTCCTGATGTGAAAGGCGCTATACAAGTGTAATTTTCTTGTTGATATAGCGCTTACGTCTCAAAGAGCTTCACTGAATATACTGTAAAGTGAATTGAGTGTACATTTGTGGGCGAGACGCAGCAAACAATTGCGCACAGCAGCGTCCCATTCCCACAAACAGTCCTGGATTGAATTGACCGATTTTATTAGTTTCTTGAGGGATTATTATCAGCCTTGTGACGTCCTCCCGACGTGAAAGTCGCTATATAAATGTAAATTGTTGTTGTTGTGGAGCAAGGAAATTTACCCAAGGTTTTATGCTGTCAATAATCGATCCCAGATTTCTTACTTGAGAGGCGTGTGCTCTAATCAACCCCTTGGGACATCCTCCCGATGTGAATGGCTCTACATCAATGTAATTTTGTTGTTGTTCTAATCGATGAACATCCACATCCATATATTTGTATGAAGTCCTGTATTGTGTCACAGATGAGAAGATCCGGGTTCGATTCCCAGGCGAAACCTTGGACAAGTTTCCTTTCTCCACAGCATTGTGAGAGATCCTCCCAACATAAAGGCCACTGTTACAGGTGTCAGTAGAGGGCGCTGTGCTGCACTGAACCTTGTGAATGCAACTAAACACACGCCTTGCAGCCCTGGGGGGTGATGACGGCAACTCGGTCGCATTCCTTTTAAGGCCATCATGCAAATTAGATTCTATTTTTCTTTCTTAATTGATAATTTAGATTCATTTTTTGTTAAAAGGCCATTTCAGACCCGATCACTAAATTCCGGATCACTAAATTAACCGGATAAAACTAGGAAACGTCGAGAAAGGGTTTAATTTGGTTGAAAGGAAAAAAAGAGAGGCGGAAACAAAGGGAGATATGCACTGTAGACGTGAGGGGGAGAGCAAAGAGTGAGCAGGCGGGGAGGAACCATGTTTAAGCATACTTACCTGGCAGGGGAGATACCATGATCATCAAGGTGGTTCTCCCAGGACGAGGCTAACCCATTGCACTTCGGGTGTGCTGACGCCTGCGATGTCCCCAAATGCGGGATACTCGACTGCAAAATTTGTGGTAGTGGGGGACTGCGTTCGCGCTCTCCCCTGATTTACAAACTAAAAACAGAATCTCACAGTTATGTTTGGGCTTCATTCCTATTGCGGGGCTACCTGGAGTTGGATGCAGTTATTTCAAGTTAATTCACGGAACGTAAACTGTTAAACTGCAGCTGCTTTCCACCTGCTGGAGAGGCTTTCTGTGCGTTGTGAGACAGCTCAGCCTTTCCAGCATGTGATGTGTAGAGTGGTGGGGGTCCCAAGCACCAATTTCCAATAGAACATTTGAAAAAGCTTATGTAACGTGCCGTATCACTTGAATCCAAAAGGCGTCTCACTCGTACAGGGTACCCGGCGAGACAGACAGACGCTGAATAAATAATCCTCGCATGTGATGTTCACATCTTCTAGACATCTCAAAGCGCTTCACAGAATAGACTGTGTATTTACCGTATGTACAATGAATTGACTGTATATTTATAGGCAAAATTTGGCAGTGATTACACAGGGCAGCGTCCCCACAAACAGCCGTGGATTAAAATGACCAATTTTATTATTCAGGTTTGTTTCGGATAGAATATTAGGGATTATTATTACATGATTATTATTGTATCAAATGCATGCATGGATATTATTACCAATATTATTATTGAAGTTGACACCCCATTGCAACATGATATTGAAAGCCAACATTATTAGACGCACATAATAAAGACAGCAAGTCTGATGTGATGGATTAGTTGAGCAGAAATGTTTTGCAATGTGCCAGAATCATTCTCACGGGAATTCAAAGCATGTTCCCCTCCTTGATTCAGAGCTGCTTGGATCGACAAGTGTCGCCCGGACTTGTTCATCTCAGAGTCCACGTACGCCACCACAATCCGAGACTCGAAACGATGCAGAGAGAGAGACTTTCTCAAGAAGGTGCATGACGCCATCGAGAAAGGTGGAAAGGTAAGACGTGGAACAGACGGCTGAGCGAATTGTAAAGTAATCTCTTCGACCTGCGCTTTCAGTCACCTCTATACCAACGCAACTCAGTCAGCTCCCACCCACAGCTCCGGTCCCCGACGTTGTCAAACCCTGTTCCGAGACGTCTTTGCGACGTGAACGGCGCCACGCAAGCGGAATTCGTATTGTAAAGTGAAATGCCTTTTTTAATTCAGTGGGGCCGAGCAATTGGCAGTGTGTATTACTAGAACAAAATCTGACGATTTCCCCCCGTTTAGCTAAACGGGTTGTATTTAGAGGAGCGAGCCGATAAACATGTTATTTTAACGCCCAAATAGAGTGTCCAATGAACCTTGACTGAGATTTCGCTTGTCTCAGTATAAGGAACATTTTCTACTTGACCAGCTTAGTTTAGCGAGTAATTACTGTACAAGCCACTCCGGGACGCTACCGCGAGTGTGAAGGGCGCGCTATAAATGCACGTTGTCAGCCGCGGTACTTGTTTCCGTTTGGTCTTTCTGGGAGACTTCGCCGACGTCGCAAACCGCCTGACGAACAAACTCACTCCCAACAACTTTCCGTTTCAACAGGTGCTGATTCCCGTCTTTGCCCTCGGCCGCGCCCAGGAGCTCTGCATTCTGCTCGAGACCTTCTGGTAATCTTTTCCCCGGTGTTGTGCCGGGGCCGAATAAAACGCGGTTGCAACACATCGCTTGGTTAATTCCATTGCTTCTCGGCGGGGCGGTGAACTGACCTACTTTGCGCTGTGATGTGTTCCTGAGATGAGATGCACGAGCCCCGAACCGGTTTAGAGTTTGTTTGCTTTTAATGTGACTTCCTGATTTGGGTTTTGCGCCCACTGTGTCGGATGGGACACTCACCTCGTGCGAGGCTGGGACGTGATAGATTTGTCAGGTTTCGCTCACGCCCGCCCCCAATGCCTGATGCACCCAGACGGGGTTTGATCAAGCTGTTGCGCCAACTGTTTCAGTTCTTACAAGATCGCCAGCGACATTTGAGTGCAGAAACACCTTCTCGCCCATCCAGAGTATCCAACCTGCGATCCTCCTGTTTACGGCAGTACTCTTAAGAGTACTACATTCGCTTAACGTTGCACTTGTTTTGGTGAAAAGTTTGACTTTAAGCGAAACAACGTGAAGCGAACCCACGCGAGAATACCGGACGTTCAGCGTCTATGTAGGCGTACGCTGCCGAAAGTAGTTCACTTCTTCCCGCTGGCAAACGACATAATAGCGAATGTCGCAACATTAAATGGATATATGTTCCCCCTATGTATCAGCGACCTAATAACAAAACAACGTTGAACGAATCAACGTTAAGCAAGGTCTACCCGTCTTCTTAAAAGTTTGAGAGTTCCAACATCCTGCCCTCAACTTCCCGTCCTGGCATAAATTATGATTAATCAGACTTTAATTACTCGCTCAACTAAAGGAATAGTCTCTGGTATCTGTGATTGCACTTCACAAACTGTATCCTCTTGCCCCCATATCTGTATCTGGGTTTCTGCTTGATTTTTTTTTACAGTCAATTAAGCATTTTATATGCCGCTACAAACTCTTTTTTTCACGGCTCAACGAGAATCGATCGATTTACCTCGTTTGTCCGTTCCCTACGTTTCAGGGAGAGAATGAATCTGAAGGCCCCGATTTACTTCTCCACCGGACTGACAGAGAAAGCCAATCACTATTACAAACTGTTCATCACGTGGACTAACCAGAAAATCCGTAAGACGTTTGTGCAGAGAAACATGTTCGAGTTCAAACACATCAAGGCTTTTGACAGGACCTACGCCGACAATCCTGGCCCGATGGTAAGTTGATGCTGTATCTAAAGGCGGAATCATTGACGTTAAGCGCTTTGCGACGTCGATAAGACGTGGAAAGCGCTATATCAAACGCAAGGGTCACCTGTGACCCGAGGACGAAACTGACGCTCTAGTAGACACAGTCTACTGGACACTCTAACTGTATTGTTGGGGAATGTGCTTTTGCAGTGAAATGCTTTTGGTTTTTTTTTTATTCCACAGGTTGTCTTTGCGACTCCTGGCATGCTCCACGCTGGCCAGTCACTACAGATCTTCAGGAAGTGGGCCGGCAATGAGAAAAACATGGTAAGAGACAACAACAGCAGCAACTTGGATTTACACAGCCTCCTTCACGCAGGGGGCATGATCCAAAGCGCTTCCCAGTGGCGGAGTCTTGACACCGAGCCAAAGGGAGGGAGGGGAAGATCATGGGAAGGTAAAGCACGGTCGAAAAGGAAGGTCTTCAGCCGGGATTTGAAGGTGGGGGAGGGAGGAGCCGAGATGGAAGGATTGAAGCAGAGAGTGGTAAGAGTTTTGGAGCGCAGTGGCTGAAGGCACCGCCACCGATGGTGGAACGGAGGAGGCGAGAGAAGAATCAGAGACCAGAGGCAGTCGAGCTGAGGAGGGCAGCCAGCGGGTGGTGGAGTAGGGGGGTAAGCAGGTCGGATGGGTATGGAGGTGCAAGGGAATGAAGTGATTTGAAAAGGAGTGAGAGCCTCTTTGAAGTCGATGCGTTCGGTGATGTGGAGCCTGGCAAGCCCTGGTGTGGTAACGGATCTGTCAGTCCATCTCCACGCCGCAGAAGTCTCCCAAGTCTCTCAACCTGCGCTTTTCTGACCGCGTTTTATGTGACCATTCTCACTCAGGTCATCATGCCGGGCTACTGTGTTCAAGGAACGGTTGGGCATAAGATCCTCAGCGGCCAACGCAAACTGGAAATGGAGGGGAGGCAGACAGTAAGTGTTGCTTTGAGCGTGGGATTGGCTTTAATCCGCCTTTGATGTTTTTTCCGATACGATATACGTTTATGCATCTGTTCTGCAGCCAATTATGTGAAATAGAATCATAACAACAACAGCTTGGATTTATACAGCGCCCTCCGCGCCGGACGGCGTCTCAGAGCGCTTCACAATAACGGATCCCGGGGCCGAGCCAGGGGCAGGGAGACAACAGGTGACTGAAGGCACATTCGAAGAGAAAGGTCTCTAGCCTTTCATAGAATCTTACAGCACAGAAGGAGGCCCATTCGGCCCATCGTCCCTGTGGCAGCTGTTTGAAAGAGCTACCCAATTAGGACGTCCTCCTGACCTGAAAGGCGCTGTATGTACAAGCGTCATTTTGTTATGTTGTTGCTGTTCTCAGTGCTATATCAAGGATTATCATTATCATCACTGTCTTGTTTCCAGCTGGAAGTGAAGATGCAGGTTGAATATATGTCGTTCAGTGCCCACGCCGATGCCAAGGGAATCATGCAGCTCATCCGTCAGGCAGAGCCACAGAACGTGCTGCTTGTCCACGGAGAGGCCAAGAAGATGGTGTTCCTCAAGCAGAAGATCGAGCAGGAGTTCAGTAAGTTCATCACTTAACTGTGCGCAATTGGTTGCCGCGTTTCGCCCACAAATATACATACAGTCAATTCGCTTTACAGTGTATTGTGTGAAGGGCTTTGAGATGTCTAGGGAAGATGTGGAAAGCGCTCTATCAAATGCGAGGATTATTATTATTATTATCATGCAAATTAAGTACCATCCTGCTCACTCCTCCTTCACTCAACCTCTACAATCCTATTTGCCTGTTTTATTTAACCTTTGCTTGTTAATCCATCCTGGCCAAAAATTGCCTTTTGTGGAGCATTTTGATACACGATGCTAAACTAATAATAATAACAGTAATAATAATAATCCTAGCATTTGATCTAGAGATTTAACACGTCTTCCCGACGTCTCAAAGCGCTTCATAGAATATACTGCGAAGTGAACTGATTGTATGTTTTTATGGGCGAAAGAAGCGGAGGAAAAGGGTTTTGGGAAGAATTCCCTCAAGTTCAAAATATATTTGGGCTGGAAACCAAAATCGTAGAAAAAAAAACGACATGATTATTTGGCTACGTCTTTGAATCGTAGATTTTCCCACAAAGTTTGCCACGCTGCATTGGTCTCTCCTGAGCATTTTTGCAGTTTATGACCAGTGTCTGAGCTTTACAGTAATTTTGTTTTCCAAATCATTTAAGTGTTGTTCAAGAGTTTCCAGTGATGTGTGTCTTCCCACGTTAGGTATTAATTGCTACATGCCAGCCAATGGCGAGACAGCTACAATAGTCACGAACCCGAACATTCCTGCGGACATTTCCCTGGGACTGCTCAAGAGGGAGACCACGCTTGGTAAGGATTGAAACATTGATGAAGATACATGAAAGTAATAATGGGATTGCGTGTGTAAGAAATCTGTAATCTGATCAAGTTTCTAAACCGCGCTAGCGACAGATCTGTGGGACAAAACTAAAACCTAACAATTCATCTGATAAGAATGATAAGAAATCAGTTGAGAAATACCACGGAATAGGTCTTGGCGTTGTCGAAACAGTTCTAAGTGTTGATTAAAAACCAAACGCATTACAGTATCACTCACACACTCAGATCAGTGCTTTATTTAGCTGCCTCACTTGTGGTACTTCTGAAAAAAAAACATAGAGCAAGTTGTGTTTGTTCTATATATATTTTAAAACTTCACTGTGTTATTTTATACGTAGAGGACGGAATCCCGGTAAAGAAGGATTCTAAGACAAATATACCTTTTTTGGAGGCATTTTTGTAAGGTTTTGCTGTGGGTAAATTGAACGATTGTAATAAATGTATATACTGTAGTCCCAAATCTGTGCAATGTAAAGTCAATGGCTTAATTTTACAGTTCTTAATGGAATAAAATAGAGCGCCTTGGGACGTCCTCCTGACGTGGAAGGTGTTATATAAGTGTAATTTTGTTTTTGTTGTTGGGAGGGAGTGAGCTGAGTTTTGGCCCAATGATCTGTACCTACAGGGTTAGAAGATAAAAAGGGCAAGAAGCGTGTCACAGTTGTAAATAATAATAATCCTTGCATTGGATATAGCTCCTGATCACGTAGTTGAGACGTCTCCAAGCGCATCACAGGATATCTTAATAAAGTGGGTTGAGTGTGTATTTTGTGGGCAGTCGATGCGTTAACCCCAGGTTACATTATTCCTTTTCTTAAGTAGGTCCGTTGCCCGACCCAAAGAAACCCAAAGTGATGCACGGCACATTGATCATGAAGGACAATGTAAGTGAAGGCACTCGAATTCTCTTGACTTGCAGTGGTATTATAAAGGCATTTGTTTTCTATTACAAACTGCTGAGGTTGATAGTACGATTAGATCCCGCTTACCAAATTTACTGGAACTTTTGAGTTGCAGCTTCTTTTTAAAAATCACCTCCGTGTGGGCAGGGGGATGGTCAGTCAGGCTGAAACACTCGAGGCTGATCACATTGAATCATGCCTGATGTGTGAAGAACCCATTCCGTTCCCTACATCCGCCCACACACACACACTCAGTACACAAACAGTATACTCAACGCTCAGTGGCACACTTCTGCTTGTGGATGGTGACTGTCAGTTAACAATAATAACTCATCATTTGAGATAGTGCCTTATAATAATGTTTCCTAGCTGTCGCGTCCTGTAGTTGTGAATCGCGAAGGATTCTCATTTCGCAGTGACACGAGCTTCAATGTTTTCTGTGTTGCCCCCTTGCCCCCCTCTCTCTCACACACACACACACACACACACACACAGAGCCTTCGGCTGGTTTCGCCCGAGCAGGCGGTCAAAGAGTTGGGCCTCAGTGAACACCACCTCCGCTACACGTGTAAGGTTCAGATTCAAGATCACCACAGTGAACAGGATACTCTGAACAGGATATACACCCACCTAAAAAAGTGAGTACATCTTGAACAGCAAATGACAACTTGCATTTATCCAGTGGCCTGATGTTATTAGCCCAATAACACCCCAACAACAACAACAAAATGACACTTGTACAGCATCTTTCACGTCTAGAGGACGTCCCAAAGTGCTGGACAGTCACTGCTTCTGGGATGTCCTCTCGACGCTATATAAATGTAAGTTTTGTTGTTGTTGTTGCTTCAGACCCGAGCTGGGGACAGGGAGGGTGTGGAGGGAAAGGAGGGGGAGATACGGAGTGACCGATGTTGACCGTATGTCTCTCATGCTTGTTTAATCCATTTGATAATCGAAGCTCCGTCTTCATTCCTTCTTTCGTTTCGCAGCATATTGAAGGATTACCCCATCCAGCACCTCCCCGATGGCTCAGTGATGGTGGAGTCGATTCTTATTAAAATCAGCGCCATGTCTGATGATCAGAGCACTAAAGATGTACTGGTTTCCTGGACCTACCAGGTGAGTGAAACCCACCCCTCCCCACCCCCCCAATCTCTCTACCTCTGCCATCTCCTGTAGTCCTATCCACCTCCCGTCCACTCACGCCCTCTGCCGTGCCAATAATAATTCGGTCACTCAATCCCTCGCCCATCCAACAATACAGTCACTACACTTTCCAGTCAATTCTATGAAGCCCTGGAAATGTGAAGAGTTGTTATCCTATTAAACTCCTCCACCCTCCCTCCCTGCTTGTTCTTAAATCAAAAAATATTTTTCCTGTTTTAGGATGAAGAACTGGGCAGCTACCTGATAACTTTACTCAAGAAAGGCCTGCCTCCGACTATCGCTATTTGAGATGCAGAATTGCGGAATAAAGCAAGTGAAACAGAACCATTTTTCTTTTCGTTCAAATTTTCAAATAAATAAAAGTTGCCCCCCCACCCCCCTGATATTTTTGTACATTAATTTCCCGTGTTTTTGTAGCGTAAATGTTCAGATATTTTATAAGAAAATAAAACGTTCACACGCAAGGTTGTTCGCTTTAGCGTCTCAGTGCTGTACAAACAATAATGCCCGGGCTCAAAATATATGTGATCTACAGGGATTTGAACAGTTGTTGTTTTTTTTGAAAGCCTCAGAAGACTTCATTCAGTGGGTCGGAAATGTTTTGTGACATTGGAAAACTTCACGAATTGTTTACGAGTCAACTGGAAAGTTTTTATGGCGTTGCCATGCCACCTACGTAAGGTAAAAGTGTGAGGAGGCTGACATTTGAAACCTTAGATGTGGTGCCAAGTAGGCTGGACTATCAAAAGTGCAGCTATGAATATTAACAAGTCACTCTAGCTTGGGTTTTTGCTGTGAAGGACTTAACACCGAGAAGACTCCCTTCTCCCCTTGACCAATAATAAAATTGGTCATTTCAACCCACGGCTGTTTGTGGGAGACGCTGCCGTGCGCAATTGGCTGCCGCGTTTCGCCCACAAATATACAGTCAATTCACTTTACAGTATATTCTGTGAAGCGCTCTGAGACGTCGATGAGAGGTGAAGAGTGCTATATCAAATGCAAGGATTATTATAATTATATCTGGGCAAACATGCTGGACTGGTGTACACTGGCAAGTTTATGTGTAGGCAAGCACTTGTGGATTAAAGCATTTAACAATTATGTTGGATACGATTGCAGACAGTAAGGTTTAAAATACAATCTGGGTAAAATATTGTTAGATCACAATGTCCAGCTTGTATATATGAGTTGCTTTGCTTGCCCTAAATGTGAAATTGACAATCCAGAAGTTCGCAGTTAACTCAAGCAGTCTGCTTTGCGACTATGGTGCGCGCAGAATACTGTAATAGGATTTGCTTAGGATTTTCTAGAATTTTTGAAATGTGCTTTCGTACATTTAAGGAAGGAAAGGTCAGTCTCGATCAACACAACGGAAAGATTTTAATGTGAAAGCAATTGCGAGTCTTTCGTTCGCACAGCAAAGTGACCGACGAGAACCATTGCAAAAGAGGCTGAGAGCTCACTGATTTCAGCTCGAGTCTGTCTGGGAGCAACAACAACAACAACATTACACTTTTATAGAGACTTTCACGTCAGGAGGTCGTCCCAGTCATGGATTGAAATTAACCAATTTTATTATTGCATTTTCTTTTGTAAAGCTCTACATCAAAATGCAAGGATTATTAATAATATTATTGTGATCTGATGGATCATTTATACAAACCGAGTATAGATCAATCGGGAAAACCGTTATATAGAAAAGGCAAAATCAAAGCATTTAAAATCCCACCGCTGTATAAATCGAGCTACTCTGTGTGTGTGTGTACAAAAAAGGCGCAAGGTGAATGAACGCAAATAGCTAGTGGAGCTGCAGCTCAGTGGTTAGAGCGCTCACCTTACAAACTTGAGACCTGGGTTCGAATCCAGGTAGATCTGGGCAAAACCTTGGGCAAGTTTCCTTACTCCACACTCACACGCCTAATAATAATCCCTCCCCGAAAAAACACAATGATAAAATTGGTCATTTTCAATCCACGACTGTTGATGAGGAGACGCTGCTGTGCGCAATTGGCTGCCGCGTTTCGCCCACAAATATCTACAGTCGATTCACTTGACAGCATTCTGCGAAGGCGCTTTGAGACACAGTCGATAAGATGCGAAAAGCGCCATGTATATCAAATGCAAGGATTATTATACATTATATGTAAGTTGTCAACGAGTTTACTTCTACAAACGCGCGTCTTCCAGCGAGAGTCGTTCAAATCTCTGGCAGGTGATGCTGTAAACCCTTTGAGGCGGCGGTGGCTTCCGGAGGAAACCCAACCTGAAATCCGCGCTGGCAAAGTAGAGCAGAGGGTCCAGGCAGCTGTTGAAGCTGGCGAAGGCCATGGTGACTCGGCGGCTCTTGTAGAGGAAGCTCTTCAACGCGCAGTCTCGGATGAAATTCAGGCGGGACAGCAAGTGGAGCAAGTGGGTGAGGTGGTAGGGCAGGAAGCAGACGGCCGAGATGGCCAGAATCAAGTAGATCATCTTCAAGGCTTTGGCCTTGCGCTTGGAGTCCCTGAGCCGGGACACTTTCCTGGCCATCAGCGGGTAGCAGACGGCGATGATCGAAAACGGGACCAGGAAACCCGACAGAAAAACCACGGCGTTGTAGGCGGCCATTCGCTCGCCCCAGGCCTCGGCGGGGAAGCTCTCGAAGCAGGCGGTGGTGTTATTCTCTAGCCTGTAGCTCAGCGGCCGGTCAAAGACCAAAGGAAGCATAATGGCCAGGGCGCCGACCCACACACAAGCCACGGTTACCTTGGGGTAACGCGTGCTCTTGATGCGCAGGTATCTCCTCGGGTGGACCACCGCGATGTAGCGGTCCACGCACACGCAGCTCAGGAAAGCGATGGACATGTAAATGTTGGCGTAGTACAGGGTCCCGGTGATCTTACACATCACGTCCCCCAGAAGCCAGTCGTTCTGTTTGATGTGATAGAAGATGCGAAACGGCAGCGTGCAGACGTACAGAATGTCCACCACCGCCAGGTTTACAAAGTACACGTAGGAGGGCGAGTATCTCTTCACCTTGGCCAGAAATATGTACAGAGCCGTCACATTTCCCACGAGCCCCAGTACAAAGACGATAGAGTAAACCGTTGGAAATAAGGAGTACTGGAAAGGCGCATCTACGCTACAGTTGGAGCTTTGCTCGTTCCTCAAGGTCGGGGTTTCCGAATAGTCTTGTGAGCCGTTCATCCTCCTCTGTGGGTCCAGTGCTCTGCGATGCAGTTAGACGCCGAGTGGAGTGAGCGATTGGAAAGCACTCGGTGAGACCTGGACTCACAACAAAGTAGGACTTGTGACTTGCGATAATCCATCAATGGATGAAAGCAAATATATATATATATTAACATTTACAGCTCCTGTAGCTCATTGGTTAGAGCACTTGCCTTACAAGCGTGAGACCTGTACAAAATGTGTTTCGAATCCAGGCAGGTCAGGTCAGGGCAAAACTTGGGCAAGTTTCCTTACTCCGCACACCCTTGACCCAGTGGGGATTGTTTCTTCAGGGTTAGTTAATGTGTCCTTGTGAACTCTAGTTTTGCCAGCAGTTGAAGTGAAAATGCTTTCATTTATTTATTTACCCATGTTGAAACTTGCCCAAGGTTTCGCCTGGATTCGAACGCAGGTCTCACGCTTGTAAGGCGAGCACTCTAACCACTGAGCTGCATGAGCTCCACGGAGCTACAGTCTCCCTCTAGGACATGGCAGACCACATCACCCAGTTTCCCCTATCTCTCTCTTTATCAGAAATAAGACAAACACGAATCCCGAAATAAAACAAACACGTTCATAGCTCCTCGCTAACCCTTCCTCTTGCTGAAGCGCCTGTAATCGGAGATACCGTGCGTAACCGCGATTGGTGGTTTTAACTTTGTACTGGGCGCTGGAACCGCGGCCGGCGGGACCCAAACCTAAACTATCTCCGTGCATTCCTCTCTCGACTTCTTCAGCTGCTGTAAGTAACACACATTAAACTGAGGTCGTTGCCTCTGTCCGCTCAACAGGACGTTCAAGGATCTCCGTGGTTCGATTCGAAAAGCGAAGTGAGTTTCTCCCAGTGTCCCGGCCAACAATTCCATCCCGTCCACACGCAATGCAAGATTGTTCATTCTCTTCATAATAAGAATAATAATCCTTGCATTTGATGTAGACGTCTTTCTAGACGTCTCAGAGCGCTTCACAGAATATACTGTAAAGTGAATTGACTGTACATACGTGGGCGAAACGCGGCAGCCGATTGCGCACAGCAGCGTCCCCCCCACCCCCGTCCCGTCCCCCACAAACAGTCGCGGATTGAAATGACCAATTTATGTTCGCTTTTATTTTTCGAGGGATGTTTATGAGGCATGTGGAGTAAGTAAGGAAACTTAGAAGCCCAAGGTTTCGCCCCAACCTGTCTGGAACTGAACCCAGATCTCCCGCGTGTAAGGCAAGCGCTCTAACCACCAAGCTACAGGAGCTCCTGGGTGTTTGATGGGACGCAAATCGGCTGCTGCTTTTGCTTATACTGTTGGCTACACTTTACAGTAAAACACATCCTCCCCACATGAAAGGCACTGAACTTAACGTAAAGAATCATTTCGTATTAACAGAATAACAACTAAATATTCTGCAGTACAGTACTTACTCACCATATAATGGTAGTCGGGGTCCCTCATGTAATTCTCCTCCTCTCTCTTGGCAGCTATCTTAACTAATTGTATAATTTTGACAATCTGTGCGTAGAAGTGATCCTCAAAGGGAAATGTTTTTTTTCTCTCATCTCGCAGCTCTGAGCTGCCCACGTTTCGAGGTGACGAAAACTGTTGTTTCCAGCACGATTCTCTCGCGAGTGGAAACTGCTTTGAGAGGCTCTCGCTCGGTCGGGTTACGATCGCATCGAGCCACGGATCAGACGGAAACGGTCGCAACTTCAAGCGAGCCTTTCAAGCTCGCGTTTGATTCCTCACAACGCAACGAAAAAGGGGAGGGTTAGAAGAAGCTTGCCGAGTTTAAAGCAGTTTCATTTCCAGCCAGTTTCCTGCGAAGGAAATATACCACCAAACGTCATTCGCTTAACCAGAAAGGCATCAGCAGAGAATAAAAATAATAATAATTCCTTGCGTTTGACATAGCGCTTATCACGCCTTCTTAGACGTCTCGAAGCGCTTCCCAGAATATCCTGTAAAGTGAATAGTCTATTTATGGGCAAAACGCGGCAGCCAATTGTGCACAGCAGCATCCCAACAAACAGTCATGAATTGAGTGACTATTAATGGTTATTTTTGGTAGGGATTATTACGCGTGTGTGTGTGTGTAGTAAGGAAAACTTGCCCAAGCTTTCGCACTGATCTACCTGGATTCAAACCACATTTTTACTTCAAACACAACACATAGATTGATGGTGTTGGTTGATTGTAACGGAACAGTTTACTAACACTGAGTAAACTCGATGAGCAACACTGAGGGGGCGGGGGGTGGATGGAGGAAATGTGAATTTAAGTCATTCGAGGTGAGGAGTTCAAGAAGAGAATTACTGTTTTGTTGGAAGGAGAGCAGCTTGCAGTCTCTGTTTCATTAGGTACCTCCACTCCAGCCCCCACCACCCACACCCACCCCACCCCCTCCTCCCCCCATACACTGTAATAATAATAATTCTTGCATTTTGATATGGTGCTTTTCACATCTTATCGCTGACGCAAAGCACTTCACAGAACGCACTGTGAAGTGAATTGACTGTATATATTTGTGGGCAAAACGTGGCAGCCAATTGCGCAGAGCAACGTCCGCCACAAACAATCGTTGATTGAAATGACCAATTTTTATGGGTTTTTTTGAAGTATTATTATTAGATGTGTGTGTGTGTGTGTGTGTGAAGAAACTAGCCCAAGGTTTGGCCCTGACCAGCCTGAATTCGAACACAAGTCTCACACCTAAGGCGAACGCTCTAACCACTAAACTACAGTAGGCTGCTATGTGAGTAATTGTGTCTTCTCTGCTCTCTGTGGTGAGAAGCAATGCAGCCACAGCTCCGTGCGCTTGTCATGTACATAGCTGCCTCATGATGTCTCGGCTGTGCATTGAGTGGGTGAAAAAGGCTGGGTATTTACTGGCAGAATCTCCCGAGAGTAAAAAAAAATGTATTTATTCATGGATCAGTTGATGGCTGAAACTGGTCACAACTCAGCAATTATACAGTAGGAGATTGACTGGTTCACATCCAAATGACATTCATCGTCCCGCAGTGTCTTTCCTCTTTAATCCCAAGTCCAGCCCCACGCACCCCCCCCCCACCCCGCGCGCTATTTTCCTGGGAAACTCTCTTCGAATGTTCGACCGTTTTAATTGTGGTTTAAAACTTGGAGCCGCTCTCCCTGTCTGCCGTGAGCTAGCAGTCCCTTCTGGCAATCGCTTGCTGTCAGCCTTTCGTTGTGTTGGCTTCTGTGCGTTAGCATTGAGAGCCTGATTGATGCCCACCGTGGTCTCTCTACTCGAGACTGTGTAGCCTTCACTCAAGGAGTTTTTCTTCCACCATGAGATCTGCAGAACACACACACACACACCCATATATACACACACACCCATACATACATACACACACAAAAATAACCACCCACATACACACAAACACGCACACACACCCATACATACAAAATCAACCACCCCCACACAACCATGCATGCACAAACAACCACGCACGCGCGCCCGCACATACACACACACACACAAAAGCAATTGTTTACTTCACAGTTACCAAGGCAATTAATGTCCAAACGCAAGTCACTTTTGACGATTTGGATGCAACAAAAAGACACACACACACACACACACAGTGGATGTTGACTTTCAATCCAGACGCACACACCAACATCTGGCCAGCACATTACAGTACAGCACAATCACAGCCAGTGCCAGCATCGAGTCCTTTCAGCCAGCGGGACAAACACACTTGGCTGGTTAAACAGCGCTGGTTCCCTTGTCTAATCCGTGGCCCAATTAAGTGCATTCAGACCGAAAGGTTGAGTTTGTTTACCCGGCTCGGACCTATTCTTGTGCAAAAATCAGCACCCGTTTTATTGCACCTTTGTCACCTGCGCTGGGAAGATTTGTAGCGTAATGATAAGGCACAGAAACAGCCCCCAAACTGTCCCTTTAAAAATATATATATTTTCTTCAAAGGCTGGGACAGCGTCTATATAAAGCAAAGTAGCCCCTGTGGGTTTCTTACCCTTCTCATCGTATTCCACTTCCTTCAGGTACAGGCCCCCCGGCGGAGCCAGGGAATCTGAGGGGACAGCCCGGGAATCCCGCACGGCCAGCAGCTCTCTGATGTGTCGGGGGGTCAGCTTGCCCTGGCCAACCAGGACCAGGGCCCCCGTCAATCTCCGCACCTGCAACACATTCGAAGAGGAAAACGTGCAACAGCAGTAACTCACAGCACGGGGAGGCCCCGTGCGGGCTTCTGTGAACGAGCGATCCACTCCCCTCCGCTCTAACCCTGCTGTGCGCGATCGGCTGCCGCGTTTTGCCCCCGAATCTACAGTCGATTCACTTCACGGTACATTCCGTGAAACGCTTTGAGGCTCGGTCTGGAAGACGCGAAAAGGCGCTATTTTGCAATGTAGCGCTGAATGTAAGGATTACTATTATTAACAACCCTCTGGGTTAAAAAATGACCGTCGTCTCTTTCTCTCCCTCTCCCCCTGGCTCGTTGTCAGACTCCGCCATCAGCATCCAATCTGTGCGATGCTCTGCCCAGCGTGAAGGGCGCTGAATAAATGCAAGTTGCTACAGCTGTTGCCGCCACAGGAGGCCCTCCTGATGTGGAAGGCGCTATAATTTTGTTGTTGTCGTTTGTTCTTACCGCTTGCCCCATCAGAAGAGCTCCAGCCTGCTTTCGACGCGCACACACACACAGGGTGGCAGTGATGAAGATCAGCCAACAGTAAGCAGGGCCAAATCGCAGGAAAAGCTCCTGTTATAATACACTACAGCTTCTGCGGTGGTTAAAGGAGCCAGGGCAAGGCTGTCTCATTGTCTAATTGAACCACGTGCCGGAGGCAATCGGTAGTTTCTGTACTTTGTGTGAGTAAAGATTGCTGAGCGATTGAGGAGCTGGTAAATTGAGAACTTGGCTGCGTGCCACCCTGCGTAGAGCACATTCATTCCGCAACATGTGGTTAGGTTGGCAGCAATTTTCTACCTTAACCCTTTCATTGGCTCATTCTCACAACAGCATGAAAGTGAGAGATAGAGAGACAGACAGATAGCGCTATCTGTGGCCGTGTAATTGCAAATGATCAGAAGTTCCTGAGGAAATAATAGTAATAATCCTTGTACTAGATATAGCGCTTTTCACCTTTGCCAGATGTCTGAAAGTGCTTCACAGCGCTTCATAAAGTGAATTGACTGTATATTTGTGGGCGAAACGCAGCATCCAATTTGTGCACAGCAGCTTCCCCACAAACAGTCGTGGATTGAGGGAGGGAGGGAGGGAGGGAGGGAGGGAGGGAAAAATTGCAGACAAAGAGACTCCCTCAGAAAGGGAGAGGGAGGATCGGGTAGAGGGAGAGGACGGAGCTCTAGGTCACCCAGTTTCCATTATACAGTATGTGGTGACTCTGTCATTATTTTTCCTGAGCAAAAACAACAAAATAAAATTCAAAGACGTCACGTTTTATGCTACAAGCTCTAACTACAATGCACCGTTTGCCAAGCTGATGTGGCTTAGTGGTTAGAGCACTTGTCTTGCAAGCTGGGGAGACCTGTGTTCGAATCCAGGCAGGTCAGGGCGAAACCTTGGGCAAGTTTCCTCACTCCACACGCCTAATAATAATCCCTCCCCCCAAAAACCCACACAATAATAAAATCGTTCATTTCAATCCACGGCTGTTTGTGGGGGGGGGGACGCTGCCGTGCGCAATTGGCTGCCTCGACTCACCCACAAATATATACAGTCAATTCACTTTACAGTATATTCTGTGAAGCGCTTTGGGACGTCGACAAGATGTGAAAAGCCGCTATATCAAATGCAAGGATTATTATTATTATTATTATCTGTTGATCGTGGCTTTTAATCAAACGTTTGCACATTCGATCACTAGAGGACTCTGTTTGCTGTCTCCTCTCAGCGGCGTACCTCTCCCTAGCGCCTGGAGGTCTGACACCTGGCAGACTGCCAGAGATTACAGCACACATCAATCGCCGTGTGAATTGGCTTGTCAGGTAATACTCGATGTGGGACTATCCGGGGACGGGCTTTGCTGGCGAAATACACGGCCGTCACAAGGGGAAAAAAATTGAGGGGATTTCTCACTCATCAGATAGAAACTGACCAGAAGCTTTTGGCCATTGCATGCGTTAAAATAATCCTGGCAATAACAGCCACAAAGTGAATGACCAATTTTACCGGGAATCTATAGAAGAAACTCCTTTGCATTTTCTGATAATATTAATAATCCTTGTGTTTGACATGGCGCTTTTCTCACGCATCTCCTAGACGTCTCCAAGCACTTCACAGAATGTACTGTAAAGTGAATCTGACTGTTATGTTTTGCGGGAGAAACGCGGCAGCCAATTGCGCACAGCAGCACGTCTCATCACCAGCTCCTGTCTGAGCCTGCTCAGGTGGTTTCTGGCACACCCTCCTCTGTTTGGGGTGGGGCAGATAAGGGGAGTCTCCCTGGGCATTTTAAACACCCCCAATGGCCGCTGTGTTGAACACTGCGCTGTCGGTCGGGCACGTACCTGTTTATAGAGGAACGATTTGCTCCGAAAAGTTATTTCCCAGAACTCCAGGTGCCTAAGAGCCAAGGTGAGAAATAATCAGTCGGTGAGCTTGGCTTTCCCGTGTTCGAATCCAGGCAGATCAGCTCAGGGTGAAACTTCGGGCAAGTTTCCTTACTCCACACACACATAAACACACACACACACAAACACACACGCCTGGTAATAATCCTTACAAAAAAAAACCACAATGATAAAAATTGGTCAATTTCAATCCACGACTGTTTGTGGGGGGACGCTGCTGTGCGCAATTGGCAACCGCAGTTTCTCCCACAAAATATACAGCCAAATTCACTTTTCAGTGTATTCTGTGAAGCGCCTTAAGATGTCTAGAAGACATGAAAAGCGCAGTATCAAATACAAGTATTATTATTAAAAGGCTTGTGAGATTACCACTTCGAACGACCCCGCCTTTCCACGATGATGACATCCAGACTACCATGTCCTGACGTTAGTATAGCATAGTCAGTCAAGCTTTTTGCGGGACGCGACTGGGTGCAAATTGGTTGGGGGGTTTGTTTGGCTTACAAATGCACACGCAATCACTAAGGTCTACAGTAAACCCTGTCGAGTGCTTTGAGTGATGTCCCCCCAACACGAAAAGATGGGTTCGTGCAAGAAATATTATTTGAGATGTAATATTATCGGACGCGGGGATTGGAGTGGTTCTAAAGTACGGTCGGGTATATTAGTAGCTCATTTCCTTAACCAGGTTCACAACGCACGAAAGCCGCGTTTCATTATCCAGGGCGATGATTTTTGCGGAATCCCCGTAGCCAACTTCCCCGTCAGACCTCAACTTGACGGTAGCAAATGAACCCAACCCAATAGTGTTGTGAGCGTCAGAAACCCGTGACAAAAGCTGGAGGCAGAGGCGGTAATAACATGACGCCATCAACCCTGTTGGAACAAGCTTGGAAACACGGCTTTAAAAAAAATAATAGGGTGACAATGCTCAGGTGGAATACTCAGCCACACCCACTGTTCAGATAACAACAGGAATCCTTGCATTTTTTGATGTAGCGCTTTCTAGGTCTTCTAAACGTCTCAAGGCGCTTCCCGGAATGTGCTGTACAGTGAATCGACTGTACAGTCGTGGGCGAAACACGGCAACAACGCCAACAGCAAAATTACATTCCTAGAGCAGCTGATTGCGCACGGCAGCGTCCACACAAACAGTCGTGGGTTGAAATGACCAATTCATGACTGTTTCTTTTTGGAGGAATTATTATTAGGCGCGCGTGTGTGTGTGTGTGTGGAGTAAGGAAACTTGCCCAAGGTTTAGCCCTGACCTGCCTGGAATTGAAACCGGGTCTCCCGCTTGCGAGGCCAGCGCTCTAACCACTGAGCAATTGCGCACCGATGTCTCGACGTCCGCAAGCGCGCAGATCGCTGACAGGAAGATCACACGCTGAAAACACGCAGCCGGCACAAGGCTCGTTAGAATGCTGCGTTCGTTTATTCGCGAGAGATCAGCTTTATTACTCCTGCCCGGTTCACAAGAGCGAAAGAGAGCGGGAGAGAGAGGGAGAGAGCCCTAAACAGGAAGCAAAAGCTCGCGGAACAGCCAAAAGATTGCTAATTTATTCCAAGTACATGCTCTGCTAATAGGCTTCAGCACTGGCTTCCTGT
Organism: Hydrolagus colliei; assembly: GCA_035084275.1. Lineage (NCBI taxonomy): Eukaryota > Metazoa > Chordata > Chondrichthyes > Chimaeriformes > Chimaeridae > Hydrolagus > Hydrolagus colliei. Next base: position 6,057,609 of record CM068767.1, read on the forward strand.
CCTGCAGAACACATGCATCTCCTTCGGCTTTTTATGCTCAATCTGGCTGCTAACCTCTGCCTTCCCTTAACTTTTAATGATAATAATAGTCCCTCCCGAAGCATCTCAGTGCGCTTCACAGGATAGACACTGCGGAGTGAATTGACTGTATGTTTTGTGGGCAAGAAGGCGGCAGCCGAAATGAGATGGTGTCTGTCTTATGGAGAGAATAAAGAGGGAGGGAGGGAGAGAGGCAGACAGACAGAGACAGAGACAGAAAGAGAGAGAGAGAGAGAGAGAGAGCAACATGGCAGATGCAGAAATCATTGCTCAGTTATCGATGTGTTAAACTGCACACATGGCGCCTCCTCCTGACAGCTGGTCAAATTAAAACACTTGAAAGCTTCCTCCGACAGATAAACCGATAACAGCCGGAACCCGCTGAGGTGGAAGCAGAAAGCTTCAGGAAACTTAATGCGTTCACGAGGGAGAAGGGAATCGAGAGGATTAGGAGGGGTGGGGGTGAGAGAGGCTCTTGCGGCCGTGATACTGTTTCCCCTCTGTCTATCGATCCTTCATACTTCCCGTTTAAAAAATGCAACGATTTCACATTGCTTCCGCACCCGATGGATGGCGTTGGGAGGCCAATACCTGCACATTTCCATACCATTTTCACTTTGATGTTGGAACGTACTTCAGTTCAGAGCTGGGGCAGGCGGGGAGGGGAAAGAGGGGTGTGGCGGTGGGTGGGTGTACGTTAACGATCCCGAGATACTGTTCGAAAAAGAGACGGGTGCTTTTTTTCCACCAGTGTCCTGGTCGACTATCCCTCTCTCTCCATCTCTCTCTCTCTGTCCCCCCCCCACACCCACACCCTACCCCCTACCTAACCCCCCACCCGCCACCTGATAAAATTAGTCATTCACGGCTGTACGCAAATTGACTGCTGCGACCTCTGAAAATGCACAGTCGCTACCCTTTACAGGAGACTCCGCGAAGCGCTTTCGGACGTTCGAAACGGCTTGACAGGGCGCCGCTGTGTCGAAACGCAAGGGATCGGATTGCTATTGATACAACTCCCCCTTCCCTCCCCACAAAACGATTCATTTTCATACCACGTTGCGCTTTTTCTTCAAAGCGAACCATGGCCTCAGTACAATAAAAGCGTTTCAGACGGATTAGGAAACAGCCCTGACTGACAAGTAAGTCCTCTACACAAGTGAAGCCTATAAAATATTCATGCGTTGACCTCCTTTCATGACAAAGCTGGAATCAGAACTGGCTGCCTCCTGTTTCGAGACAAGAACTTCCAGCAATTAACCCTCCAGTTTAACGGTTCTCAGCTCTAAGGTGCATCAACGGTAAAAAAAAATGCAAATTTTTTCTCGTATATCAATCAGACCCAGGGAAGGAGGAAAATTGAGCTATTTAAATGGCGGGCCTGTGAGTGCTGTGGCTATCAGTAGGGCGCCGGGTCGTTAAAGACGCTGTCAACAACAACAACAACAAAACTTACATTTATATAGCGCCTTTCACGTCGAGAGGACATCCCAAGGCGCTGTACAGTCAGGTAGGACAAGAGCAGGGTGGGAAGGCTCAGGGCAGGATAAAGAATAGTAGGAAAAGTAACTGTATTAGTGGGCGAAACGCTGTCGTTCAGATGTGAAAGGCACGATACAAATGTAATAATAATAATCCTTGCATTTGATGTAGCAATTTTCACGTCTTCCAACGTGTTTCACAGAAAAGGCTGTAAAGTCAATTGACGGTATATTTTGTGGGTGAAACGCGGCGGCCGATTGCGCACAGCAGCGTCCCTCACAAACGGTCGTGGATTGAAATGATCAATTTTTATTATTGTTTTTTTTTGAGGGATTATTATTAGGCGTGTGTGTGGAGTAAGGAAACTTGCCCTAACCTGCCCGGATTCGAAACCAGGTCTCACACTGCTGTGCGCAAGTTAGCCGCTGTGTTTGCCATCAAAATACACCGAGACTACAATGAACAGTAATTACTGTACTGTGGAATCCCTTTGAGACTTTGACATTCTAGACACTGTAACAGACGTGACATTTCATCATTATTATAATGATTAGTAAATTAAGAGAAAAAACATACGCGAGCACGCTTTCACAGGCACAAAGAGGGGGAAGGAGAAAGGTGGGTGGGGGAGGGAGAGAGAGAGAGAGAATGAAAAGGAAACAAAGGACTGAATTGGAGACGAGCAAAGAAAAACGGATGATCAGATTTTATGGAACATGCCGCTCTACAATTCCCAATGGGACTGGAGTCTGTTTTATGCATGCAGCCAGTCGGTCGGTCAATAGAATAGATCGGGATATTAGATTAACATTCTGCATGATTACCTTTTGAGGTCATGGGTAAAATTTCACAAGTGTTTGCAACCTTCCCAGCCACAGTTTCGCTGGCGGTCCTCATTTAATAACCCTTGCATTTGATACAGCGCCTTATCACGTCTTCGAGACGTCTCAAAGCGCTTCACGGGATGTACTGTGAAGTGAATTGAACGCCTATTCTGTGGGCGCAACCGCGCACGGCAGTGTCCCCCACAAACAATCGTGTATTGAATGTTTTTTGTTTTTAAAAAAAAGGGATTATTACCCCCGGAAAAGCAATCCACCAATCACCCCAGCAACCAGATTCCTGCTTAATGCGAGGTAAACAGAAGTGTGTGGGGTAGGGAAACTTGCCCAACCATTCACTCTGCCTGGGAATCAAACCCGGGTCCTCTCGCTTGCAAGGCGAGTGCTCTAACCATTGGCTCTATGTACGCCCTCAAAACGAAACCCACAGCTAAATGATTTTGCACAGGGGGGAGTCAGTTTTAAAGGTAAAACTGTACAGGAAAGGCCAAGGATAATGGGATCCGGAAAGATTACATAGGTTCCTGGTGGGTGGGGTGGGGGGGGGTGGGAGGGCGCATATTTCAATCTTAAATTGAGCTACATTTAAATTAAGAGAATGGAAAAGTGGTGGGGGTGGGGGGTGAGAGGAGGTGCGAGCTGGTAAGGGAAATACTGACAAAACCGCACAGGCTCTGGGCAAAAAAAAAAGCAGATTTATTGAAATTACTCTACATATCAACGAAATGCTAAATCAATAAGCGCCCGCTCCTTTGAGTTAAATATTTTGACCGAACGAAAATCACAGCTTGGGTGAAGGATGGCCCTAGCGTTTCGAGATGATAAAAGTCTTCAGTTAAATGGGTTTGGCTTAATGGAATTCCATGCTAGGCAGACTTGAATTAGACGGTTAATCACTTCTGCTTTCCCCGTAATTTGCTTATTTTTTTAATGTAACGCGTAGGAAAATAAATTCTCGGATGACATTTTCATTTCCCCACCACCATCCCCCCATCCCTTCCCCCACCCCTCCACCTCCCACCCGCCTCGCTTGCTCGAGGCTGACCTTCTTGCCTGGCTGGCGAGGAGGTGAGGTGTCGAGATGAAACACACACACACATAAAGAAGACATAAAGAGTGACACTGTAGGCAGCTGCTCCCATCAGTGCTCGTGGTTGCCAAGGAACAGACAAAAATCTAAAGAGGTAATGGCACCTGACTGAACAGGATGCCAAACGCAGCCTTTATTCCCAAAGACAAGCAAGGCCGAGCAGCCATCTATCGATGTGATCTGTCCGCCTCTGTTCAGCTATGAAGGAGAAAGTTAAAGATACAATGACAAGCGGATGCTATTTCCTCACAACAGTGCCCGTTGCCTTCAATTTCCTTACTCCACACACATACACACGCGCCTGATAAAAATCCCTCCAAAAGACATTGCAATTCCATTGTTTGTGGGGGATGCTGCTGTGCGCAATTGGCTGCTGCGTTTCGTCCACAAATACACAGTCAATTCACTTTACAGTGTACTCTGTGAAGCGCTTTGAGACATCCAGACGTGAAAAGCGCTATATCAAATGCAAAGATTATTATTATTATCATTACTTTAAAAGTGTAAAAGTTTTCAAATAGCGAAGCCGACAGGTAGGGGGCGGTGCGAGGGAACATTAAAATAAGCGGGGGCAAAACTACGAGAGTGGGAGCTGAGTATCTCAGACAGACAGCATCTGACAGACAGAAAACATCTTAATGAGACAAGCTTCAGAATTACGTCCAACCCTGACAACGTGCAGCTTAGATCTGGTTACACTTACACACACACACACACAGAAGCACACACCACACTCACCTCACACTCCCTGAATAGCAACTCGCATTATGTAGGGAAATAATACAATGTCCCACGAGTATTTGTGGGACGCTGCTGTGCGCAATTTGGCTGCCGCGTTTCGCCCACAAATATACAATCAATTCTCCTACTCTCTTTCCCCCTACCCCGATGCCCTCCCCCACTGTTTTGGTCCCTATCTGACTGTTCAGCACCTTGTAATTTTGTTGTTGTTGTTGTTGGAATTGCTCGGTTGTTTGGAGCTGATTTGGGGATGGAAAATGTCACGTAGTTTCTCGGACAAGTAGAGAGATTGCGTGTTTTCCGAGCTCTTTCTAAGGAGCTGAAAGTGCAGGCGGATGGTTTATTTTGGCTTCGGGTTCTGGTGATATTTCCGTGGACCATTCATAACACACAACAAAATACTAAGGCTATCAAGGGCAGAGGAACACGATGATGTAGAATTTCAAGCCATTTTGCAAATGGAAGTGCCCCTTAAGGTTGACCTATCCGAACCTTTCACTCCGCTAACTCTGGCCTGCTTCATGTCCTCCGCCCTCTGGCTCAACTATGCTTGGTGAGCTACTAGCCAGTCACCCCCCATGTGGCAGCCAATTGCGCACAGCAGCGTCCCCACAAAACAGCCGTAGAATGAAATGACCAATTTTATTATTGTGGTAACCAACACAACCAACCACGGTTGAGCCAGAGGGCGGAGGACATGAAGCAGGCCAGAGTTAGCGGAGCGAAAGGTTCGGGTAGGTCAACCTTAAGGAGTAGCTCCATTTGCAAAATGGCTGGAAATTCTACATCATCGTTTTCCTCTGCCCTCGATGCCCTGTAGTATTTTGGTTGTGCGTTATGAATGGTCCGACGGAGACATCACCAGAGCCCAAAGACAAGACGACTGCACAACAAGCTAACCTTTGCTAACCTTTCCACAGCTGTGAAATATCCCTCTCACCCTCTCAACAAAGACGTAGCGAATTGGTGAGAATTACTGTTGCGTTCAGCTCAGCTCAGCGCTGGGACATTTGCAGTGAGTGACATCTGGAATGAGTTGCTCACGCTTTTTAAAATAATATTTGCTGCCCTGACTCCACGCTCAATAACGATGTGAAACATCTGTCCAACGAGCTGCGACTACCCAACTGGAATTCGAGTTGTGCTAGAACCTTCCACTCCGCACACACACAGATGCCACTACTCAAGACACCAAAGCCAGGGGGGCGAGGAAGAGGAGGAACTGGATGGGACAACAGAATGGACCCTGACTTTCACCTTTAGCGGACGTCACGTCAGGAGGGACGTCCCAAGGCGCTGGACCGTCACTGTGTCACACCCAATCAAAGTGCCCTCAACCCAATGTTACCACTGGCGCGTGCTCTTCCGCAGTGAATTACATTTCATACAGCAGCTTATCCCTTCGTAGAAGCATCTCAAAGCGCATTAGGTGATTGAGTGTGTAAACTGTAGTCACTGTGTATTTTTTAAAGGCTAGTCAATTTACACGCAGGGAAAGACCCATTACACACAGCGAAGTGAATGAGCCGTTTTAACTAGTTGGCAAGGACACCGGGATTGAGAAACTCCATCTCCTCTTTCTCACAGAGCGTCTGAAGGGCGCATAAAACCACAATTAGATTGGAATTTTTTTTAAATAATGGATCTCCTAGATGGAACAGAAAGGAGGTGACGACTCCATCTGATCCATTGCTAAGAGACCGACCCAACACCTGAAAGGGTGAAGCTGGTTTTTAAAGTGAGTTACGGGCACCGCAACCACTATTTCACGTCTCGTCGCTCCCACTCATTGCCAAAGTAAAATATTACCAGTGGACAATTGAATGTCGCTGCGTGGAGGAGGCTGAATAACGGCACGCAGGGAAAGGAAGAGCTTCAATTGTTCATAGAGACCGATATCGAAACACCTTGAAGAACTTCGCAGCTTTCTGATTGACCAGTTATTTGTTGTAGGCAAGCCTGGCGGTCGTTGTTTTTGCGCACGGCAGGGTCCCGCAAAAACAGCCGAGCCTAATAACGTTAACAATAATCCTTGCATTTGATATAGGGCCTTTTACGTCTTCTAGACGTCTCAAGGCGCTTCACAGAATAAAATGTAAAGTGAATCGACTGTATATTTGTGGGCGAAACACGGCAGCCGATTTCGCACAGCAGCGTCCCCCACAAACAGTCGTGGATTGAAATGACCAATTTTATTATTGTGTTTTTTTTCGGAGGGTTTATTATTAGGTGTGTGTGTGCGTGTGTATGTTGAGTAAGGAAATTTGCCCAAGGTTTCGCCCTGACCTGCCTGGCTTCACACAAAGCGTGTGTCCGAACCACTGAGCTACAGGAGCCCAGGCAGCACACAGCGCGAAAGAGAGACCCAAAGAGACCTAAAGGTAGGCCGCAGTTTCCCTCACCTGTGAAAGCCGTGCTGCGAGGACATGCTAACGCCCGGCGTGACATCCGCCTGCAGCAGTGTCTTCACCGGTGACTTGAAGGGCGTCTCGTCGTTTAAAGAGCGGAAGCTGCTGAAGTCGTGTGTGCCCAGCAACACCTGTGCGGCCTCCTGCATGGCGCCAATGTTCAACGCTCTGCTTAGAAACACACAAACGCAGACAAACAGCATCAACAACAACAAAAACAACAAAATGTCGTTGACAACAGCGCCTTTCACGTCGGGAGGACGGCCCAAGGCGCTGAACAGTTGGGTCGAGGAGGCAGAGGAAGCCTTGGTCGCAAATGGTCAGGATGTCATGCGCGTGATCTTGACCAGGGCGGTTTGGGCAGCACGGCAACCCCGATTGGAGGGGCTTGTGGAGGGAGTGGAACGAAGGAGGAAGGAAGGAGCGAAGCAGGGAACGCAACGACTCTTTCACGGACGTCAGCCCCGCTCAGCCGGTAGAGCTCCAGCCTCCGATTTCAGGGTTTCTCAAGCTTTAAGCTGAGCTGAACGCCCAGGCGAAGCAAAACCAGTTCTGCACGGGACGGAATCGTTCACTTCACTCGGAGTCGTAATTGCAACAGACAATACAAAATACTGATTGTTATCATGTAAATATTGGTTAGTCAGTACCCGACTCCCAGTGGAAATTATTACAGTTAATGTTTTGTTACAGGTATGGACCTCTGTTTGTGTCTTACACACACACACACACACACACACAGGACAGAGAAAAAGAGGGGGGCAGGCAGACAGCTAAGACAGGAACAGTAAGAGTTTGCAGAGCAGCAGTCAGAGGCAAACCAATTGTGGTTTGGCTAAGATGTTAAGCCGAGATCCCGTCCACTGGATCTTAAGGTGGATGTTATGGATCCCTTGAGGTGATTGAAAAAGATTAGGACGAGTTTTCCTGGAGACTTGGCCAACCATACTTGGCCAACAGCAAGGGGCTCGCAAACACCCTGGCCTCAATCCCCCATCAGGGTTATCATATAATAATAATTTAATACTTGAATTTGATATAGCGCCTTTCACGTCTTCTGTGGAGATTTTTTAAAAAACGGTCTCTGGGCTTGTCGGCAGCTTGGGCCGCGCAATTTGTTGTCGTCGCAATTGAAGCGATTTGAAGGCGCAGGAGGAAACGCGCGAGGAGACAAAATGCACCAGAAACTGTTCTGGGCAACGAAACCGAAGTGGCGGAATTGGATTTGCGTGAAAGACATGGTAACCGCAATACGCCCATTTGAGGCTGGGTGGTCAGTGATGGCCTCGTCTGCGCATATCAAACAGCTGAAATACAGAAGATCATCTTACTGACGGAGGGGATGGAAAAACCCCGGGGGTGAGGGAGCACTCGAGTTGTATGGCTGCTCTCAGTTCCGTTGCTAGGGGTGTAGGGGTGGTGGTGGTGGGGGGGTGGGGGGGAGAGGGGAGCGATAAATGGTGCTCAAGGACTCCCCGTAGAGACGAGCGAGAACTGGACAGTACAATCAAAACCGTCTCTCACGAGCCATCTGGCATCCAACCATCTCCAGAGGAGCCTGAAAGGTCTCAGTGTTTTGGCCACAGGAGCTGGCCAGGCCTAGAACAGCAATAGAGCCAAAAGATTTCGAAATTATTTTAAAAAATATATAAAGCATCCATCTCTTGGTTTCAGCTCCTAGGATTTAGCATCAAGTGTCGTGTAGCAACTGAGTATTTTGCTGGCAATATCTGCAAGCCAATTCGCACCCGAGCCATTCAGTTCACAAACCGCCACAAAGATTATCTGGGAGGTTTTATCTGAGAGATTCTCGTCTTGAAGACCAGGGTGTGGGGGGTGGTGGGGGGAAACTCCCTTCTCTTTCCGAACAGCGCAGCGGGAGCTTTAAATGTCCACCTGAACAGGGCACAGACGAGCAACTAAGTTTAACGTCTCACCCGAAGGACGGCGCCTCTGATAATATAGCTCACCCCCAGCATCTCGTTAGCATGACTGTCTAGACCATGGCTCTAAGTTCAAAACCCAGAATCTTCTGACATGGAAGCAAAAACGCTTATGTCTGAGCCAGGCCAACACAATAAGACACCATGGTAACCCTCTCTCTCTCTCTCTCTCTCTCTCTCTATCTATCTCTCTCTCTCAGACTCACAAACTCACAAGCTTCTCTTCTCTTTATAATTTACCGGCAAAATGCACTAAAGCAACACATGAATAAAATATGAGCCTGGGCTTTATGTGGGCGGATGGAACAGGATTCCTGGCAGGAGCGAGGGAGCGAGCAGCCGAGCTTAAGGCTGAAAGGTACCCAGCGAGGAACACAATTTAAATATTAAAATATTCCACTGGGGGCTCCCGCCATTGTAATACCGGGAAGCAAAAAAACACAGGAGCAACACTGATGGGAAGCTGGGAGAGTGGAGTGGGATAGGTGAAGAGGGGGGAATAAACGCTGACCGCACGTAAAATCTACAACGCATTTTTAAAATGCTGTATCCAAATCCAATATGCAAATGGATTCTACTCGTTGAGGATGCGTGCGGGGAGAGGGAAGAGAGAAGAAATCAATGGCCAGCCGTAGATACGGCCATCGCTAGGAAAAAGAATTGAAACCCGACGGTGTAATAAGATTACACGAGCGTCAACTTGCGATATGTGCTAACAACCCGTGCGCAAGACTTTCACATTGGGCGAGCCATGTGCTAATCGTACAGACTGTCACAGACGCCCATTTATATTAGATGATTCGCAATGCACCACACGCTGTGCGTTAATAGGATTAAATTCACTGCAAAGTTTACCATTTGCATGCTCAAATCATGCAAACATCAGGCAGTGGGCGCGCGAGACTTATTGAAATCCAAACAAATAATATTTGGAGCTTTTTTTCTACCAAAAAAGGAAAGTGTAGACCTTTGTTAGTCCCTATAAAATGTAGGGTTTTTTTTAATGAATATTTTATGCTGTGCTTCATTTCCTCCACGTTTTCTGACAATAAAGCACATCTGTCCAGAGGGTGGAATTGCGCCAAGACACTGTGGTTGTGAAACATTTGCTCACTGTTTTGTTCCTTCGCTGGCAAATTTCCAAGGAAAAACAGTTGACTCCACAACGGAGGTCGGTAAAATCCACAAAGCTTGCATGTGGGTGGGTGGGTGGAACGACTTGCATTTATATAGCGTCCTCTCTCCGCGCCGGGCGGCATCTTACAGCGCTTCACAATGGCGGAGGCTGACGCCGAGCCAGGAGGTTGGGGAAGGTGACTGTCAGCGCGGTCGGCCGGAGAGAAAGGTCTTCAGGCGCGACCCGAAGATGCGAAAGGAGGGGCTGGGGGGAATGGGTGTGAGGGAGGGAGGAGCGAGTGAGCGAGCGAGCGAGTGTGAAACAGAGAGAAAAAATCAACCTGCATATGCTTGCGTAAAATTGGTCCGTTTAGTAAAACCTAAATAATAATACTCCTTACATTTGATAAGAGTACCTTTCACCCCACGTCATGTCTCAAAGCTCTTTCATAGGTTTCACTGTAAACTGCAACAACTGAGTGTTTTGTGGGCGATTGGCGGAGCGCTTTACCAAGGATAATAACTCTTTATTTTTAATTAAAAAAATAATTAAGTTGGTCACTCAATCCACGACCGCAGTGTGCAATCGGCTACCACGTTTAGCCCACAAAATACCCATCAAATCCCTTTACAGTATATTCCATGAAACGCTTGTCTCGAGGACACGATAAAGAGCCGGATCAAATTGCAAGGATCATTACCATTATTAAATGGATTTCAACTCACTTGGTAGCCAGAGGCCAGCAGAGATTCTGTTCAAAGACTGGAAGCTGTGAGCGGCGACGGCAGCCGGTCGCTAGACGATACACGTAGGTGCGAGAGAGAGCTCTGTAACGGGCGTGGAAGCTATCCGCCACTCGACATCCCCCTAGAACGCTGGCAAAAGGCAAGTGGGAATAACGGTCTTCCGTTAGTTTAAGGGAGAGAATCACTTTACGGAGCCGACTGGGGAAATGTAGTCGTTCGCTCACTGTTCTGACATTAAAATCGAACGGTTTACTGTAGTTTTGTGCGGATGCTCTTAAGCCTGGTGGTTGGTTTCCGAGGTGTCGAGACACTCGGCTGACCCCAAAAAACAAAAGAAAACCCTCTCCTCTTTTCCGCGCCTTGGGATGTCCTCCCGACGTGAAATAGTCAATACATGGTGGATTTGTTGTTGTTCTGGCTAGTCAGCCATCTCATCTGCACACTTTAGCTGGAAATAACTAGATTTAACAGTTCCCAGTAACATCCAGGGGTTCAAATGATATTCCTGCCATCTGGCACAGCCCAAGTTACATTGCTTTTCTCAAGGCCAACATAACGCCTGTAACAATACACACACCATTACACACACACACACACACACACATTTTTACCAGCTCCCGCGCTCCATGGCTGCTGATCTGCTCACCTGATGGGCTGCCCTTTCAAATGGAAATTCAGGGCTCCAACAAGTACCTCCTCCGAAAAGGGCGGCATTCCTTCCTTCCGCTGGATGTCCAGGTGAGCGCTGTTGCACAAGGCGTGGACCCCGCTGTCCGTCCGGCTGGAGATCCACAGCTTGGCCTCGTTGGTGGGCCTGAGCCTCTGCACAGCCTCCTGGGTTACAGCAAGCAGAAGGAGAATAATGATATCGATAATTACTTGTTGGTTGACGCGATTCGATGACCCGTTTTAACGGAGAAACATGAGATTTCTCCCCCTACCCGCCGCCCCACACCCTCCCTGCCAGGTGCGATCAACGTTGACAGCAAAAAACTGAGAGCAATCTTTTAACACGTCATTTTTAATGTGGGCATTCTGGGCGGGAGGGGGAACGGGGAGGCAGAGAGGTGTTGCTGCGTCAAATGCATTGTTATTGAACATGGGACGGACATCTCAAAGCCCCCCGCAGGACATAATGTAAAGTGTAGTAAGAAGTACAGTGGCGGGCGGGTTCGAACTCTGTGTAGGGACATTGAGAGGAGGAATTAAAAGATTCCAGATCGCTGTGTGAATTTGTCGGCATGTTTTTAAAATAAATTGGCCCCAAACAGGAGGTTGCTTACTAAGCGTTAAAACATCTCTGCGTCAAAGTTATTCAGGCAGAATTTCACAATTTCAGCACCTTGATCCGAGAGACTTGTCAAAACTTGTCGTTGTTTTTTCAGGTTTTTATTAAAGATTAAGAACAAACATTCTCTCTTGTGGAGGGACATGATATTTATTTCCCCCCGGTGCAAATGAACAGTGTTCACATAGGAAAGGCGGGTCACACTCTCTTAATAAGTCATTTTTAATGGGGTTTGGGGGGTGGGGATTGGGGGGGAGGGGTGGGGGAAAGGGATGAAAGCGAGTGGTTAAACCAGGTCGTGCTTAGAGCTGAGCTGTCTTTAAAGTAACTGAAAGCTTATCTATTGGGCAACTGAATGTCAGAATTGAGCCAACGCTCTTGTGACAAACGTGTTCATCTAGTCCCTGAGCCAGGCAGGTCCGCAGAGCTCAAAGGCATCGGTAAAGACAGTCCAGTCCAGCTTGACAACAGTTCAAGGAAGTGCTGACCTGGGGGTAGGGAACCTTCCCACTCTGCTCCTATCTATTTGTAGAGCTCCGGTAGCTCAGTGGTTAGAACGCTCGCCTTACAAGAGTTCGAATCCAGGCGGGTCAGGGCGAAACCTTGGGCAAGTTTCCTTGCTCCACACGTCTAACAATAATCCCTCAAAAAAAACACTATAAATAAATTGGTCATTTCAATCCACGACTGTTTGTGGGGGACGCTGCTGTGTGCAATTGGCTGCCGCGTTTCATCCACAATACATACAGGCAATTCACTTTACAGTATATTCTGTGAACGACGTCTAGAAGACGTATTGTGAAGCGCTATATCAAATGCAAGGAGTATTATTATCGACGCTGTCATCCGAATACTCAATGGTCCCAGCTGGACAAGCCTTGAGAAGCTTGTCAAAAAATGCTCTTAATAGCACTGCAGCTTGGACTGCAGACAACCTACGCTTCATACTCTCTACTATCATATGCTTCCGTATAATTTCAAGGCCATTTCTAAGTGGAGGTTCCATGCACATGTAAAACACCCAGCCTGCGTTTGGATAAACATAACCAAGGTGACAAATGCACGTGTCAAGACACTCCCCCCCAGCAAACAAAAATCTCACACAAGTCAACAAGTATCTCAACTTTCAGTTGCCCTGGACATGCTTTGTTACTCGACGTGCCGAGCGAGGCCCAGATCGCTTTTTATAAAGCACCTCAATAGTGAGCTCGGCGTGAGCTAAACACATCCTTGCCAGCCCTCAGAACTCTCCTCTTTAATCATTCCCCGAGGAGAAGCATGCGGTCCTCATAATTGCAATCTGGACTATGGGACACAAAAGTTTGACTCCGTGATTATGATCCATCGTGCAATATGACGGCTCCGAGAGGGACTGGACACGGGGAAAGCTGTAGAGTGTGGAGGTCTGCAGGCTCCGCGACAGCCAACAAAACAGTTCCTCACGAAGCTTTTTCAGGAGCAACAAAAAATAATCCCATGATGTAATCGTGAAGCTGAGATCTTTCAGCTAATTATGATACAGTCTATTCAGCGCTGATTGTAATAAGCGAGCAAACATTCTCACCCCCACGAAGTGGCGAGATCTTGTGCTTGTTCCGTTTCAATGAATGAGGCTACTGATTGCCAAGTCTCCCTGTGGCAATAATTTTGCTGGAATTCCGAGCCAATTTACTCCCTTACTGGGTCGAGACGCTAAATCCATGTCCCGCCTGTCCGTTCAGGTGGACAGATCAGAAGAAAATCGCGACATAACAAGATGAGGGATTTTCTCCAGAAGTCCTGGTGAACAATATCCCCGATTAATTGGGTCTAAAACAAAATGCGGGTCCCCCAGCACACGACGGCAATCATCTGTGCAACTCGTTGAGTCGTTTAACACGATAAAATTGCCCGCTCTATCTTACACTGATGAATACAATCCTACAGAACGAGATTTCCTTCTCATTTTCAATCTGTGAGCCAGTCAGTCAGAAGAGATTTATAATTATATATATACTGTATACACACACACACACACACACATTTTATTTTAAAACAGCCCCGAGGCATGAAAGCAAATCCCTGGAGCATATGGATTGAATCAGATTGAAGGAGAGCCATGGTAAAAACTCATTTGATTTGGACATAACGATAATCTATGACAGGCTCAGGTCTGTCTGCAGCTAAGGGGAGCAGACAGGAGCAGGAAGCACAGGGCTGTTTGTGGAGCTGATGTGCAAAGGCGACTTTTATCGAAACAGTCTTCATGCTCGGAGCCCGCCGCAAGCATTGTCTTGTTACCCACACACTGAACTTTTTCCACAAATGTGAACCAACCGATGCGAAGCGATTCATAGCAACAACCCCCATTTGACGTTCGCGCAGTGACTTTCGCGACGGGAAAGACATCTCAAACGAGTGCTTCCCAGAGCCGACCAGGAGCCTGAGCCGGTGGCAGCCAATGGTAGGGTAGTCTGTTGTAATCTGGCCCACAAGGTCCCACAAATAGCCAATCTAGGTGAACTGCCAATCTTATCTGCGGGATTCCATTGGTAAAGGAGTGACAATATCTTATCAACATCTCAAAGCGCTTCACAGAGTACACTGTAAAGTGAACTGACTGTATATTTGTGGGCGAAACGCGGCAGCCAATTGCGCACAGCGGCGTCCCCCCCACAAGCAGTCGTGGATTGAAATGGCCAACGTTTATTCTTGTGGGGAGATATTATTACTGAGGCCGTGGTCATACATTAGATTAGTCGGATAGATAAAATTGCGCAGGAAAGCACTGTTAAAGAGATATTATCGCTCACCTCCAAGCAATTCTGAACCCCAGGAATCAGCTGTTCTGAAGAGACTCGCATCACCCCACTGCAAAGAGCGAAACGCAGCGCTTAATACAATGTCTATCTCATATGGTTTGTGCTCCTGTACAACTTTATTTCCCCCCTAGAAACACGTTGCCTAGAAAATACTTGGGATCCAAAAATAAACATAAATAGCCCTAAAGTTCCTGAGGGTGAACTTTTCCATCAAAATCCTATCGATTGATCTAGCGCCTGGAGGCGCCATCCGGAGTGGACGGCCGCGACGTAAATCAAAGTTGTTGCCGATGATTGAAATCCAGAATACACAATAAGATGCGAGTTCAAGCCCGCAAACTTGGTGCTTTGAGCTCACAGTTTGGGCTGCAACACTTCAATATAGTGGTGGTGGGTGGGGGGAGAAGAACACTTGACACGGGACTTTATCACACCGCCAAGACTGTGTGTTTTGTGAAAGAGAAATGCAGCAGTTTTGCCCACGGCAATGCCAGCCAGGAGGTCAGCGACCGATTCGATTTGAGAAAGTGGATGGAGAGGTGGGGTTGAGACCCCAGGTGTAAAATGGCACTTGTGCAGACTGCGCCTTTCACGTCAGGGGGGGGGGGGGGGGGGACACACACATGTCCCAAGGCGCTCGACAGTCAATGTTTGGGACCCCGAGCTGGGGAGGATGGAGGGAAACGTCGGGGATTTGGGGTGAGCAAATGGAACCGTCGAACAGGAGGGTCTTGAGACAGGACTTGAAGGAGGGCAGGAAGGGGAGGGGGGGGGGGGGGGAGGGACTGCGGGATAGAGTTCCAGAGGTTGGGAGCACATTGGGGGGGGGGGGGGTTCTTTCTTACTCAAAAGGCTGCGTGTAGATATATTAAAAGTTCTTCCTACCACTCATCACTCCCCCCTCCCTCCTACCCACTTTCCTCTCCCCCACTCCCCCCTCCTCTCCCCTACCCCTCCTTCCTCTCCCCCACCCCCGCTCACCCCCCCTCCCTCTCCTCTCACCCCCCCTCCTCTCCCCCCCCCTCTCCACACCCCTCCTACCCTCCCTATCTCCCCCCACCCCTCTCCCCCACTCTGACCACCTCACCTATAGTTAGTGCCCAGATACTGGAAGAATATCAAGTAGCGCACTGTGGGCGCCGGCTTCATGTCTGTCAGCGACACCACCAAGAAAGCCCCTCCACACACACACACACACACACACGGCAAACCGAGCCAGAAGCCTGACTGAAAACAAACCGAAACCCAAAACGCTTTTTTTTATATAAAAAAAGAAAACAGGCTGCCATCAACGATCACAACCTCTCTCAATTCCCTGCTCTCCGCTGAATATCCAGTCAGGCGCTGGTGGAGGGCAAGCTTTAACTGTCTTGTCTGAGATAAGGCGCTGCTTTGACAGGGGAGTGGAGGGGTCCTTTTTCCTTTTCGATTGTCTGCGTGCGCGGCTTGATGACGTCGACGGGCGCTTCCGATAGAAATAAGGAGGGGGTGGGTGGGGGGGGGGGGGTTGATGATGGCATCACGCATGCGCACTAGCGAGCCAGCCAGCCAGTGCGTATGTGGGGGCGATCGTATGCCAGCATTAAAGATGGCGGCGGCGCCGCACGTCAACTGGGCGGGCTATGGGCGGGGCTAAACGGGTCGATTGACAGCTGAGGCGTGGGTCTGGTTCTCTGTGTGTGTCACTGAGCGAGAGGAGAGACGTTCACACACTCCACTCACACACATAGGAGAGGATGGTTCTGTCAGTACGTGCACTTGTTATAGTTATCACCCTGTTGGACTAACTCAGAAGGCAAAGGGAGGGACAGACAGATAGAGAGGAGGAGAAGAAGAAGAAGAAGAAAGGAAGAGAGAAAGAAAAATATATAGAAATACTGTATATATATATTATATATTCTATATATATATCTATACACTCACTTCTCTCTCTACCAACCCAACCTTCAGCCAGTTTGCAAAGCAGGCGATGAGCACAGAGAAGGAAGGAGAGATCACTAGAAGAACTATTTGAGTTGGTGGGGGTGGTGGGGGGTGGGAGTTGTGTGGGTGGGTGGGTGGGTGGGGGGGGGGGAGATATAGGA